>JAODAL010000256.1:0-356707 GCA_025379985.1 Phyllomedusa bahiana
TTTTTCTGAGTGTTTAAAGGTCTTTTTGCTGTTTTGGGGTCATGCTGCTGTAAAAGACGCGATAGCCCCTATTCCCGAAAATGTTGTTTCAAAAAATCTTTTCTTTTGAAAATTTTATTGAGTCGAATGGTCTTTTTTGTGTTTTTGGGGTCAGGCCCACGTAAAAACACTGATAGTAAAGGTTTTCTACTGAATAAAATTTTATTTCAAATACTCATTTTCTTGTAATTTTTTTCCGAGTGTCCAAAAGGTCTTTTTTGCGGGTTTTTGGGGGGTCGGCCACTGAAAAAGGGGGTGCCAGTAGGGTATTTTGTCAGGACCCCTAATAAAAAAGGGCCCGTGATATTTTAAAAATAGAACTATAAATGGGTGGCAGCCTAATTGTTTTAGCTGCATGGGGCCTTGAAAGGTTAATAGATGACTGCCACCCCGGGTTTTCAGCACCCCCTATAACTTTGGCCCTGCCACAAAACCCCCTTTTGCTCCCCCATTGGAATGTTTTTGTGCCAAACATATATGACATGTTCTTGGGCCCGGGTGTAAAAAAGTGATGGGGGGCCCCCCTGTTAATGTGCATTTCCAAATACCAAGTCTTCCCTTATATGTCAAAGGGGGGCCAGTACGGGTGCTCCTCTGTACCTGCTAGACTTGATGCCCTCCTTTTTTTCATTTTAGCCTTTTGAAAAGAATGAATTTTTTTTTAGCCTGTGAATTTTTTTTCTGTGACTTTTTAGACCCAAAATTACTTCAAAATTTGGTCCCCACGTATCCAGTTACTGTTTTGGATGGTAATTCCAGTTTCCTACCGTTTTGGTAGAAAAATTAACCTGTCATCTTCTCCCATTGACTTTAAGGGGAATGGGCGATTATGGGGATAAAAAATCGACAAAATCTTTTTTAAAAAACGGCGTGACTCGATCTAGATTTTTTTAGTTAATCGTCATCTCTAGTTAGGTTTTTGAGCGTAGGTTTTGTCGACTTTATCGACAAATAGTCATAGTGAGTGGTAAATTTTGAGCGATGACCATTAAATCTATGGGGGAGAAAAACACCTTCAATTAAAACCCCAACAGGGTGGAGAAGCTGGGAATTAAAAATCCCCAACATCAAATGATAGTCTACATCTTAGGCAACACACTTAGGTTATAAAAGCCACAGAACAAAACCAATCACACACTTTCACTATCCCTGTCTTGTACCACTGCAGGACCTTTAAACCTGGAATCACCACAAATTAAAAAAGTGCCAGAAGGGCAGTGATGTTTTTGAACCATCATCTTACCTTGAAACTGGACATTGAATATACTGTCCTGGAAAGCTGCTGAGCCCCAAACCTGCATGACCCCAGATTTAAAAGTGCGGAAAAAGGAGTCTTTTCAACCCACAATTTTAGTTGAACTGGACATTGACTATTAATGTCATGGGGGGCCACGTCATGTGCCCCAAATGCATGACCCCAGATTCAAAAGTGCCGGAAAAAGGAGTCTTTAACCACCATTTTAGTTTAACTGGAATTGACTATACCTGTCTGGGCCACAGCTGAGCCCCAAACCTGCATGACCCCAGATTAAAAAGTGCTGGAAAAAGGAGTCTTTAACCCCATTTTAGTGGAACTGGACATTGACTATATTGTCTGTACCGCAGACAATGACCTTTAATAATGGTCTGACCCAGATTAAATAGTCCGGAAAAAGGAGTCTTTAACACCCATTTTAGTTGGAACTGGAAATTGACTTATCTGTCTGTACCGCAGCGAATGACCATTAATTAACCTGTCTGGACCCAAGATTAAAAAAGTGCCGGAAAATGGAGTCTTTCACAACACCATTTTAGTTGAACTGGACATTGACTATACTGTTGGACCGCAGTATGACCATTAACACCTGTATGACCAAATTAAAAAAGTGACGGGAAAAGGAGGTTCTTTGAACACAGTTTAGATGAACTGGACATTACTTTATCTGTCCTGGTACACGCAGAGATGACGCCATTAAACCTGTCTGACCACAGATCTAAAAAGTGCCGGAAAAAAGGAGTCTTTCAACCACCATTTTAGTTTCCAGTGGACTTATACTGTTCCCTGTCGCGGTATCGCTTGCCCCTCAGTATGAGTGCGTGACCAATGAGCTTCACTTGGAAATACTGGTGGTTAACGTTCTGTTCCCACCCAGGTGCCCTTTTTCTTGGCATTCTTTTTCTTATTTTAATTCAACGTGTGGAGGAAAATGTTCTCTGTTGTACTTTGTTCTCTGTCATGCTCATACTCCATGTCCTCTGAATAAACCTAATCTGGACACGTTTCCTCGTACTCCTTGTTACAATTCAGAGGAATTTTTTTACCAGCTATTTTGTAATGCAAGTTTTTTAGTAGTTTTATTCTAGAAAACACAATTTTTAAAAATTAGGATGAATCCCACTATGTTTTGTTTCTCTTTTTTTAATTATATTAATGGGGTTTTTCAATAAGGGATGATAGCTATGTTAAAGATCTTGCATAAACAAGTCTTTTTGCTATTGTGTCATTAAGTGTCCTACCCTATTTCCTGTCTTCGACAGCACCATCACCCTTGAGCCACTCTTGACAATTGGTGACGAACAAAATGTCTGTTTAGAAACAACATTTTTTTTATTATAGTAGGACTGTAGTATAGCTGCATTTCAAAGAAAAAGCCACAAAAATTCAAAGCATGACCTGAGCCATTTGGACAATTGTGAAGAACAAATGTTGTTAGAAAACAACATTTTTTTATAAAGTAACCCTGTAGTATTGCTGCATTTCAAAGCAGCTTGACCCAAAACAAATTATAAAAATTTACTTCTCAGCCACTGTTAAAAAATTGTGAGGGAGAAATGGCACTTAGAAGCACATTTCTGTTTCAAAAGGCCATGACTTATTCCTGTATCTCACAGTACTGACCCCAAAAATTAAAAATATGACTTCTCAGCCACTATTAAAATTGTGAAGGGAGAAATGCCACTTAAAAGCCACATTTCTGTTCAAAGGACCATGATTATTGCTTGTATCTCAAGAGCTACATGAACCAAAAAAAATTTTAAACTATGACTTTCTCAGCCACTATTAAAAAATTGTGATGGGAGAAATGCCCACTTAAAAGCACATATTTCTGTTCCAAAGGACCATTATTATAGCTGTATTCTCACAGCAAATGACCTCAAAACCACTGCATGAGAAAACTTTATAGTTACAGTGAGTAATGGAATAGGTGTTGTCATGAAACCTTGCTGTCCTTTTACGTCTCCTCACAGCAAAACCAGCAAAATGAAATGTTGGGAAAAGAGAATAAAAATTTGCAGTAATAAATTATATTTTGAAAAAAGTTTTTCCAAGAGGTTCATTCTGTTTGAAGAGGAATGTGAAGTTATGACCGGCAACTAATCGGTTGACCTCGGAATTGGGGCCACTAACGCATCATCAGAGATCCATGCCTGAAATTCATCTTGATGAAAGTCAAACGATACAATTATCTCTGGAAAAGCAGGTATGCGTTTGTCTGTAATGACCCTCCAGTGTGCTGAGGTTCCGATAGATATTGACGTGGGCTGCTGGGAAGGACACACTCTATGGCACATGGCGAGCGAGTGGCATTGTCCATTTTGGAGACCCAGAGAGTCTATTGGGTAGAGATGGTGAATCGTATTTTTAACGAAGTGGAATTCGTTTAGAATTTAGGAAAACTTCGGTTCGGAACGAAGTCGAATTTGGGGTACTGCGAGTGAAACGAAGTGTGCTTTTGATTGATAAATGGCTGCGAGACATGGCGTTCACATGGGGCAAAGCACTTGGGAGGAAGAAGGCCATTGCCTGCATGACCTGTGAAGAGGTGTGAAGCAATAAGAGATGGCGGGATTCTGTGACGTAACAGCACTATATAAGTCGGGCGCGACGCCGGGAGCTCACACTCCTCTCCACTGTGCTCATCAGGGAAGGTGTGCGCGGGCTGATAGCTCTTGCTTGAAGAATGGAATTTTTATACAGTGATTTTTGTCGGGGTGTCTCAAAGCTTGTCTCAGAGATGTTCTCTTAATGTTCTATTTCTAATTTTTTGGGGTATTGGATCTGAATCAAGGTGTGCGGCTCACTGAGCTGCATATAATTTCAATATCCAAGTGGGGATCTAAGAGTTCTGTTGTTATTCATTAAAGAAACAGCGGTTTTTACAATTACAAAACCCTATCATTTTTGTGTCAATTCTAATGCCAATTTACCTCAGGGGTTAAGTAAGCGTTGTTTGCTGGTGTGCTGACCAAGAACGTCTTTTTCAACGCCAAAATCTATAAATTTTTCTGGTAGCCTTATTCACAAGAAAAGTAAATTACATTATATCTCTTGTTGTGTGGTAGAAAACGCAATTGTACACGTTCAAAGCTCTAGTTTGTGCGCTCAATTTTTGGCGCAATTTTAATCAGGGGTTAATTAAGCGTTATTTTGCTGGTGTGATGACACAGGAAACCGTTCTTTTAACGCCAAATTATATACATTTTTCCTATACGCATAATTATTGTGACTGGTTAATTAGCCTGTGTGTGTTTTACATTTAGTATAAAAACAACATTGTTTTTAACGACAAATACAAGAAATTTTTTCTGGCCATTTAGTGGAGCGCAAAATTATATTCAGGGTACCCAAGCTTGTTACTGGGTTCATTTCGGACAAGTCAAAAACTGGGTGTATCATTTATCATATACAGATATCATCATCAAACAGTGTCTGTAATTTTAGAAAACAAAACAGTATGTAGACAGAGAGGTGGCCAAGGCTTGCCAACCTGCGAGTGGAAGTGGCACAACATTCCTGGAACAGGCCCACGGTCGCAGACAGCAAGGGGAGTGCAGGCAGGGGTCACTGGTGATGGCCAAAAAACTGCGCTGTCATTAGCAAGGCCGTAGTGTTGTTTCAGCAACCCAAGTGTTCTTGATTGGTTGACTAGGTATCTCTCTCCTCCCCAGATGACATTGGACAACCCCAAGCAAGGTCGGTGGGAAACTCAGGACAAACATTAGTTTGAATTGCCCGGGAAGGGAGTGCAGCGGCCCTCACCTGTCCTCTGCCGCTCGTGTACCATCGGTTCACTCTGCCAGAGATTACTAATGTGGTCTGGGTCAGGCATTATAGCGAGGATGAACAATTTGAGGGAGGGCAGTCAGCAGCTTACTTGGCCATCGAAGAAATGGCGCCAATATCGCTGTTCTTGCAGTAGGCCGGCCAAAAGTTAGATTGGAGAGTGCATGAGAGGTCATGTTGTGAAGGTCAGCCTGGCATCCAAGACCGTGATGAGGGACAGCAGAGGATGAAAAAACAAATAGATGATGATGTAGGGACGCCTTGGAGACGGGGTGAGGCAAGGCTTATTCTATCGTCGGAGAAGAGGGCGTAGCTTGCGCGTCAGGCAGCAGGCAGCAGCAAGTGGGTCGTGTGGCGTGAGTCAGCAGGATGCAGCGTGTGGAGGTAGGGAGCCAAGCGGCCACGGGGTAAAAAACCCGCTTCGCAGGTCAAGAAAAGTAGCAGCAAGGGGACTCAAGCGAACGGCTAGCGGCGGGCAGTAGTCATCTCGTGCGGAGCCCGTTGGCGGTAAAATCCCCGATACTCGGCGGTATGTGGCAGTTCTTTGCTAAGACACGGAGGAGCCGATTTTGGTTATATGTAGAATCTAGTGGCAGAAGTGAAGCGTGGCAGGGAGCTAAACACGTTGGCAACACGGTTGCGTAAAACATGCAGCGTCACCATCCGGTGTGGATGGGAGAAACGTGGCTAAGATGTGGTGGTCCATCCTAACCGCCGCAGCAACAGCAGAGCAGCAGAGCAGTGCCAGTGGCATGCATGCCTGAAGCAGTCAAGGCTCAACTTGTAGAAGGGAGTGTTTTCTTTGAATATCTCCCGGTCAGATGCTCCTGCTCCTCGCTACTCATGGCGCAGCAGTCGTTCAGCGAAGAGGGTTTGCAAAGAGACAACAGTTGCGTCCAACATCTAAGGTGCAGCAGTGAACGTGTATGTCCAAGTGTTTGTGGTACTGAAGGTCCTCCTTACCACATGGGTGGACTCTCTTGTTCTAGTGCACCCGTTAGAAACAGACAATGGCTTGTGGGAGCCAGATGGAAGTTCCAGCGTTAAATTACTTTTCAAAAAGGCACGATGCGGGAAGATAGGTACAGCTATTCATAAATATGTAGAACAGAAGGTGGGTCAGTCTTAGTGCTTATCAGTTTGTTCCAAGGTGCACAGGCTCACCCCCCAGGGGCGCGGGACGTTGGTGCTGTAACTACGGTCAGGGCCAGTACATGCTGTCCTTAGTGGCCCATGGGTGAATGTGCTTTCCAGCACAGGCACACAACAACTTGGACAGGAGACGACGCTTTTCTCACGTTGTAAATGCTCGCACCCTGCGCCTATGTCGTCTCTCCTCCACCACCAATACCTCTCAGCCTCCACAAGTACTGCTCCCTATACACTGTGTAGGGCACAAGCGGTGTCACGCAGTTTTCTACACCTGGTTGCCTCGGGAACGAAGTCACACAGGGGAGGAATGCTCGCTATGCAGAAGAAATCGATTGTGTGGTTTCTCCGCGCCAACTGCAAATAGGACCATGGTGATGGACCAATGGGAGGGAAATGGTGTCCGCGCTGCACTGAGGTGGGATGGTCCATGGCCTGCAATGGCGACGTGTTCAATCTGGTTTGTATGAAAAAGGTTTCCTGAAGTATTCATGATCTCAGAAATTCTGAAAATGGCCAGGAAACTGTTGCACATGACTTTTTCCTTCGTACAAAGCCAGGAAACCTCCTCGAGTTGCAGCGCAGAACGGCCTCCCCAACACACTTGATATGCGATGTTTTCCCAGGTGACAAGGAGGAGGAGCAGGAGCAGCTGGAGGAGGGTGGCTGGAGCTGAGGCAGCGAGGCAGATGACCCAGACGTGGCAGTATAAGTGGAAATGGAGGCAGGGAGCCTCGGGTCACTTGTGCAGATTGGCTGCTGATTTTTATTTGCCCTGGCCTTGTGAAGCCGAATAGTCGATCGCAGAGGATGACTCTAGCTCTCCCTATTGGACCTCGCTACGGTCCAAAAATGGGAGCTTTTCCGCTATTGAGAGGGAAGACAAATCAAATTACTATAGGGAAATCCTCCTTAATCATTTGGCTGGTGCCTATGTGCGGCATCGTCCTCTCTGCAGATTGAGGGGGTGGGTGGTTCTCAGTGCTCACGTACTATTCGCGGCTGCTGGGAAGGTGGGGGTGGTAGGAGCAGTACAGTCCTCAGTAGTAACCTAAGTATGGAATTCACGATGAGCAGCTTCCTACACCCGCCTACTGAGGAGCGCCGTCCCCACCCGCAGCAGCAGCAGGACCTGGAGCAAGTCCCTGAACCAACGGTCGTGGCCTACTTGGACAGCACTTCTGCCACTCAGTTAGAAGATACGTGGATACTGGGCAGCCAAACTGGATGTGAGGCCGCAACTTTCGTGTTGCTGTGGAGAAGTGTCCTGCCCAGGCAGTAGTGTGGCATTCAGAGGGGGTGTTCAGTGCGGGGGGGGCCATAGTTTACCCAGGAGAACCCGCTTGTCCTAGGGAAATTGTGGACACGACTGACCTTTGTCAAGATGAATCACGCGTGGATCGGCAGTTTCACACACAATGCCTTAGGCGTCAGTATGGGGTTCATAATACTGCTCTGCACTATTCTGTATGCCGCCACCCCGCCCCTGATGCACACATTGCTGACAGTTTCTCCATCTGCCTACCCAGCATCTTTTACCAATGGATGGTTTTGCCCCACCTCAACACTCTGTCATTGTGCACTCTATGACCTCATGTGTGTGCTGTTGTGTTGGTGACATCCCATGTGTCAATTGTGCCACTGTTGACCTCATGTGTGCTGTGCGCTTGCTGCCAAGTCCTCCACACTGTGTCATTGGCCACTGCCTGACTCATGTGTGCCGCCGTGGACTCGCTCTAGTCACTGTGCCATCTGTGGTTCTTGTTTTTCCACTCCAGATTGTATTGTGCATGCTGAATCTAATCTGCTGCTGTCGTGACTCCACCACTGTGTGATTCGTGCCATTCTGTGCCTAATATGTTTTGCGCTCAGAATGTATTGTGCCATTGCTGATCTCTTGCTGCTTGCTGTCGTGACCTCACACTGTATCATAGTGCCATCTGTGGCCTATAATGTTTAGCCGCTCCAGAATGTCATTGGTGCCATGTGTGATTCTCATAATTGCTGCGCGTAACCTCCACACTGTGTGATTGCTGCCTCTCTGGGGCTAATACTGTTTTGCGCTCAGAATGTCCTTGTGCCACTGCTGACTCTGCTGCTGCTGTCGTGACCCTCACACTGTGTGATTGTTGCCACTTGAGGCTAATACTGTTTTGCGCCTCAGGAATGTCATAGTGCACTGCCTGATTCCATCTGCTGCGCCAGTGACTCCACTGTGTGGATTGTGCCATCTGTGAGTATATGTTTAGCCGTCCAGATTGTATTGTGCCATGCTGATATCATGCTGCTGCTGTCGTGACCTACACTGTTATCCTTGTGCCAGTCTGTGCTAATATGTTTTGTCGCTCCAAGAATGTTCATTGGCCACTGCTGATCTCATGTGCTGCTTTCGCGTGACCTCCCATGTGTATGTGCAGTCTGTGGCCTAATCTGTTTTGCCGTAGAAAAGATGTCATTGTGCCACTGCTGTTCATGTGTGCTGTGGTGATGTCCCACTGTGTGATTGTGCCTTCGTGATTGGGTTCCTGTTTGCCACAATCAGAATGTCATTGTGGCACTTCTGACCTCATTATTGCTGCCGCGTGTACTCGCTCTAGTTCCTTGTGCACTCTGTGGGCTTCCTGTGTTTTGCCACTCGAATGTATTGTGCCACTGCCTTACTAATGAGCTGTGGCTGCCGCCGTCACTCCACTCTGCACTGATGTTGACACCTGAGCTCTCAGCTTGTTCTTTTCTCCTGCTTTCGCTGGCAGACTTTTAAGGTACATTCACTTGAGTATTTTGGTCAGTTTTGATCTTTAAGTGCAGGGAATTTATAGTGAAGCGATCTAAGAGCGGCGGCAGTCATATGCGTTGTCATACTAAAAACACAAAATGTATGCAGTCAAAACAAGCTCCCTCTGATATTTAAGCATGCAATAAGAGTTCTGGGAAATAGTGCTTTATTACGCGATCGTGGAAGTAATTCGGAACGAACGATTTTGTAGGAAGGTGACCGAATCGAATTTGAGAAGAAATTCGCCTCTTTATTGGGTCCGGAACAACATCCAAAAACATTCGGTTGTTGAGCGCTAAGATGTCGTGCACCCATGATTTTAAGCTGGTCTCTGTGTGTAAGGCAATGGTGTGCCGACCTTGCATGCGTTGTGTGAAGTTGGTAACTAAAGATTGAGAGGTCACCCATTAGGCTTCTGCCACTTGCTGCTGCTGCCGCTACGGGCTATTTGGCATTACTCTGTCACGTCGTGATGTTGGCGGAAAATGGAGCATCAAAGACTGAATGTGAGAGATGGAGCCTTGATTTTACCAAGCTTGGGTCGAGGGATAGCAAATGATCTTCTCCTTTCCTCCTCCGCCTCAATTGCGCAACACTTTCCAAGGCAGGGATTCGGTAACGTCGGAGTTTCCGGAGTACCTTCTCTCCTCATCTCCTTCCGCTGCCTGGACAGCTTCAACACAGCCCTGACTTGCTGAGATGATGCACCCTGAGCGCTGTTGCGTCACTTGCACTAGCTCTGGACCCCGAACCACTGCCTAATGAAGACCGATGAAATTGTGAAATTGTCGGGCCTTGTGGATTTGACGGAGGAGAAAGGCTCCGTGTTCGCATCTGTGTCCGTATCCTCCTCCGTCTCTGGCGGGACATGTTGTTTCAGAGTGTCCTACGCTTGTTCCAGAACTTAGAGCACGACAATGCTCATGCTGACAAGGGCATTGTCCCCTCTGACCATTTTGGTGGCTTCTTCAAAACTGGCAAGGATGGTGCAGAGCTATTTCACCTGCCTCCACACTCGGTGGCTCAACACCCCAAGGACCACACCGCTACTTGTCAGGCCATGTGTCACTTCGTACTGCGTAACAGCATTGCGCTGCTGCCACAATCGCTGGAGCATGTGGAGGGTGAAATTCCAGCGTGTTGCCACGTCAACAATGAGACGGTTGACAGGGAGGCCGAGCTGACGCTGCAACGCAGCAAGGCGGGACGAAGCAGGGTGCGAACTGCGCAAGTGCGAACTTAGACCTCGAGCCTTCCTCAGCAGGCAGTCCAGACCCGGGTAGCTCTTTAGAAATTTCTGGACGACAAGGTTCATGACATGTGCCAGGCAAGGGATGTCTCCATCTAGTTTAAGGGCGGCAGCGTTTTCGCCGTTATGCAACCACCTTCCCTGGCAAAAGGTTTTTGGCCCCCAGCCAGCGCTGTCTCGTTGCGGAGAGCCGTCCCGCTCCGCCCTGTGTGTGGAGGGTCTCCAAGACAGATTAATTTAAAAAGGCCCGGGGTTTCTTGGGCATAATGCCCCCGAGGACGGGGGGAAAAGAAACCTGCACCATCCCTGGGTTTTGAAGCGCGGGGCCCCCGGCCTGAGAGCCCCCGTCACCCCCAGAGAAATCCACCCGCTCACCCGTGAGTGTCACAGGATTTAGGGCTTTGGGCCGTGTTTACTGCCCATGGTCGGTGGTCGATGGCTTTTCCGGCCACGTGCGACAACGCATTGAAATTTTAGATGACATGGGCTGGCCGGGGGGAGGCTTTTCTGGCAAAAAAAATGCCTGCTCGGCATTGGTTTGGGGGGGAGGCAAGGGCCATGCGTGGCGGAAACCATCTGTGTCCCCAGCAAAAAGGCAACTTTCCCAAGGCCAAAAACCCTGGCAATGCGCATTCAGGTTTTGGGCTTTGGGATGGTTGGGTTAAAGTGTTTCTTCTGTCCCAAATCGGGAAAGGGACAGAAGGTGGTGTAGACTGGCCACTGTAGGGCGTGCAGGTCGTCAAATGGCAGAAGGGAAGGGGTGGATGGGTTCTGGTTTTTTGGTGGTACTCGGGCGACGGGGGGGTGAAGGGGAGGTGCCCCTGATCTGACTCGAGAGACATGGACGCTGAGGAACGCTTGGGTTTGGTGGCGGAGGAGGAGGTGCGGAGGGGGGTGTGACGGGGTTGGAGGCGGGCGTCAGTCGGCCCTTTTTTTGGGCCCAAGTGTTGCCTCCTTTTCAACTCATGCTTTCGCTGCATGTGACTAGACTGTTGGTGGGGTTAACCCCCTAAGGTTTTCCCTCACTTATGCGTTTCGCTTTGGGGGCAAGACTTGTGGGTGAATCAGGGCTTGGTAAAAAGAAGGCCCAGGCTTGAGAGGTCCGGATTTTTTGAGGCAAGAAGCAAAGAGGGGGTTTGATAAAAGTGGTGGCGGAATCATATCAGCGGACTTCTGCGCCCCGCCCCCCCCCCTTTTTGAGGGGGAAAAACCCTATGAACTACCCCATTGTCTTTTCTCGCCCAGTGTTGAAGCGCCCGAAGCAAATTTGTGAAAAGACCAGGGGATCCGTTTGTGTATATCATATCACAAGGTATTGGTGTCCTGAATTCTGCACCCAGGAGCTGCGGGCTACAAGCAAGTACTGGGCGTGAGCAGAGAAAATCCCCTCTTTGGCCTCTTGATCTTTTAACTCCCTTCTGACCCAAACCGCATTTTGTATCAAGAGGTTTTTGAAAATGGTTATCCCAGTGGTGGGTACCGAGTTGACTTTTGGGGCTGCTTCATTTTGGGCGGTGGGGTGGGCTGATGCGACATTTGTGGCCGTGATGGGAGGAGAGGGGGGTAAGACTGCAGGATGCGGGTTGCATTAACCAATGAAGGACAGTTGGGGGACGCTTTTCGTTTTGGATTACGGGCCCTGCCCCAGCGATGACAGGCCTGACGGTCCTGCCTGACGATCGCTGGTGCGTGTTGCCCGCCGATGGAAGGGCACCTTCTCCGTACCTCTACCTCCTTTCCTCCCCCCCTCTTTGTCGCTTACACCTGAAATTCGCTCCATGTTAGAAATATAAAATTTGAGAAAAGGGATGGAAAAATTTTGGAAAGTCCTTATTAAAATGGGCAAATCACAGCTATTCTCAAATCCCCCAATCAAAAAAAAAAAATTTTGGATTCAAATATAACTGAAAAAAGATCTATCAACAAAGTGGCCTGGCCCAAAATGAAAAAACAGTATCTGAAATGTATTCGGATAATACAAGGTATTTTTGGTATCAATTCCCCCGTGGTGAATAAAAAAATTTCTGTATTCAAATTTAAAGCAAAGTAGATCTTCAATAAAACTGGCCTGCGCCCAAAATTAAAAAAAAGTATCTGAAATGTATTCGGATATTAAAAAAGGTATTTTTGGGCCCCACAATTACTGTGGTGAAACAAAATTGTGGATTCAAATTTAACTGCAAAGTGATCTACAACAAAGCTGGGCCCCGGGCAAAGTGGAAAAAAAAATATTGAAATGTTTCGAATAAAACAAAGGTATTTTTGGGACCCATCAATTTACCTGTGGTGACTACAAAAATTTTGGATTCAAATTTAAATGCAAAGTGATCTATCAACAAAAATGGCCTCCCCCAAAATGAAAAAAAAAAAATATTGAAAAGTATTCGGTAATACGGTTTTTTTGGCACCTATTTTCCCTGTGGTGACTAAAAATTGCTGTATTCAAAGTTAAGGCAAGTGCCTCAATGAACAAAGGTAGTGCGCCAAAGTCAAAAAACACTATCTGTTATGTATTCGTATAAACAAGATATTTTTGGGAAATTTCAATTCACTTGGTGATTAAAATTGCTGTTTTTAAAGTTAAGTGAAGTGCCTCAATGAAACAAAGTGTAGTGCGCAAAGTCAAAAAACAGTATCTGAAAAAGTTTGGATAATCAAAGGGATTTTTGGACCTATCAAATTTACCGTGGGTACAAAATTGCTGGGTTCAAATTAACTGCAAAAAAGATCTATCAACAAAGTGGGGCGCCAAGGAAAAAAACGTATCTGAAATGTTTTGGATAATCAAGGATTTTTGGGCCTATAATTACCTGTGGTACTACAAAAATTTCGGTTCAAATTTAAATGCAAAGTAGTCTATCAACAAAGCTGGGCCCGGAAAAATGAAAAAACACGTATCTGAAATGTTTTGGTTTAATAAAAGGTATTTTTGGCACCCATCAATTTTCCCCGTGGTGATTAAAATTGTGTTTCAAATTTTCTGCAAAGTAGATTATCAATTAAAATTGGGGGCGCCCCAAATGAAAAAAAAACGTATGGGAAAGTATTGGTAATAAAGGTATTTTTGGGATATCAAAAACCTGTGGTGACTACAAAATTTCTGGGTTCAAATTTAAGTGCAAAATGATTTTCAACAAAAGCGGCTGCTTTAAAGTGAAAAAAAAAATATCGAAATGTATTCGAAAAATACAAGGGATTTTTTGGACCCTTCAATTCACCCGTGGTGATACAAAATTGTGGTTCAAATTTAACTGAAAAGTGATCTTCAACAAAGGTGGCCTGCGCCAAAATGAAAAAAAAAAAATTGAAAAGTATTCGGATAATAAAGGTTTTTTGGGCCTATCATTTCACTGGGTGCTATAAAAATTTTCTGTATTCAAAATTAAGTGCAAACTGCCCAATGAACAAAGGGTTTGTTGTGCGCCCAAAATCAAAAAAAACGATTGTTATGTATTGTTAAACAAGATATTTTTGGAACCTTTCAATTCACCTGTGGTGGGTATAAAATTGCTGGATTCAGATTTAAGTTTCAAGGCTCAAGAACAAAACTGTAGTGCGCCAAAGTCAAAAAACAGTATTGTTATGTATTCGAATAATACAAAATATTTTGGCATTTCAAATTTACTGTGGTGACTTTAAATTTTGGGGTTCAGATTTAAGTGCAAACTGCTTCAATGAACAAGCTGTAGTGCGCCAAAAATCAAAAAACACGTATTGTTTGTATTTTATAAAACAGAATTTTTGGCACTTTCATTCACCTGGGTGGGGCTATAAAATTTCGGATTTAATTTAAGTGCAAGGTGGATATTTTAACAAAGGGGAATGGGCAAAATTTAAAATGAACCCTATTGAAGATATGATAATAAAAGGGAGTTTGCACCCTAACAAAGAGACCGAGTTACTAGAAAAAATGTGTATCTATAAGTTTAGGTGCCCCAAAATCCCGGAAATTTTTCAATAGAAAACTGTTAATAATAAAGCTATTGCGTGCAATGTCTACCTGTCTTGGGAACTTTATCCAGTTTTCTTTATGAGCTTGTCTGTGTTCCCGGGGGGGCCCCCCCCTTCTCCCCGGACTTTACAGGGGTGATGCTCCCTTTTAAAAATTTTCTCCTAACTAATAAAATCTTCCAATCTTAATCTAAATTGTAAGGATCACAGCTAAAAGTAGAGGTTTTCTTGTGAAGAAATAGAAAAAATTTCGCTGAGCTGTTTGGCAAAGCAGAGGCACGTCCTTTGCTCTGAGCGCTGAGAGACACTGAGGTGAACAGGGAAACGTGTTCTATGTAAAACGGGTCATGTGATTTTTTCCAGCCAATCGCAAAAATAACATCCCGTCTGATGACATACATCTCCAAATGCTTTTCTGTAAAGGGTTTGCTGGCCGCCAAAAAATTTCAGGAAGCGCCCAAAATGGGCGATCTTAATAGTGATGCACAGTTTTAACCTAAAATTTTCGCATGATCTAAAAATTTTGATCAAATAAAAACTGTGCCCATTTTTAACTTTGTCGATAATAATCCCCAACCTATTATCTTAGTGCTTTTCTTTCTGTTGTGCATAGATAAGTTCAGGGGGCTGTTCTGAAGACATGTGTGAGTTCGGGTGGATTGTACTTATCGACTTATTACAACCAAATATTTATAGATGAACATCCCCCACAGCAAGTAATCAGAAAAGCTGTGTGTCTCCTGTGGGGGATGGAGCACCATTAGTTTTTAAAAAGACTTTTAGCTGTGGGTCCGGGCAAGCCTCTGCAGCCAATGACGTCAGGAAAACATCTTATGACACTTTCCTAGTGCCAACTGCTACACTTGCCGTCTGTCCCGGTGAAAGTCCGGAAGAGTTGCCAAGTGTGTGCACATTGTTTGCCTAAACGGTGCAATGTACAGCCGTTAGAATAGTCATTAAAAAAAAGGAGTTTTTTAGGCGCAGCCTATTTTGAACGTTGTACTTTTACTCTCCCCTACGAAGTATTAACCAACAAAGTATAAACAGATGTAGTTAAAATGTAGAAAGGAAAAACCTCACAGATAAAGTACTATGATCACAGCACAGAATGTTATCACAACTTTTTCTAAGCTTTTCTCATCAATAGTTAGGGAGTTTGGTATTTTGGCTCATCTTTCCCCCACCCAGAAGCTGTTATTTGGTGACATTTGCGGCTACAAATGCCTAAATCTCTTTAATGGATATATATTTAAAAAGGTGCTTAATTTGCAATCATATCAGTGTCCAAAAACCCCGTCTTTGCAGTTTTGGGGGGTTCGTATTGTAAAAACACACCCTCTCCAATCTTCTGTGTGTCAAAGGGGTTTTTGGCCCCCCTCAGGATGAAAGGCCCCCTAGCAGTGTATGTGCACTCCTTAGTACCCCCTGCTTGCAAGCTGTCCTCATTTTTCATTTTAGATTGAAGGAAAAATTAAGTTTTTTGCCTCTAAATTTTTTCTGTCTCTCTTAGAGCCTTTTTTTCCCCAAAATTTTTCCCAATTTTACTGTTTTGGATGGTAATTATAGTTCTCCTCACCAGTTAAGTATAAAAATTAACCAAAAAATTTTTCCCCCATTGATTTATTTGGGGTTAGGTTAGTTCAAATAGAACATCAAAACCAAAACACACTAAATTGAGGTTCAAAACGAATAGAACGTTTTACTGCTCACTCATCTCTATTGGGGACCCTTAGTTATTGTGGTGGTTCCAGCAGCAGGACTCCCAACAAACAGACATTTATCACCTGCCCTGCGGGAAGCTACCAAAAAAGAATTGGCATCAGTTATTATGGGTTTTTTTGATTTAAAAATGATGGGAAAGAAGGTTTGTTTTTTTAAACTTTTAAATCCTGCTTGGGGGTTGTTTTTTAAAAAAACCCCCTTCTTAGTTAAAAAATGGCCCCAAAAATCAGTGTTTTTTGGGTTAAAAGCTTTTGTGATCAGCTGCTATCCCTGGGGGAAGCTTTGAGGGATTAACATTTCTTCTGCCACCAGAGCAAAAACTGCACTTTGTTAGCAATATTCTAAGTGATAGAGGGGGGTCTCCAGTAGGATCCCACCTTACTTATGTCTATATGTCCTATAAGGGCATATGGAAGGGTCTGGATACTTACCAGGTGAGTAATGACCTGATAAATCCCTTTGGACCCTTCATATTTCCATACAGTATGTTTTGGTCCTATGCTGTTAGTTACAGTCATATTGCAGATTATTTACTGCAGCAAAATCAAGCTGCTTGTTCTCTTTTGAGTGTTTCACTCTGGATTTTCAGCAACAAAATCTATTTTTGGCCTCAACATAATTCTGTTTACCCTTCAAATTCTGGCAATCGAAACTGCTAAACTGTTCTTACTTAGGCAAGAAAGCAATCCGCTTTGTAAGTGGACTGATACATTTTTTTTCAATTGTTCTCCTTGCGACCTGACTTGCTGCAATTAGCTATTGCAATATACAAAGAGAAAAAAAGAAAGAGGACTGTAAGAAAATGCCACAGCGAACTCTCTTCTTTAAATTCTTGCTGGATAATACACAGAAGTGTGAGCTGAATGTGAAGTAGGATGACTGTGACTAATGTGATATCCTGACAGAAAGCACATTCATCAAAAACCTGCGATCCAAGTCAAAATATTACCACCTCCCAATGAAATGCTTAAGCTCTGGCTCTCTAATAGGCAGCAGTTATACCATTAAGAAGAGGAATCATTTGATATTATTTATATAGGCTCTCAAATGATCTTAAGACTACACTTAAGGTGATAGCTTTGCCCTTGAATTTGGGATCCTAGGATTTAGACACCCTGTGATCTGAATATTGCTCAAGCTACAAGGTATATCATTTATTTACTATAATACAAAGATGACTTTCAGGAATCACTGTGGTAGATGACATTCCACAGACATATAATATTGGATTTTTCCAATGGTCTCTAAAGACTTGTCATCCATTAAGAACCATGGAGGACATGTAAGTATTTTGGCGCCCAGGCACCATTTTTTTTGGCCACGCAATGGTAGCGTAGAATTCATCTGAATCTATGAACCTATTCTACTGTGGGTCATAGATTTAGTGCTTTCTAGCTACAAAGCAACACTTCTGCCTCAGGTTAACCACTTTTAAAAGGGTTTACCTGTTCCAGCAGTAATGCGCCTGGATTCACCGTACTGAAGCTATAAATGTGTAGTCTCATACGGTTGTGGTGCGACACGCTTCCAGCATGCCCCCCAATCTCAGATGCATTACAAAATGCAGTGGGCTCTCTGTAATGCACTTGATATTGGAGTGCACCTGTTTAAAAAGAGAGCGAATGGGGCTGTGCTAGCCCCGTACATACAAGAATGTCCACATAGTTGTGCCTATATAGTAGTATCCATATATCAGTCCCCATACCACTGTAAATAAAAACCAGCAACATAGTAGTGCCCAAATACTGTACTTACATGTGTATCACACTTATCTACAAAAAGCCATTAGAAGGGATTGAAAAGGCTGAGATAAGATTCTATGCCGTGATATCATGGTGCGTTATCTGATAAGCTTAGCTTTGTTCTTCCTGTACTGATTATCATACTTCTGTATATCAAGAGGAAGATATTAAACAAGTGTCCCCGTTTAATAGTGCACATACACTAACCCCCATGACATTGTACAGTGGTCCAGTAAGTTACAATGGCTACAGGATACAATATTTTCAACATTCAATAGTCATTATTGGGACATTATATGTTGAGTGTGGTTTGTTTGTATTAGTGAAATGCATGTTGTGTTTGGTGGTCTAGTGGTGTCTGCCTACAGTACAGTGCACTGCTACATGTCCTTTACTAATCTTATATGTGCCAGGATGAGCGGCTCTTTTGGACTTTAGGTAAGAATGACCACATTTTCTTTTTTGGTACATTGTGTATAAAGTGCATGACCCAATGTAGCTCCTGTCTTCAGGGCCCCTACTAAGGCAGTATAGATGGTACTACCAAACATACCACTTTGTTTTCTTTAATCTTCATTTTTAATTATGTTGGGAGACATTGGCCTCAGAACTATTGTTGAGCGAACAGTAAAAAGTTCTAGTTTGATTAGAACCTCGAACTTTTGTGAGTTCGGTTGGAAGTTCTATTCGACCTCGAACTTTGAACCTCATTAAAATCAGGGGGAAAATGTTCTAGAATTTTAACCTTACGGGTATATAAACTGGATACGTGGAAAACTTGTAAAGGGAAATTTTGGGCTCTAGGAGGACAAAAAAAGATTGGGGCAAAATATTAATTCCTTTCATTCAAATAAAAATGGGGACAGCTTCCCCAAGCAGGGGGTAGCTATAAGGTCAGCGCGCACTTCAAGGGCCAGAAACCGGGGGGCCCAAAGCCCCTTTGACACACGGGAATTTGGAGACAGTTATGTACAATTATGAACCCCCAAACTGCAAAAATGAACTTTTCTTCAATCAGAATAGTTTTCAGCAACCAAATAAATGTCTTTCTGTAGGAGATTTGTTAACGGTATGCTATGCAATAACTGAACGCCCAAAACTGGCAAAAATGAACTATTGGACACTGAGTATGTTTATATGAGTACGATATATATGAGCGTTAGGTGTTATGTGAGCCTACAAATGTCGCCAAATAAAGCTTCGGATGTGGGAAAGATGAAGCCAGCAATACAAAACTCCATAACTATTGATCTCTATGATTCCCTAAGCTTCCTGTACACCCCCTTAACTAGCTGCCTAACTAATTTTAAAAAGAGCTTTTTTTGTATATTGCTAAAAAAATCTTTTGGCCCCGCAGCAACCCAACAAAAAAACAGGGGGAAAAATCCACAGTCAAGACTGAGCTGGAAATGGCTTCACAAGGCAATAAAGTGAAAAAAAATAACATGACATTGATTTTAACAGCCATGAGAATCCTACACCTAAACAAAGATGTTTTTTTACATTCTCTGTGCTTGCATGATTTTGGGTGGCCCAAAAATAGGAAGCACTAAAAAAGAAACTAAAAACTAGCGTGTCGAACAACATTTTTTAAACCCAACTTTATCGAAGAACCATAAGAAGTTCGGTTCAATTTGAAAAAATCGAAAAGTTTGAATCAAATTTAACTTTTCTCACATTCGATCAATACTATTTTAAAACCCAATTACCCTTCAAACTTCATTGGGTTATTGGATGTTTTCCAATAAATCCTGCACCGTTTTTGCGCGAAATAAAAATGAAAAATTTTAAAACATTTTTTAATAAATTTTTTTTTCATTCATTTGCGATTGGGTAAGTCAGTTGGTTTTAAGTACTGGGTGTAATCTCCATCATATACTTTGACATGCCCATAGAACCTTTGTACCCAACTGTATAAAAAAAGTTGGCTTCTTTGCATCGTGGGGCACAAAAAAAAATGTAAAAATAAAAAATTTGGGGCATTATAAAAGTTTTTTACAAAAAATTTTTTTTAAATAGAAAAGAAAAACCCATGCACTTTTGCCATTTGCACATTTAAAAACACCCTTTTTAAAAGGGACACTATTCCCCCTTTAAAAATAACATTTCATTCTTTTTTTTTTGGAAATGAGCAATCAAATTTTGGAGGGGTAAAACTATAAAATAGTTAAAAACTTAATCCCGAAAAGCGCAAACTTTTTATATAATACCAGAAAAGCTGCTGGAAAACCCAAAAAACCTCTTTATGAGGGAAAGGAAAAGGGGGCTTTTTTTGGGTCCAATTTTAAAATTTATAAAAAATTTTAACGGAAAAAAATAAAATAAACCGACTCACCTAGTGACCAAAGGAAACCCCGCTCATTTCCCCGGGGGGGGGGACCTTTAAAAAAGCAGGGGCAAAGGGCATTACTTAAGAGCCCCCTACCCATGCCATTTTACACTGCATGCAGTGCACAAAAACCAAGGTTTTTAACAAATAAAAATTTTTTTTGTAATTTTTTTGGTTCTTCCCAAATCCATCACTTGACTTTCAGATAAGCAGTGTCTGGGGAACCAATTTACGGTGAGCATCCCTTTTCCCAAGGAAAAAAATGGGCCCAAAAAAAGATTTTTGGGATTTAAATAAATATTGATTTTTCTGAAAAGGCCCGTGTAAAAAATTTGGAAAACCACTGGAAAAAAAGGGGTGGGGGTCTGGGAGTATAGTAGGGAAAAGGCTTCAATGGGATGTTCAAGATTAGAAAACATGGACATTTTCTTTCAAAACAGTACCCTTTTCTGTCACAAAAATTGTTCCCGGGTATTGTAAAAAACTGCAATTTTTGAAACATCCTGTGACGGAATTAAATTCTATTTTTTTAAAAAAATGGCCCGCTATTGGGTTTTTTTTTTCCAGTTTTAAAAAAAAAAAATATGGTCAGCACAAACCATTTTTAAAAATAAGTATAAAAGGGCAAAGCTAGTGTTTTCAGCCCAAAAGGGAATGCAAACAAAAACACAAAAATAAACCAGCACTCTACACCCACCGCCACTTTTAAATTTGGGTTAAAAAACCTGTCCCAACTGCCGGTTTAAAACTTAATTTCCCAATCACCCCAAAACACATTGGGGGCAACCCCAGGGGCATTTAGGCCCTTAGACATGGTCAAACAATCCCTTCAGTTCAAACCCCAGCCAGTAGGGGGAAAAAAAAAAAAAAGGTGAAATTTTAAATGCCTTTGAAAGTTTCCCCTGGTTGTTGGGCCAAAAGGGGGTGGCTGAGTAATTCAGAAAACTTCTTATCTCCTTTGGGGTTTTCACCCCACCAAACCAAACTTCTTTGGGTTTTTACAGGGGAAAAGGTCCGGGAAAAAAAAAAACCTCCAGTCTGGCGGGATTTTCCTTTAAAAGGGGGGAAAACCCTTTTTGGGTTCCAAGGTTTAAAGGAGAAAAGGGGGAGACGGTTTTGAAACTGAAAAGAAAGGGCAACAGTGACTCAAAAAACCAAAACCCCTTACAGCCCCAAAAGGGAAGGGAGAAAGCATCCGGGAACGCACCCGTAAAGGCCCCAACTTTGAGGCAGAGGGCTACCCGGCCCCAGAAGAAACCCCCCCCCGGGTGCCCTCCTTTCAGCTAAGAACAGGAAACTGAGGGGGGCCAAAATTTGGGCCCCCAAACTTCCCTCAAAAAATTTGGGCAGTAAAAAAGATTGGGAAAAACGTTGCCTGGTTTTGGGTGAATCTCGATTTTTGGCTGCACAAATTTGGGTGGGGAGGGTCAGAATTGGCGTCAACAACTGAAAGCATGGAACCATCCTGGGCCCGTATCGAACGGTTTCAGGGCGGTGGTTTGGGGGGTCCATGGTGTGGGGAAAAATTTTCTTTCCCCTCCCTTTGGGCCCCTTGGTACCAATTGACATCGTTGGCCAAAAAACCTTTTGGAATTTTATGCCAGAAAAATTAAAACAGTTCTGAAGGCAAAAGGGGGTCCCAACCCGTAACAAACATGGTGTAACCCAAAAAAAGTGGCCCGGGGAGGGGTACAAGCACACCTTTAAAAGGGGACACAGGAATTTTTGAAAAAACAATTTTTTTAAGTTTCCCAAAATTTGGGGAAAAAAAATTTGAGGTTTTTTAATGTAAAAACCCCTCTACCCCAAAAGCAAGGGACCTCCCAAAAAAGATGGAACCTATTTTAAAATGTTTACCTTTTCCCCGGGGCTGTTCAAAACCTCCCCATTTCAAGGGGGAGAAATTCCCGCTAAAACCAAAACGGGGTTAAGAAACCCTTTTGCAAACGGGGGGAGTGCAAAACCAAGATGGGGCCAGACACAAAACAATACACTCTACAAGCACTTAAAAACAGGGCAAAATATAAATTTTGGGGTTTTTTCTGTTTTTGCAGGTTTTTTAAACGCCCACCCAAAAGGGACCTATATAATTTTTTTATTTTAAAATGGGGTGTGCTGAAACCCCATTTCTTTTTTAAAACTGTTTTTCATGGGGAATTGGGCTTCCCCCAAAAATTTTTTTTTGCACCCACCCCATCTGCACAGGGGTTTTTTAATAAGGCCGGGGTTTTATCTAAAATTTTTTCTCTCCCTCAATTTGGGGCTGGAAAAAGGCAAAAAAAGGGGGTAGGGAACAAAATAGCATAAAGGTTTTCCCCTCTGAATTTAGATTAAAACCCCTTTCCGTTGGGAAAATAGGCATTACGTTTTTGGATCAAAAATGAAAAAACAAAGAAACCTCCCAACCCTTAACAAATACTCCAAAGTAGGGGAGAAATGCTTTTTCAAAAAAAACCCCGTGTCCCCCTTTGGCATTTTTTTTTTGGCTTTAGGAAATTCTGTTGATATTGGTGTTAGTTGTGCATTTCTTATCCAGGGGTAAACCCCCTTTTAAGTCTAGGATATATAGTAGGAATACTATAACCAAAGTACCTTCCAAAATGCCTTAAAAAAAAGATAAACAAAAAAAAATTTTAAAATTGTTAAAACAGTTTTTTTTTCTCACTTCCCCAAAGAGGGCCCTTTTTGTAAATAAAAACCCCATGCCACCCACAGGGGATATGAAGTCATTCTTTACTTTGAAAGTGGGGAAAAAGTTTTAAACAAAATTTAAAAAGCTGGTTTAAACCCCTCTAATACCAACAATTTTTATTTGTCCCTTTGAGTTTTATGAGTTTTTCCCCAGATGAAAGCACACATAGGGGCCAAAAACCCCGGGCCCTTTAAACCCAAAAAAATCACACTTTTGATGAAAAAGACATTTTTTTATCACCCAAAAAGAATGCACAGATAATTCTAGATACAAAATATAAAATTTTCCCAAAATTCAACATCCAAAATACAATCGTACACAAGCTTTTTGTGTGTGAAACACAAGAAAATCCTCTGTTTTTTCCCGCCCCCTGGGGAGGCCCTTTTCCCAAAAGAAAAATGCTTTTCATACTGTCCCCCCGGCCCGTCACCAGGGTTTGCTCCCGGAAACGGGAAAGGCCCGATTTTTAAGGGTTTCCTTTGTAGTCTTTTACGAAAATCTGTTTAACCCCAAAATTTCTTATTTTATTGGGATTTCCCGCTTTACGTCAGGGGGGGCAAAACAATCTAGTAAAACCATTAGGGAAAAAATTCCTTCCCTTTAATTTTTCGTATTCCACTGAGGTTTTTTTTTCAACCCGGCCCTTTCCTGTTTTTTTTTTTTTTTATATAACCAATTTTATTTAATAATATATATGGGGACATTTTATTCAGTTTCCTGAACATTAGGGATATCAAAAAACAAATTTTTTCCCCGTAAATGGGGTTGGGAAAAGGGGTTGATTCTTAAGTTTTGTATTTAATTAAAGCCAGTAGATGGAGACGGGAATGGGCGGAGAGGGTTTTCCAGGGGGTTTTAAAATATGTGTAGCTTCCCCTAAAGCTTTTAATTAAAAAAAACATCAAACCCCAAAACCCTTTTAACCCGTAAAACCAATGATTTGTGAACATTAGGGACCAATGAGGTTTACAGAATAGGTTGTAAATAATACATCCCCTTTTCGTGTAAGTAAAAAATAAAAACTAAATTCAGTTAAAAAAACTTATATTTGTAAAAATGTAGTTTTAGACAATTTGGAAAATATTCTCTGGGAAGACATTAAAGGGGATTAAACTCACCTTAGAAACATTTATTGGTTTATTTGAGTCAAAAAACCAAAAAGATTTATGAATACATGAAGTTTCCCCAACCTCTGGTATTCAGACCTGTCTAGAGAAAGGGCCCTTGAACTGCATACTAGGGGAGGGGTTTTTTTTCCCATGGGAAGGTATCCAAACTAGCCCAACCCCGGGCCCCCTTTCAGGGGGGTGGAGCTATAAGGGGGGCTGGGGTAGCAGTCACAGCCAGACTTTTGACCCTGAGGGAAAGGGGCCCAAGGGCCCCTTTTGTTTCCAATTTTTAAAATTTGCACATTTTTCCCGGGGGGGTCCCTTTTACATAAATTTTGCATTGCAGCCCAAGAGAGTTTAAGGGTTTTTTTCTCTCATAGAACATGGGGAAGTTCATGTTCCTTTTTTAAAGGGGGAAAAAAAAACAGACGTCCATCTATTCTTTTTCTATTGATTACAAAATTTTTAAACCAGAAAAGGCAAAAAAACCCCCTGAGGAAAAAGCCAATTGTCCTCATTTTTTGGGCCCAAAAATTCCCTTTCCCCTCAATCGGGAAAAAAGAAAAAATCCCTTTTTTCAATTGACCCTTCTTCAGAATCCAGTCACTATAATTTTTTTATATTAATTTTTACTCTAGAAAAAGCATACCCTACCCTTTTGAACCCAGTTAGGGAATTCAAACCCTGAAAGGCCGGGCCACTGACAGAGTTTTCCCCCAGTCTCCTGCTGTACAGTAAAAAGTCCCCCTTTTTAAAGGGTTTTTAAAAGAAAAAATTTTTTTCCCTCTAGACCACATCCTCAAACTGCGGCCCTCCAGCTGTTGGGGAAAAATACAAAATCCCACAACATTTTTAAAAAAAACTATAACAGTGGGAATGAAAGGAAGTTGTACTTTCCCAAAAGCTTGGGGGGGCCGCAGTTTTTAGATTCCCGCTCTAACAGAACAAATTTTTCCCTTTTTTCTGGATCCAAATCCTAGGTAAAAAATAGATCATGGGAAAATTTTCTTTTCATTGACCATTTTTTATAATTTTTAAAACATTAAATAGATCTTTTCCTAAAAAATATAATTTAAACCAAAATTTTGGAAATCTTTCGGTTTTATTGTAGGGGCAGCCATTCCAAATTTCTTCCTTTTCCCCTCTTTTTGGGGGGTTTTTTAAACCCCTACAATGTCTTTTCCCGTTTTCCTGGGGGCCCAACCAAAAGAAAAACAACAGTCCATGTGTGTTTTTGACCATGATTTGTTTTTTTAATTTTTGGGGGGGGTGGTGGTTTTCAACTGTCCATTTTTTGTTCTTTTTTACACACCATGATCCTACTTGCCTTTAAAGCTGCGCCCGAACCCCCTGGCTTCTACAATTAACCTTTTCTGTCCCCAAAGATCCCAAAAAACCTTCTTCCCCTCTTAATTTTTAAAACCCCCAAAATTTTTTTCCATTTAACAAATTAATCATTTTGGGAAGTAATTTTTTATCCCCCTTTGCATAAACCCCTTTCAAATTGGGGTAGTGTTAAAAACCTTTTCTGCCAATTCATTAAACCCCCAACTTACCCAGAAACCCTTTTTTTTAAAAGGGATAAATTTTCCTCTAAAGTTTTGGGGGTTTTTTAAAAACCTTTTAAAAACTTAGTATTTTCCTACAAAGATTGAAATTTTAAAAAGGGGCAAACCCACCTGTAAGATTATTAATGAATACACCAAAAAGAACCCAAAACCCCAAAAACTGACCCATGTGAAAAATCCCAAATAGTAACAGGGGGCCAAGTACCATTTACGTACCATTTAATCATCACCATTTTTTTAATTCCATAAGGCCAAATTTCTTAAACCACTTGCAAAAAAAATTTCCCCCTTTACAAGCATTCTTTATTTCACTTACCAACCTTTTTATGGGGGCACAGTATCAAATGCTTAGAAAAAATCTCAGATTTCATGATAGCAATGCCCAAACCCAATCCCTTTTAGAACTTTTCCTCCTCGGGCCCGAAGCCGATGAGATTAAATTTTACAGGACGGATACTTATTAGGGGCCCCTGCTGAAACAAAGAAAAATTTTTTTTAATTTAGTATACCAGTATGAAAATCTCTTAGAAGCAAACCCTTTAAAAAATTTTTCATAAAAAAAGAGGGGTTTAACTTTCCAGACCCATAGTTTTCCAGGATCCCCTTTTTTAAACCCCTTTGGGGAAAATTGGGCCCCCTAAATTTTCTATTAACATACCCCGTTACAAATACAGTCCCCCAAAAATAAATAAAATTAGAGGCCTGCCATGGGCCCCTCCTCGGGAAAAATGGGGAGAGAAAAATATTATTTTTGTGGATTTACAAATTTTTAAAATTATTATTATTATTATTATTATTATTAAAAAAACATCATCAATATAGTTTTTTTCTCTCCCCCCTTTTTTTAAGAAACTTAAAATTTCTTTTTTTTTTGTTATTTTTTTGGGCCTTTCCATTTAAAACCCTTGTTGATGCACATTGTTTTTTTTACTGTTTCTAATAATTTTGTTTCCTCTGATAGCGAGTAAGATTTTTTTTTTGTTAAAAAATCTCCCATTTGTTTTCTATTCCCGTTTTTGCTGATGACCCTTTTCCCAGTCCATTTCGATAAAAAGGGGAAATTTTCGCTAAAAACAATTAGCCCTTTTTAAAATTTTTAATATAGATCTATGCAAAGTATAGGGTCATTGAAGACTTTTTGTAAATATGTTGCTTTGTTGATTTTTCTTTGGTCAGAAGATAAAGGGTTTTAAAACCCTCTTTGAGCACACAAGTTTTTTTTTGTTTCGACCACCTTCCTACCTCTCCCTGCTCTCTCTTATCTCTCATTTCTCTAAGCTGTCATCACAAACTTAGTCCATGGTGAGTCACCTTCTCTTATCTCTAGTAATGGACTTTGAAAGGTTCTCATATAGCTAAGTAGACACCCATTGGAGCCCTGAAACCTGGGGTCATATACTTCATAAATATGGGGTCATAAATATCTTGGGGGGGGCATGGGGTTAAAAAAGGGAACAGGAATACTAAGGGCCCGTAGGGGGGTGATTGCAAACCTTTTATCAACCCACCCACAGCCTGAACGGCATGTTTGATTCTAAAGCTGTGAAACTGCATGGGTGAAAAAAACCCCTTTTAAACACCTCCTAAGCAAAAAATTGAAAAAAGCTTTTTTTGAAATTCAATGGTTTTGTGGCTCCTCTTCAAAAAGACTATATTGATGGGTAAGTGGAAGTATAAAATATTGTGTTCACTGTTTCCTAGGTGCTTCCCCTCCCTCCCAACGAAACTTTGTTTCTCCCTTCAAAGGGCCCCAAATTTGTCAATATTAAGACAAAAAGGCCCTTCCCCCCTAACAGGCGCTCAGCACAAAAAAAGTTTGGGGAAAAAAGGGAATTATCTTTAAATTTTTAAAAACATAAACAATTTTTTTAAAGGAGAGCCTTTGGGTTTTTAGTTTTCCCATGAAAGACGTGCACCCATCAGGGCACTATGGAAAAACCAAAAAGTCCCGTAAAGCTGTAAATTTTTGTAAAAGGGTAAAAACTCATAAAAAACAATAATTATAGCCATTCAAAGGGCCCATGACCCCAAAACAAGTGGGGGACTATTTTCAGAAAAAAAAATAAAATAATTGTTCTATGGGAATGTGCCTGGGGGGAAACAGATTTAAAGGCCAAAAGTTCAATTTTACTATGATAAACACAGCTTTCATAAATATCTTCAATGGGAAAAGTTGAGAAACATGTTCTTTTTGTTTATAAAGAAAGATGTGTTTTTTCCAAACAAAAAATGGTCTAAGGGTACCATCTTACTTGAGCTTCGATTGGAAAAACTAGAAATTTTTCATGCATGTGTGCTTTCATTTCTGTTCTGCATAGAGAAGTTCCCGGGGGCGTTTTTGAAGAAAAAGTCTCCAAAAAAGGTAGGACCTGTACTTAAACAACATTTTTGAACGTAACTTGTGAAGAAACTTTTTTTTTTTTTTTTTTTTCAAAACCTGGAAAAAACTTTCAAAAACATGCAAAAGGGAAAGTTTATGATGTTGGGATAATTTTTTGGCAAAACCCGATAACCCGTGGTCCCCTTTCACAGGGAAAAGTATTTGGGCCTCTTGTTATCCAGTTTCTTGTTAAAAGGGAAAATCCCCTTATTCATTTCCCTTTTCAATCCATTAATTTTAATTGTGAGTCCAAAAAAAAAGGGGTTTTTTTTAAAACTACCCCAATTTATTAACTTCCAAAAACTATGAAAGTTTTTAAAGAAAAGAAAAATTTCCAAATACCTTTGCTTGCTTAAAGAGGCTTTGGTTTGAGTAAAAGGGGGGAAAAGAGAGAAACCTGTCTCTTTCTAAACCCACCAAAAGTTTTTTTTTTTGGTTACCCAAATATTTGGGTTTCCTCCTCTCTCGTATTTAATTATTAAAAGCTGCTGTCCCAACCATGATGCTGTCCCAACCCTGCTTGGGGTAATTTTCCCAGGAACGGGAGCATTGCCCTTGGGTTTTAAAATAATGACACCAAATTTTTTACTTCCCCAGAGCTCTGTAGCTTTTGAATTCAGAAATTTTTCAAACCCAGGGGGTTTTGTCCCCTAACAGAAACAGTTTGAAAAATTAAAATGGTGCCAGATAAAACCAATCTCCAAATATTGGGTCCCACCCTTGCCCATTTTAGGGAAGTTTTAGTCTAAAACGGGCTAAAGGGCTTTGTCGAAAAATGCATTTGGGGAAAACCCCTTTAAACCCTAAAACTAAGGCCTTTTTTACATAAATAAAGAAGACAATAAAAGGGGCTTTTAATTTAAAGGGGAGAGTGGGCCCCCTCACTAACTGGGCCCCAAAACCAATACACCAGATTGAATAAATAGGGTCATATATGTCATAAACTACCCCCCAAACTGGGGGGGCCAAATTTTAAAATGGAAAGGGATTCTAATTTTTTAAACCCAAAAATCAAAAATCTTTTGGGGGTCATTTTTCCCCCCCTTTATAAATCAAGTGGGGAGGGCCATAAAAGGGGTGGGGAAAAACGTTAAATTGGTTTAAACCTCACCAAATAAAAAACAAAAATTTGGGGGCGGGAACCCAATGTCCAAATTTACAAAACCAAGCCCACAGATATAATGAAAATTCATAGAGACAAGGGTTAAATGGAATAAGAAAGTAGGAGGCAGGGGCAGACACAGGCCCTCAGAGGGGCCCCCAAATTTTATCATAAAAGGGTTTTCCCCCATTACAAAATTCACTTTTGACCTAAAAAGGGGGGCCGGTTTTAAAAAGAAGATTTTTTCTAAGTCATTGGTCAAAAGATTTAATTTTTAAAATTATGAAATAAGGGGCCCACAGGTTTCAAAGGTTACCCACAAAAACAGAAGAATTTAAAACTGTTTAAATTGATTTTTCTGGGGAAAATTTTTCATAAAAAAATGCGTTACATTTTGTTTTGAAAAAAACTGAAAAGCATGGCTTTTTTTTGAAATCTTGTTAGAGAAAAAACAATCTTCTGTGCTTCCGAGTAAAAGGCCCCAAAAAGGGGAAAGGGCCCTTTTCTGCTGTAAGGACCACCCCCAGCCTGAAAGGGGGCAAAAAGGAAAGGCAAAAAGCTAAAACTTAACGGGGAAAAAGTTGGCTGAGAAAAACCCTTTAACATAGAGAACTCCCAAATTTCCCCACCAAAAAAATTAAAAAAATTTTTTTAATAAATAGAAAAAACCTATAAGGGGGCTAGTGGGGCCCTAAATCTGGGTCCTTGAAGTTGTACAGATCATAGTAATCTGGTTTTAATTAAATTTGGCATGTGTAAGGTGCAGCATCTAAATCCGAAAGGGGGGAAACCTCTGGGAAAAACCCCATTTTCCTTTACCTTTTACATAGGTAGGTGTGGGGTCCCTTAACCTTGTAGAGACCCACTGCAAAAAGGAGGCCCACATCATTTTCAGCACCAGCTACCAGCACATGTTTACCAAAGAAAAGCCATTTCCCCCAATCACACTATGGGTGAATTAATTATGTCCCTTTCCAATAAAGCCCGGCTAAAATTTTTTAATTTTATTTTTAAATTAAACCCAAGAATGAGGGGTTTTAATATCCAAAAGGCCCCTTGGGAGAGAAAAAGGTTTCCCCCCCCGCTGGGCTTAGTTTAAAATTGTTTACTCTGTTTTGGGCTGTTTTTGGCCCCCCTTTCAAACAAATTTTAGTAAGGGTGTCATATTATAAAATAGTACCCCCTAAAAACAAAACTTTCACATATTTAAAAGCCAAAAAAAAAGAGCAAAAGGAGCCCTTTTGTGTTCTAGTTAAAATTTAAAAATTTTGGCAGCCATGCTGTAAAGGGTTTTGGGAAAGGGAAAAAGGGTGCTAGAAAATTCAGACATTTTTAAAGAAGCATAGGGTTTAAATTTTGGCCCGTGATATCTCAAATTCACCGTGGGAATATGATTTTTAAAATCCCCAAAAAAACCATTAAAAAAATATTAAAAAAAGTTGAGATAACGATATTTGCCACAGTATTATAGTGTGTGGTCAAGTTAAGCTTTGCTGCATTTTTTACATGGTGATTTAAACCCAGCTTCAATTTACTTCATTCAGAAAACTGAAAAAATGAAAAGGGGAAATTTTTTAGATGGCCCCTTTAACTGTTTTGGGGGCAGTGATAATTAAAAACTCTCTGCAAAATTTCAGGAAAGTCATTGGGAAATTCAGAAATTAAAAAAAAAAAGAAAACCCGTAAAAAACCCAATAGGTGCTAAAGCCCATTTTGATAAAATTGCGTATGCCCACTTACCATGTCAAAATACCCTTCTCAGGCAGGACACTATCTATGGTTGCCTCCACTGGGACTAACATCTTCCCCTTGGGAAATTCACGCGGGCTCGCCCAACACACTGAAAAAAAGGGCCTCTGTAAAGGGTGTAAAGAGTGAAGGGTTCCGGGTGAAGGCAGCCCCCCCTCCCCTCCAAAAGCAAAAACACCAAAAACCCCCCGGGGAAAAAAAAAAAAAAAATTAAAAAAAAAAACATCCAAAAAAACAAGATTAAAACACTGAAAAACTGGGGGAGGCCCCCAAAGCAAAAAGCAAAATTCTCTAATTAAATTTAAAAAAATTTAAAGTAGCCCGTTTTTATCAAATTGGTTTTAAGCCCAAACCGTCATGACAAAAAGGGCCCAAACAAGGGAAAAAAAGGGGACACACCAGTGGGAGCCATCCACTACTCCAAATGCACCATACAAAAAACAGCCAGCACATTCATTCACAACTGACAAAAACATTGGTGTCTCTGAAACACAGCAGCACCCCTTTTAGGGACCAAAAAACCAAAGGGAAACAATGGGAAAACCCTTTGGGAACATTTAAACCCGCTTTCCTTTCTAGGTGATAAAAAAGAGGTAAATTTTCGCCCGAGTTTTGACAAATTGTGCATGCTTACCTACCATGGAAAGGTAACCCCAAAATCAAAGGGAAGGCTCCATCTTTCTATCTATCTTAAACTACTCATCCCATGCCCTACCCCAATCAAAACTTTTAGGTACTTCCCATCTATCTTTCTAACTAACTTTTCTATTTTATCTAAACATCTTCCTTTTCTGTTTTGTCGTCTGTCTATCTGCTGTCCTTTTCATTATATCTATCTACCCCTCTACCATCTATCTATCTATCTATCTATCTTCTACCCATCTATCTATCTACTATCTATCCATGTCTCTATCTAAAACTATCTATCTATCTATCTTTCTTTCTGTTATCTAACTCAAAAACTACTATCTATCTAAACTACACTATCTTTCTTTCTATCTATCTATCTAACTAAACTTTTACACCCAAACTTCCTTTTCCCCCCTGTCCGTCCCAACCATTTTTTATCTATCTATCTATCTAACCCATCTATCTATTCTATCTATCCATCTATCTATCAAACTCATATTATCTATCTATCTTCCATAATCTATCAAACTTCCTTTTTCTTTTTAAAAATTTCTATAAATTCTTTATACACCCTCTACATCTATCTATTATCTATCTTAAAACTATCTATCTTAAACTACTATCTAAAACAAAACCCACTAATTTCATCATTTTTCCTATTTATAAAAAAAACCCAAAAAGTACTAAAATATTTTTCATCTATTATCAAAATCTAAATTTATTTTTAAACCCATCTCTATGTCTCTCAATCTTTTAATCACTATCTCTTATATTAGTAAGATATGAAGTATGTGATATACAAAGTAACCTATGTATAGTAAACATTGGGCTTTGAAAGGGCCCCTAAAGAGATTACTAAAAATGCAGACATGCGAGTGCTCTTCCCAGCTGAATATCCTACTGTACAGTAGAAACACAACTTTGAGTAAGTTTGTGCTCCTTACATAGAGGAGGGTTTAAAGACTGGGGGGGGCGGAAGGGTGGGGGACACCCCGCCTTATAGACAAATCTGCATTGCCTTTCCCGGTAAAAGGAACATGACCACTTGGGAACCCCTTTCATCCACTCAAGGTTGAAAATTGAGTTTTCCCCATTAGCCTCTGCAGTAGCAGAAACAGAAAACATTGAAGGAGGAGGGAGGCAGCCTGGGGCAGCACCCCTTCCCCTTTCACTTTTGGGTGCTGTATCCAGGACCCCTCACCCCACAAGTTGAGCAGAGAAGAGACTTTGCATCTTTTTGCATTGCCCAAGGCTGCAGCGCGGACGAATCCCTGAGCCAGGAGAAGGTGACGTGTTTCTTGCGGATGAACACCTTGGCCGCCTTGTGGCTGATATAGAGCTGCAGTCGGAATTTCCCCCTCAACCACTTTGCTAAAAGGGCTTGGGTGCTGCGGGCTGGGTATCCCAGCTGGGGTCCTTTTTGTTTTGCATTCCCTCCACTTACTCATTCTGTATGCAACAAGAGGGACCCAAACCAGACTCCTCCAAAAAATTGTACACTGCCCCATCTAACTATCTGGGAAAATAAGGAGCCCGTCCAGCATGGGAAAACCCCCCTGAAAAGGGCCCCCCCATCTCTACCTTCTGGGTTTTCCTTGTCACCAGCGGGAAGGTAGGAAACCTGGCCCCCACGAACTAAACCCAAGTCCAAATTTATCATTGTGAAAAGTGTCCCAAAAAATGGAATGGCAGGGTTTCAAAGGTAAAGTCCACTTAGAAAAACTTATTGTGTTTATGGTTGGACCCCACTGAAAAGACGCATGTGAAAAAGGTATTTGCCTATATATATATATATTTATATAAAAATAAAATATATAATATTAATAATATTTATAATATATTTTTAAAATATATAATATATTTTACAATAAACATAAAAAATTACAATTTAAAAAAAAATACACACACACATATATATGTATATGCACACAAACATATATACACACACATATACAGAGAGAGAACTGCTGCTGTTGTAGTCCCACGCCAAGACATAAAAAATAGCTAACTTAGTACTGGGAGAAAAACCACAGCTCCGGGGCACAGCACCCGGACATGTATCTTCCCCAATTTCCGATGAATGCCCCAAAATCTTTTTTCTTACCAGTCTTGTTGTTTTCTTGAGTTTTTCCCAAATCCCAATTTTTTCATTTGTGGCTAGAAATTTGTTGCCTTTCTCGCTTTTAAAAACTCATCAAGATTGAAAATGCCCAAACAATGATAAAATTTTTAAAAAAATTTTAAAGTTGTTTTCTCGGGGTTTTTAACCCGCTGGAAAACTTAGGGTTTAAAAATTTTCAAGCCCCAAAACACAATTCGTTTAAAAAGGAGGGGAAAAAAACAACAGGTTAGGGGGTTCTTGTTTTAGGACAGCAGGGGGAGCTAGTGCTCTATGTTTGGAGTTCACATTCCAGTTTTCCTAGTTGCCTCAACTATGTGTTAGGATAACTCCAAAACCCCCCAATCTTTTCTTCTATCACTCCCTGAACACGGCTTGACAATTTTTGGGCAGAAACCTTCATTTTCTTCATACCAAAATAGGGGAAGAAATTTAAAACCCCTGTCATTATCCCGGGGCAAAATATAATCCCCCAAAAGGAGAGCCATTCCTAAAATACGGGGCATATAATTGCTTCCTATTACTTTGTCCTCCATGTGGCACGACTTCTTATCTCTTACCTGTAGATGTGCTGTAAAGATGTGTTTTCTGGTATTGACTATATAAGTTTTAAAGCCCTAAAAAGTAAATAAAATGGGCCCTTACTAAGACAATGGGGAAACTCACTTTAAATTTTAATTATGTCCAATAATATATTTTAAACCAAGTAAGTCCCGCAGAAGGACCCGTGACTGGCACCTACTGAAAGGGCTAAAAACCAATTAGTTTTTTTAAAGGGAACAAACCTTCTGCGCATAATGAAAATTTAGGGAAACCTAAAGCATTAATATTTTCAGGGAAAAGTGCTATTTTAAAAAAAAAGGGGGTGGGCCCTTTAAAAGGTCCTTTTTTTCAAACCTTGATCACATCCCGCTCTTCAGAATTCCGGGCCAGCAATACGGGGTGCATCTTTATTGCATAGTTGTGATTTCATAGAAATTAAAGGGAGGCTGTGGAAGCTAAAAGGCTTGTGTTTTAAATTCAGCCCGGGGGTTTCTGGGCTATTTTCTGTTTCCTGCTTCATTAAATGACCCGTAGGGAGTCCCTGAGACAAAACTTTAAAAAAACGTTTTATTTGTGAAATTGGGGATAAAAAAAATTTAAGCCAAAATTTGGGGGGACAAAAGAGGGGGGGTGAAATTTTTTAAATGGAAAACAACCAGGTGTTTTTTGTCAAAACCCTGGAAGAATAGATAAAAAAAAGGATGTGTAAGTCAATAAACAATAAATAAATGCAGTGAGATAAATGAATAATAAAATATGTGGGCTTCAGACTTTTAAAAAAAAAAAACGAACGAAACAATTTGAATCCTTCCCCCAAAAAGGAATTAAACTTGCTGAAGCAAATGAAATGTGAGAATTGTAAAGAATTTTCATAAAAAGAAAAAAAAAAAAAATTTTTTTTTAATTTCCCGTAAACGAATTTTTTATTTCATTTTAACATCATCAAAAATAAAAAAAAATAATAATAATAATTAATAATAAAAATAAATTTTTCTTTAAAGTTTAAAAATGAATTAAATTTTCTACATTTTTACTTCCCCAAAGAATTCTTTTATCAAACTAACTATCTATCCTTTTATCTAATCTTCTATCTATCTGTCTCCCGTCTGTCTGTCTGTCTGTCAAAACTAAACTAAAGGCCAGGAAAAGGTATAGGAAAAGATTTTTTTGGGTGTTTCCTTTGGGTTCTTTAGAGAAGTCTTAAATCAATATCATCACCATCTGTACCATTTCATCTTCCTCCTGCCCCACATCCTCATTACTTTATTTCTTGTTTGTTTGTCTGTTTATTTACTTATTATTTTTGCAAATACATTCTTCAGCTTTGTAAGGTTTCTATCCAATAACAAAAATGAATTTATTGCCCTTTACTTTTTAAACCTTTAAAGTTAAAATTGGAGATTAAAGCAAAAGTCCCTAAAGACTGCCTTAAAATTTTTTTTATTTTAGCCCAAAAAACCTAGGGGTCGCAATTTTTTTCTAAATCACTCACAACAGTCCCGGGGTTTCCACAGGACTTATAATCTGCAAAACACACAAGGGCTAATTTCTCAAGCAGCTCATAGCTTCATGTACATTGATTTTCAGCTTGTTTCTAGAGTTTGGATGGAAACCAAAATAAACCCACAGAAACACAATAAGAAGTTGCTGTTCTTGGTAGATTTGCACCCAGAACCCTAATGCTGCACACTGCAATACCTGTCAAGTTGATTGCTATTTTATCTAAAATGTCACTTATCTATCATGCAGGATATGTGGATTTTTACCACCTTTTAAACTTTTTGAAGTATAAAATTCTTGATTGCAGTATTGTAAATTTTTGAGCTTTATACAAAACAGCTGAAGGATTGTAATTAACAATATTTTCATGAAATATTCCTTGCAAACATACAATAAATTTAAAATTTAAATGTATTTTACAATCAACCCCCAGCATCTCCCTTTTTCCCTTTCATCTATATTTTTGCAAAGGGACCCCGTGGATGGGGTTTTCCCTAAAGGGTTTATACCTGTGTTTTTATCAATAAAGTTCAGAATGTAACCCCCTTTTAGTTTTAAATTTCTTCTTTCAAAATTCTTTAAATTCGACGGGGTTCTAAACCCGTGTGATAAAATCATAAATTTAAATTTAAAATCTCTATATTTGCAGCTGGTTTCCCTATAAAGAAGCAATGTCTAGATTCATATCGCTAGTTCTCAGGGAGTTGTATGATGTGCAAATATAATAATATACAGTATTACTATTTCTCCATTGAGATACTCAGAATTTCACTAATGGGAAAGGGCCTCCTTTTTGGACAATCCCTTTTTGACAGAATTCTGAGCTGAACACACTGTCTCTCTCTGCTGGAATCTATTGAAGCTCATGCTGGCAAATGTTTAATCTAGCTGCAGCGCCACCACAGGGAAGGTTAGACATTTCACATACTTACATTGAAGTCAATAGGTCATGCATGTAATGTATGGTTGTGCTGGGTCCTCCAGGGCAAGATAAGATGCTTTCTACTCTTCTAAAAAGATGAATGTCCTGAGTGATAAACATCTCTCTAATAATTAGGAATTTATAATTATTTGATTTTTTTCCCTCTAAACCGGTTAACTCCTTTATTATGAACTTTAAAAACCCTTTAATTCATCCCAATGGGAACAGTTAGTGCTATGTAGATGAAGATTAATTACATAAAGGTGTTTATATACTTTGTACTTCTAGTATGCCACTATTGCTGTAAAATGACTGGCTGCTCCAGATGGTATAAAAGAAATGTTCCCTGGGAGACACTACCTACTAGTATTTATTATTCTAAAGCTAGGGCCAAGGGGATAGCGATAGCAGGTGCAGAGATAGCAGTCATTACCAGGCCATAGAATCTGAGAGGGCTCAAAGACCCCAAAGAGGGCCCACACCTACCATGTGCCATGTATAATATTGTGTCTTCTTAGACACCAGTATTATAAATGGCACATGGTAGGTGGGGGCCCTTTTTTAGATTCTGAATTAGGGCCCAGAACCTTTAAGCTAAGCCTCTGGTTAGTGCCATTATATTAAAATATATATATATAAAAAAAAGAATTACAATGTACAGCAGTGATTTAAAGAGATATACTTTGGCAGTCTGTCTGTCTGTCTGTCACAGTGTCTTTTATAGTTCCTTACAGACCACAAGGGTGTCTGCAATCACATAACAATGTAACAGTCATCGATAAACTGATGACATTTTCTGTGATCAGGACAACACCATTATTAACAGAAAAGAAGAATACCAGTAACTAGAGTAGGAAATATGGTTTTAGGACAAGATGTGATGTAAAAAAAAATTATCATGTACTACAGTAGATTCACTAATGCCTCTTCCTGATAAGTAGTAAATGAATAAATTGTCAGCAGCAATGGGGGAAGGAAATTGACAACATTTCCTTCTTCAAAAGTTGTCATATTTCAAGTCCATTCTACCACTGGCAAAATGTAGTTGAATTTCCTATACTGTACATTACACTAAATAATAATAATAATAATAATAATAATAATAATAATAATAATAATAATGCATGGACTACTGTTATATGGGCAGAAAAGCCTTTTCAGTTTTGACTCGGCTTCTGTCATATCAACCAGAGCTTCCTTGTGTTCCCATTGCTTTAAAAGGAATGTGGCGTCAGAAAATGAGCTATTATTTAAATTCTGTTTTTATATTAAACATACTTTTAAGAACTTTTGGTGATTTTTGTAAAATTTATCCATGTTACTATCTAAATTTTTTTTTATAAATCCCGGAATCCTTGAGTTTTCACTTGTGGCACTAAACCTAACAACAGCCTGAGACTTCCCGCTGTAGATATCATTTCACAGTACTCATTTTCATCACAGGCAGAATGACCATAAAAAGTGAGATATCAATGTGTAGATAACAAAGATTTCATATTCATAATAGGTTATGGTGAAAGTTCACCTCCTTTGCCTCTCTAGACGATGACTATTTGCTAGGTCACAGAACATCTCTAAAAGAATCTCTCATAGAATTAAGTGAGTCATCTCCTGTTCACAGGCTCCTGTGATCTATGTAGCTACTGTGAAGTTTTATATAGATGCTGACAGAAATACAGGCAAAATGGCTTCCTTGAAATTCATGTACATGAGCCAGAATGAAAAAATCTACAATTAGAAAATAAAATCTAAAAAGCTAAAAAGAAAAGGATATATGATTATCTGTATTTAATTAGTAAATTTATTTCCTTTCAGAGTGTAAAGTAAGACTTCAAATCTCAAGTATGTTGATGAAAGTTTATAAGCTCATATGAAATAAAGAGCTTGTAAGAAATGTGGATATCCAGGGGCTTGTCATTCAAATTGAGGAAATTTAGAGCTCCGTGTTTATGCAGTTGTCAGTATATCTACATTTGTCATGGAAGTCTCAATTAGAAATCTTGCTTAAGACAAATATACAATAATTATTTAAAAGTCATGGTTTTAGTTGAAAATGTTAACAGATTAAGGGAAAGCTCCAGTCATAAATTAAAATGTGGCCAACATTTGTATGTGTTACTAATTATGTTCTTAATAGTTATTTTTGGACTATGGTTCTCCATAGTAGTAATTTGAAGCTTATTTTTTCTGTGACACATTTATTTTCCAACATGTATCAAATGTGTCATCTGCATGACACATTGCTTATTCCCATCTAAAGCCAGAATGACTGGAGCAGGTAGATCTGGAACTTATTGCACATTAGTGTATTGTTATATGTAGCATTATGACTGCAGACTGCTAAACCTTATTGACTAAAATCCAGACAACAACTCTAATTAAGACTCAATTGAGCTGATGATAACAAAATAGGTTTTTGCTTTTATCAGTGGTGTAGCTGTAGGGTTGGGGTGCAGGGGACATAGCTAGCAATCCCAAACTGGTCACAGTGATTCTGGGGCTTGAAAACCCCAAGAGGAGTCTTTAAGGGTATATTCACACATGGCAAATTTGTTAAAAAATGTATGTGACCATCCTACATATCTGAACAGGACTTTTAGAAATATGTAGGCTTAGTGCCAGAACAATCAGACATACAACTGCAACACAATTGCTGCATACGAATGCACCTTTAACAATTTTCACTGGAGTCCAGGAGCTTTAATTAACACCTCTGGTCTGTAGTAGGGTTATTTTTAGAACCACTAAACCACAATATTATATATTTTATTTTAATTAGATTTAAAAAGCTTACATTGTTTTATTGGGGTTTAGTTGTTCTAAAAATAACCCTACTACCCTAAGTCCTAATTAGTCTATCTACTTCTCTGTGATAAATAATCTGTAGTAGGGTTACATTTATTATGATGTTGTATCTGATCTTGGGATTTGTAAGAATACAGTATTGCAGTATGGTGCTGTGAGATACATGGGAGATTCCAGTGGAATTCACAGTTAAGGTCAATATGTCAGGGAGACTGAATTTCTTATTTAGTGCTTTCCTGTCTGCTGTCATCTCTTTTCATGTTTGACTGTAATATACTTTCCAGTTGTCAATATTTCCTTAAAGCTTGGCATTTTGACATATCATGTAATATTATTCAGGCCAACACAAGTGACAGATTGAAATTTTAAATTGCAGATTTATTTTACGAGTTAAATATGATACTAATACAGTTGCAAATTAAACACCTGTTATAAAAATTTCTGGACCAGTTTCCAAGTGTATTTTCTTATAATATTAAGAGCTTTATTGACTAGGATGCCTATGCAGTCTCATGTACTTTGAATTCTATATATGAACATTATAGGAAACCAGTAGCTGTGAACATTTCATCTGGACTTGATGTTTGAAGAACCTTTCCTTTCTCCTAACTTTTTTTTGTCTTTTTAGAATATACATGTATTTACAGTTTCTCTTATTCCTTCTGAGAATGTATCAATACATTTATAACTTGCTGTTACTATTCACCTTATAAGCAGGGCCTGTCCCTTCAAACGCTAATACTGTCAGCCAGAGGCGTAACTTCAATCTCTTGGACTCCAGTGCAAATTTTTTTAAAGAGCCCCCACCTATCATGTGCCACTCATTTAATCTTAAATGACAGAAGTCAACACTGGTAAGAACTGGTTGGACTATGTCAGGGCATGCAGGTACATGCTCCTTCTATAAGGGAATGGAAAAAGCCCAGTTGTCAATTTATTTATACATTTCCAGAAAAAGTAACAGAACAACACAACAAAAATTCTTAAGAAAAGTTGCCCCAGAATTGTTTTTTAATGTAAAATATGTATGTAGCTCACAAAAAATAAAAATCCCAAAATAAATAAAATGTAACACTTTATTGATTATTATTATTATTATTATTATTATTATTAAAAGACTAAACCTTACATATACAATATAGACTAAATCCACCCTATACGACTAATACCAAAATTGAAATAGTATTAAGGCAGCACTTTTGACAAACAGATAAATAGATGTATACTTAGTTTAGTGTATATAGGAGAAAAAATAGCTACATACCATCCTATACATATAGCTCTACAATATACAACTCATGATTCTGTAGAATGGATAGGTGTATCAGCTCCAATAGTTGTGATGGAAAAATATCAGTCCACATGCATCACAATGATCACCAAATGTCTATAATTGATTGTATCTATAAATTCCTACACTGAACCTATCTAAAAGGGTGGAGGGGCACCTGCCCCAAAATGGGCGACCCCACCCATCCATTGGCTGTCCCTATTCCCAAGAAAGATACATAGGAGTAGTGAGGACAACAAAATATATCTGCATACAAGAAAGAAAAATAAGTCCGCTCACCTGGTCGTAGACGCAACAACGGGAAGGCCCGGCCGGGTGGAAGCAAATTCACCAAAGAAAGTCCATATGTCCAAAGGAAAAAATAGATTGTCCAGCGTTAAACACCTTGGATTAAAATGGAATACATTCCAGAGCTTTATTTAGAAAAAGATTAAAACAATCCAATCATATTGTCAAAAAACAAACGCATCCGAGCCGACGCGTTTTGGAGCAGATGCTCCTTATGCATGGCATAACATTAGGACAGCTCAAAGCTGTTTAAATATTCTGCTGCTAAAACACGTGACCAACGTCACATGGTGTGAAACATTACAAACAACTTTATTTAAACACACTAAATGCACAATAAAACAATACTAGTAAATGCAATAATCATAACCTGATATTAATAATGACAAATTAAATCGTATCGTTTGTTAAGGCCGTCCGGATATCTGGTGCCAAAGGGGCGTCCCCACCCATCCGTTGGCTGTCCCTATTCCCAAGATAGATATATATAGGAGTAGTGAGGACAACAAAATATATCTCACTACTTATTGGACATAGAATTATGCCCACAGAAGTCCCAACGCGTTTCCCCAGTTAGAATACTGGTTCATTAGGGGACAATGATCCAAAAACCACCAAACAGGTGGTGATAAAAAGTGGTAGTCGATAGGGATGATGGAAGGACTGTGAGATTAATGAGAAAATATGTATGTAGCAAAGATTATTTGGAAGAAGTAACTTACTGTATTCTGTTTTCAGAGTCAGGACATAAAAATGCTATTGAATAGCATTGAGTAAGTGGAGACAACTTTCAGTGTCACAGTATCATAACATAGCATAAATCTGTACAAGTATTTACTAAAACAGGCATTTCAGGAGTGCAGACAAGTGCTATATTGCTGTACAGTGTACACCCAGAGTGCATGTAGGTTAAATCGAATCAAGAAGCTGCAGACCAGATCTCTCCCTGATCATTGTCTGAAACTGACAACCCCATTTTATTATATTAATCTAAATACAACCAATGTTCAGAACTAGTATATGTCCTCATACAATGATATATGCCATATCTATGTTTTAAATACAAATCTCCAAATCCACTGCGGAGATGCAGAATTAAAGTGATTTTCTCACCAGATTGATTAGCTTTTAAAATGTTTTGGTCAGAAGATAAAGGAGATTTTATCTACTGATAGTTTGCACAGGTTTCACTTGGTCGCAGACCTCATCTCCATGCTCTTTCTCTTAACTGATTGCTCTAAGCATCCATCCAACAGTAGTGATTTCACTTCCTCCTGAGTCTCATCTCTAGCACAGGAGCTTGTTTATCTAAACTAATGACAAGTTTAAGCCCTTAGAGCTCTGTAGTGTTATGTACTGCAGATTATAAATCTCCTGCAGTCATGTTACTTTAATAGGAAGAGTTGGGAATATAAGAGTTGATATCACTGCTGTTGAATCATCTACAGCCTGACCAGGAAGCGTGAGCCTGAAGCTGTGGCTCTGTGAAACAGCATGGTGAGACACTTCCTTTAAGGGTTAATTGGTTTCAATAGAAGATGGAGCACTGGTTGAAAACTGTACAAATAATAGAAGAAGAAGTACATGTCTATCAGATGTCCTGCCACCCCAGTGCTGCAGATTGCACTTGTGTGAAGATGTGACATCACAGTAAACAAGCACTGGTGGTCACCACCAGATCAACAGCACTGGTAGGGAATCTAATAGATAAGTACTGTGTCTTTTGATGCTTTATGCAATTTTCAGCTATTTCCCTTATTTTGACTTGAAACTGGATGATCCCTTCATATGATGATTCACTACCTGCACACACTGAACACTCTAAATGATAAAACAGTGTGCAGGGAGGGTCTCAGCTTACCCTAGCAGTAAATAAAAGGAAAAATGAACTTATGGACATAAAGAAGAATCTTAATAATTAATCAACACAGGTGTCCATGCATACCACAAAGCAATGTCCATGAAATAGTTCCAGTGTTGAAAGTACATAAAACTCCTTAAAGTGATCAGCAGGGAAATATTTTATTTTGTTCACATATAGTACATTATTTCAACTCTCCAAGTTTCAGACAAAGTCACAATATAGTATCAAAGTCATTTATAAAGGTATATGATGTTTTGGACAATGAAGGGCCTTCTCCAATTGTATCTGGAGTGCTAGCAACAAAGGGCAAAAGTCCGGTGGCTGTCCGCTGATTGCAGGAAATAATCAATGACACTTTAATACTTTGTGGTTTTGACTGAACTTTAGAGAGTTGGAATAATGCACTGTATGTGAATAAAATATAATATATTCCTGCTGATCACATAGAGAAGAGACATGGATTTCCAATACTTTGTACAGAATCTACAGTCCTTCCACTTAGCATCCTTAAGCCCACTTAGGGATTGTGGTACAAATATGACGCTATCATGAATAGATGTATTCACAGACCAGTATCAAAGAGAATTTATTAATAAACTAACGCAAATGATACAAATATGCCAGCCAGAAAATTGACCATAAAAATTTGTTTAAGCATGATTTAAGTACAAATGTGCCAAGCAATGCATCAAAGTACCGACATAACATAACATATATAGGGGTATTATAAGTAAAAAAAAAGTTTTAAAATGAAAAAATATATATTAAGGACCTCATGTATGAATGCTGTCTAAGCGTAATACTTTCTGTATCCTTATATAAGAACAAGGTGGGTCTTTGAACAAAACTGGGCTGCGCCAAAGTGAAAAACACCTATTTGAAAGTTAGACGGATAATAAAAGGTGGGTTTTGCACCTATGAAATACACCTGCAATATCTAGCAAATTTCTGTATCCTAGTATGAGTACAAGGTGGGTCTTTGATCAAAACTGGGCTGCGCCAAAGTGAAAAACACCTATTTAAAGTTTATACGGATAATAAAAGGTGGGTTTTGCACCTATGAAATACACCTGCAATTACTAGCAAATTTCTGTATCCTAATATAAGTACAAGGTGGGTCTTTGAACAAAACTGGGCTGCGCCAAAGTGAAAAACACCTATTTAAAATGTATACAGATAATAAAAGGTGGGTTTTGCATCTATGAAATACACCTGCAATTACTAGCAAATTTCTGTATTCTAATATAAGTACAAGGTGGATCTTTGAACAAAACTGGGCTGCGCCAATGTGAAAAACACCTATTTAAAATGTATACGGATAATGAAAGGTGGGTTTTGCACCTATGAAATACACCTGCAATTACTAGCAAATTTATGTATCTTAACATAAGTACAAGGTGGTCTTTGATCAAAACTGGGCTGTGCCAAAGTGAAAAACACCTATTTAATATTTATACGGATAATAAAAGGTGGGTTTTGCACCTATGAAATACACCTGCAATTACTAGCAAATTTCTGTATCCTAATATAAGTACAAGGTGGGTCTTTGAACAAAACTGGGCTGTGGCAAAGGGAAAAACACCTATTTAAAATGTATACGGATAATAAAAGGTGGGTTTTGGACCTATGAAATACACCTGTAATTACAAGCAAATTTCTGTATCCTTACATAAGTACATGGTGGGTCTTTGATCAATACTGGGCTGCGCCAAAGTGAAAAACATCTATTTAAAAGTTATGCGGATAACAAAAGGTGGTAGAACATTTCTGTATCCTAATGTAAGTACAAGGTGGGCCTTTGAACAAAACTGGGCTGCACAAAATAAAAGGTACTATTTCACCTAAGGTGCGAGGTGTGCTGGCCAAAAACTGGTAAAAAAAAGCCATTTCAATGCAGGTTCAAAGCAGAGTCTGGGCTGCACAATCGACACTCTCCTTTCAAAAGCCTGCCTGCCTGTCTGTCTGTGTTCGCCCGCACCCCCCTCCACGCGGTTGTACAGCGCTAGGTGCTTCTTTAAAAGTCTCTGTCTAACTAACTAAGAGCTGAAATTCTCTAATCTACCTATGTTCTAATGTTCACAGCTAAAAGCATAGTTGTCTGTATGAATAAAGAGAACTGTGTCTCTGAGCTGAGCTGTATTGAGAGAGATCTAGCACATGTCCTGCTCTAGTGAGAGACACTGAAACACTGATGATGAACAGGAAACGCTGTTCTATGCAAAACGAGGTCATGTGATTTTTCCAGCCAATGACAACCATACACATCACAGTCATGACGTAGCCCAACCATCTCACCCTGCTCTATGCTCTAAGCTGATTTGCTGGCCGCCAAAATGACAGGAAGCGGCGAAAATGGTATAGTAATAGATTATGCGCAGATTCTCACCTAAAATATCGCGTGATCGAAAATTTCCGATCAACCTAAAAACCATGCCGATTTCAACTTTGTCGATTATAATCGCTCATCCCTAATGATGGTTAAACAGGTGGAGCCCCCTTTTTCTGTTAACCCCCACATGCCACTGATGACTAGTGACAAATACGGCTCTGCCTACAGTCATAGACGTTTAGCAAAAAGACCACAATTGAAATACGCAGTTGTGCCTCGAATCTAGGAGTGCCACAGTGAATCAACTCATAGTTTGCATTCGGCTTGGGAAACAAAAAGCCTCATGAAGCCAATACACCACATGTACCTAGCAGGTGGCCGGACACTTTGGTTCTATTTCTTTATATAGTTTTCAGCCTCACATTTATATTATCTATCAAATTATTACATTATTCAATTACAATGGGAGATGGATCATACTCTCTGCAAAGAATAGAGCACCCAGAACTTATTTATGATATACAATTGGTTGTGAAAGTATCCATACCCCTAGAACTTTTCTTCCTTTTTTAAATGTTACAGCCACAAGCTTAAATGTGTATTGATATTTTATGTAATAGAGCAACACAAAGAAGCAATTGTTTATGAAGTGTAAAGAAAATGATACCTATTTTCCCAAATTTTTGCAAATTAAGATACTGAAAAGTGTGTTGTGCATATGTATTCGGACTCCTTTAGTAAATACATTGTAAGACCATCTTTGGCTGCAGTCTGTTGGGGGATGTATCTACCAGCTTTTCACATCTAGAGGCTGGAATTTTTGCCTGTTCTTCTTTACAAAAGAACCTCTAACAGGTTTTCCTTAAGAAATGGCCTATATTTAGCGCCATCCATCTTTCCATGAACTCTGAGCATTCTCTCTGCAGCACGATGCAGCCTCCACTATGCTTTATGGTGGGGATAGTGTGTTCAGGGTGATATGCCATGTTGGCTTTCCACCACACAGAACATTTAGCATTTAGGCCAAAAAGTCCAATTTTGGTCTCATCTGTCCAAAGCAGCTTCCTCCACATGCTTGCTCTGTCCTCTATATAGCTCACCTACAAACTGCAAATAGGGCTTCTTATGGCTTGTTTAAAAAAGGGCTTTCATCTTGCCACTGTTCCATAAAGGCCAGATTCGTGGAGTACACAACTAATACTTGTTCTGTGGACAGATTATCCCACCTTTGCTGTGGATCTCTGCAGGTCTCCCAGAGTCACCATGGGCTTCTTGGCTGCTTCTCTAATTAGTGCTCTCCTTTTATATGCTGTCAGTTTAGATGACCAGCCATGTCGTTGTAGGTTAGCAGTTGTGCCATACTTCTTACGTTTAGGAATGATGGATTGAATAGTGCTCTGTGAGACATTCAGAGCTTGGGCATTTTTTTTTTTTAAACCCTAAACCTGCAATACACTGTGCCACAACTTTATCCCTGAGCTGTCTAGTGTGTTCCTTAGTTTTTATGATGCTATCAGTTCACTACTGTTCTGTAACAAACCTCTCAGGCCTTTAGAGAAAATCTGTAGTTATGCTTAGAATAAATTACATAGAGATGTACTCTATTTACTAATTAAGTGACTGCTAAAGGTAATTGGTCACACTGGATTTTATTTGAAGGTATCAGAATATAGGAGGATGGATATAAATGCATGCCACACTTTTCAATTTTTATTTAATTTGCAAAAATTTGGAAACGTACATATCATTTTCTTTAGGGTAAATCCACACGGTATAGACAAAATACCGGTCGGATTCTGTCTTAAGAATCTGGTCTGTACTTTGTCATCTTTTGCATGTTTTTGGGGGATGGGTCTGTCCATAGTTTGCAGAAGTGCTGTCCCCCTCAGCCATCGAAATAAACACCTTCCGCCCGAAATCCGGGTGGAAGATTGTGCATGTTGAAAGTTTTTTGGAACGCCGGCGGTTTAAAAAAACATCTGTCTGAAAATCTCTTCAGTGTAGACTACTGAACGGATTTTCTATCAAAGTCTATGGGGATGGCTGACAGTCGATTTTCAAATGGTTTTCAGATCAGAAAACCGTCTGAAAATCCATCTGAAAACCCTTGCAGTGTGGACGCACCCTAATGCTTCACAAATACGTGCTACTTTGTGTTCTCTATCTCTTAAAATATCAATAAAGTGTTTAAAAATAAGAAACAGTTCAGGAGGTTTTAATACTTTTGCAACCCACTGTAAACATATATCTAAACATCTTTTCTATAAAACTACTTAAAAAATCCAGAAACATAATAAACATAACAACAAAAAGAAAACACAAGCAAGATAGTACCCTTAATGATCTGCCAGGGTTCTATTAATGGTATTATCAGACATAGTGAAATCTATGTGATACAATTTTACCCACAAATACACTATAGAAACTGTTTTACGCTTTGCAGCATGAGATAACTGTGTAATGAGAAAAATATCAGTGTAAGCAAATCTGTATTAATTACTATAAGGATGAATCATTCAAATCTGTCTATTTATAGTGATGAACATCCTGAAACATAGGATGAAGGGAGATGTGTGGGATAATGCATAGATGGCTGAACTCCAAGTCTAATCTTTCCAAAGAAAGTATCTTCCAAGATGCAGATGGTTACGACTTCAATCTTATTATAGTGTAAGCTCTATATTGTGGCTCATCATTGCCTTGCAGCACTTGGGTCCTGGGATCTAATGTGACCAAGGACAGCAATTGTATATTCTCCCCACATACTCCAGTGTCCTCCCACACACTAAAAACATACTGACCAGTTCATCAAGAATTTAGGTAGTGGTCACCAGTTGGGAACAGGATGGATTTATGACAACAGTCTTGAGAAATATGTTAGCACTATGTAAATAATAAAAAAAAAATCTGTAAAAAGATGATAAAATCAGTTATCATGTAAAATGAAAGGTAGGTAGCCAAAGACTGAAAAATGAACCCCCCCCCCCCAAAAAAAAAAATATATATATTTAAATAAATAAATAAATACCAAAAAGCCAAAGTCAGAGCATGTATTACCCCTAAATTATTCACTGGGGATCATGAGAAGACAGAGCAACTAAATGTGTTATTTAGCTTTATATATATATATATATTAAATGAAAAGTGCTTGTCTAACTAGAACTTTACTCGAACAGAACATTAAAATGTTCGTTTCAGTTTGAGTTCTAAAATTTCAATAAGTGCTACTAGAGCTTAACTTTTCTAGAACAGTTTGATCAACACTAGTTCTAATACATTGATATAATTGATTGGTTGAATGTAGAAATTGTGCAAGCCAAGTTGAATAAACTAAATCTGAACAAAGCTCTGTGAGCAGATGGATTACACCCAAGAGTTCTTAAAGAACTTGGCTCAATTATTTCTGTAGGAAAATTATTTGAGTGTCTGTTCAGGAATCACATACAGAATTATGTGGATGAAAATAATTATATAAGTGATTGCCAGGATGGTTTTAATAAAGATCAATCTAATTTATTTTATGAAGAGGTGAGTAGAAGCTTGAATAGCAGAGGGGCAGTGGATAAAGTATTCTTGGACTTTGTAAAGACTTCCCTCATAAACACCTATTGGGTAAATTAAAGACTATAAGGCTAGAAATAGTGTGTAGCTGAATGTTTGGGCATCCACTTGGCAAATGAGGTTAAATGTGGATAAATGTAAAGTTTTACGTCTGAGTGCCAATTGTAAGCACCATATGTCCCAGAGGGTGAAAAACTAGGAGAGCCGCTTGTTGAGAAGGATCTTAGCGTATATGTAGATCATAGACCACATAACAGCATGCAATGTCATCTGCCTCTAAGGCCTGCAGGAATTTTTTAAAAGAGGCATGGATTCAAGGGACAGAGATGTAATGTTATTGCGCTACAAAGCCATGGTGCAGCCTCATGTGGAATATGCTGTTCAGTTCTGGGCTCTAGTTCATAGAAAGGATGTAATGGAGCTAGAGAAAATACATTAGGAAAGTTATGAGGAAAGGTTAGAAGAATGAAACTTATTTAGTCTTGAGAAAAGACTGCTATAAGGAGACATGATTAATTTTTATAAGTATATAAATGGCCCCTACAAAATGTATGGTGAAAAGCTATTACATGTAAAACACCCTCAAAAGGCAAAAGGGTGCTCCCTCCCTCTGGAGAAAAAAGATTCAATATTCAGAGAAGAAAAGTCTTTTTACCATGAAAACTGTGAATCTGTGGAATAGCCGCCCCCGGAGGTGGTCACAGCAGGGAAAGGTTAGATAAATACTTACAACTAAATAATAGTAATACTTATGTAGCCATGTAAAATTTCTAGATCCAGTCTGATGGCAATTTTGGGAACTGGAATTAAATATTCCTTTAGGACGGATTGGTTCTTGCTTTATGAGTTCCAATTCTTTATCAGCGGGGGAAACAAAGCTTAAAAATTCACTCTACATCATCCTTCATCCATATCTTTCTCCACCCTTGGTTAAGCTTGATGCACATATGTCTTTTTTCAACCATCATAACTATGTAACTATGTCACTGTTGTCTCTAAAAAAATGGCAGAAACTTTGTAACCTCTGCATCTATATTTATGCTCCTCTGCTGCAGTCAGTTACCCTTCTATCCTTATCAGGTGCCACACTTTACCATAAAACCAAGAAGAGGAGATGCAGCTCTAGGAAAGAGATCAGAATGTTTTTTTTTGTTTGTTTTTTTTGCAGTTTTTGAGAGCCCTGTGTTTCTAATTAGCCAAGCTAAATGTCACTCAGCAAGTCCTGTTTGGCCTTTATCTCATACATTTATTGGCTAAAGCAGGAGCAATGCACAAATGTGTGATTTAAAGTTCAAATCATCTGTATACTACCCTAATATCACATTACATCACAGTCAGGGCACTGGGATATAGATGAAAACAGGTATGGCTCAACATGACTTTGAATCAATGGAACTTTAAGGTGACACGTATGACACCAGCTTTCTAGCGTATTTCGAGCCAAAATTCTGTCGTAGCTTTGCTCTATAGATGTATGGATAGTCGTAGGCCAAAACTTGCTGCAGTCTCCACTAGACACAACAATTTTAAATGCTGCAAGAATGCGCCAAGAATGTATCAATGTTTGACGCAAAACTGCCATACAAATCCATGCCATGACTGAAACAAAGTTTGGCACATAATACTCTTTCATACATAGAGTCGTGTTCTACACTCCTCTATAATGATTTAGAAATGGTGTGTCAAATTTCATACAGGTTGCCCTCAGTATCTTAACTCCATTGATGACCAGTCTACTAGCCTTTAAAGACAAAGCATTCTTTTTGTTTGTTTTTGGGGTACACTTAATTAGTGTTTTACCTTTTTACTCTTTTCTTTGTGTTTTAAATTTATGCAATTCTCCATAATGTAAAAATAACATTATAATCTTATTCTGTAAATTGGTACAATTACACCAATGCTAAGTTTATATAGTTCTTTATTGTTTTGTTATATAATAGTTTTTATTGGTACCACTCAGGGGTACAAATGATTTTTTATGTCTTTCTGTTCTAATTTTTTGGGGAAGTGGTTAAACAAAAAACAAATTTTTGAATTATTTTTTTTCTGTAAAAATTCTCACCAAATCTGATTTTTTTTGTTGCTTGGGATTTTTTTATTCTTTACATCTTATTGAGACTTATTTCACACTTTTTAGTTCTTGTAGGAGACTTGCACATGTGATAATTTGATTACTTGTATTATAACATAACTAGTGCAGTTTATTATGCCTGCCAGTGCAAAATTGGCTGGAGTGCTGATGGGATGACCAATTAAACCCCCTTCTTCTGAAGCCTTTTAGATGCTATGGTCTCTTTTGATTGCAGCATACAAAGGGTTAAATAGCCGAGATCTATTTCATCCCAGCCATTAGAATATGAGCTCAGCTGTCACTAGAAAGCTGAGCTGTCCCTACATTTGTAGAAAGGTATATGGAATAGAGTCTGTATTGGAATTTATTAAGGTGAGACAGGTTGTACAAGTTAAAATATATGACTTTTATAGAAGACTAGCATAGTGGGCATGCAGGAGGAGCACAGAAGCAACCAGGAGGGGTCACCATTTATTTACTGACCAAATGTCTTGCTTACAAACAAGAAATGATATGGGATATTCACAGATAATATCCTTTTTTTTTTTCTTTTTCTCCTCTCATAGAATGGCATCATGGGCTTGGTGCTGCCTGTAGGCCTCACAATCAATTTGTATTGCGTTAGGGTGAGAGAATGTTTTGAGTCTAATCCAAGAGATTATCACTACATTCACTTTCTCCAGAGTTAAGTCACCAATAACAAAACAGAAAATAATCCAGTAGAATGGGTAAATAAGGCTTTTGTAATAAAGTAATACTGTAAATGTATATTAATGGACACCAACCACACCATACATAAAACGTTGAGTAACTCTGTAAATATATTACATTGCTTTTGTCAATTTTATTGGTAGGCATGGGAAAAACTCATCAAGCGGGTCAATGGACATGTCCGCAGCAGCCTAGCCAAGCCCCTATAATACAGTGCAAAAGTTTGATTACCCTGAATCCAATTAATGTATGGTTCCTGGTGTGTGGAAAACATTATGAAAACTTGTGGATGTGGCTCTGAGGCTTTAAAGGTGTTTTTTTTCATGACTGTAACTCTGGCAGCGCTGGCACAGTGGTAACGGGAGAGGTAAGTATGGGTTAATTTTCTGTTTCAACAGTGACAGGTGGTAGGGAGGATTTTAGAAGTCTTGGAAAACCAATAATAATAATAATAATAATAATAATAATAATAATAAATGAAAGTGGAGCTCTGATTAGTTGATAGAGGCAACAAAGACAGTAATATTGTTGGACAGTTTACAAAGTCTATCATCTTTTTTGTGTCCATTTTTCACTGGTGAATTGTAAACAGTAGGTAAGATTACTATCATTATGTATTTAATTTTCTTTCCCTTATTGATGGATTGATTCAACCATGTCATAATACAGGCAACCCCAATCTCATCAAGACATAGTCTCTTTAATATTTTACATGACATTTCTGGAGACTCTTGACTGTTGGCAGATAACACAAATTAATATTAATAATACATTTAGAATGTACCTCACACTTACTCCTAAATGCCGTGATATTCAAATCAAACAGCTTGTTCAATATGTTCTGTCAGAGCAACTACCTCTGATTGGCTTTTCCTTTCCTGGGATTTCCATATGGTCAAGCATGCACATCTGTTACACGTGTGACTGCACATCACCCTAAAGAATGGTCATTTATAAGCCCACTGATGAAGCACTAGGACTTGAGTTCTATGAGGTCCCATGTACATAATCAATTGCGTATAAAATAAATAAATGAGTATTTCCATCTCATAGAGTTTCCCCAACTTATTTGTTTAGAGAAACAATTTACTCAGTGCCCCTTGGAAATCTACCTTCTTCTAGCAAACAGAGGGTTAGGGTTATGCTACAACTCCTATAGTACTGGATGAAGATGGGTCTGCACACTGTTCAGGAGGCTATGGCATCCATACAGGAGCCATACCATTTTCCCTGAACAGACTGATACACTGCTATGTACAGTGTGATTTTCTATTCAAGGGGGGTGATGTGCAGCTTCTATAGTGATAGATTTGTCTGCTTCGTGAACAAAACACATTCCCAGTAGCTAATTCGCTCACTGTTTAGGAGGCAGATGCATCCTATACGATGAGGTGTCCACCTACTTCCCCTAACATAGGGGAAGTAAAAAGTTTATAGTACAGCTGAACAGTATGCTGTGATCTGTACTACTGTAACAACACCTTGCAGAGGTCTAAAGGGTAATGGGGCCCAGCATCAACATCAATAGCACCAGACATCCAAGGTACATGCCCGGGATCCTCAGAAAATGTCACTTTTAACTGTAATCATGTTCTTAGGATGTGTATCCTGTTGAAAACTATGGTGGAGCAGAGAGCCATTGGATTCCTCCTCTTCACTTACTAGTTGAATCCATAGGCTGATTTAGTTCTGTGGCCTACAAAAGATGTGAGGCAAGCTAGTGATGTCAGCATCCTGTGAAGATGACATTATGATGTCACAGCATTGCACAAAAGGGAACTAAAATTGCTTTGTACAACACAAAAGGGGTACTATGGATTGGGAGTTTGTGTAGAGGTGAAGAGGATGCTAGAAAAGAGCTGTGGGGCAAATTCTGCAGAGACCACGATAGAAAAAGTCTTCATGGCAGTCAAGGCCAAATGGGGGAGAAAAGGGAAAGCAAATGACACAGAAAAGAGAAGAAATCACATATAAGTCACTGGATTGAAAGCGATGTTCTCACAGAGCCTGTTCTTTACAGCCAGCTTCAGGCTCCTACTTCTTGGTCAGGCTTTGGACGGGTCTGGAACAGTGATTGGCATATCAGCCCTGCTATTCCTAGATGAGCATGGAGGAAAATTGCTAACAGTTTTAAACAGCTAGGCAGAAGGCTACAGAGCCCTAAAGAGTTAAAGTTGGTTAGTAACTTAGATAAATAAGCTCCTTCTTTTCTAATAACTCAAAGCAGGGAGTCACAAGGTCAGAAAGGCCTGCTAGAGCAGTGAGAGAAGAGAGATATGGATGGTAACTTAGTGAAGCTTATGTACGCAAGCAGGAGATAATATCTCTTATAATAGGAAAAATAAGAACAACGATGTATTTGTTTATAGTCTTTATGTTTGCCTACATGTTTAAAGCTAATCATCATGGTAAGAAAACCACTGTACTGTAATCACTTACACAGTGTGAAGTACGAACAACCACTGTACTGTAAACATTTATATAGTGTGCAAAGCACAAAACTGGTACCTTATCTATCGTATATATTATTATTCAATAATGTATGTAGTATACAGAGTGCTTGTGTATAACTGGTATCGTATCTACCATTATTTGGTCACAGTATGGTGGTAATATCAGTATTAGTTTAATGTTTCATTCAGTGACAGTAGGGTGGTGTCATTCAGACACTTTGTAGTAGTAATATGTGGTACTAGTATGACAGTTTTATTTAGTCCTTGCATAGTAGTATAATTGATAGTATTGACTCTAGCTTACTAAGTTTTTTTTTTTTTTCAGTAACAGTATGGTGATATTTCTTCTGTATACAATGGTATATTTTAGTAACTTTCTGATTGTAAATTTGCTCTGGCCCACAAGACTCTAGTTACACCCCTGGTTCCTGCCATATACTGCATGGGTCTCCTTCTATTGCAGAGCTGTAGGTAGGAATTCTCTGCTGTATATTGGACATGAACTATTTTTTTTCTCAACTATTTGTTGCTTCTATATTATGTATTTTTCCTAAAAAAACATAATTAAATCAAATATATGCCAGGGAGTAAAGTGCTAAAGGTGGATATACAGCAGTTTACGACTCTACTTCCATTTATAGTGAACTCCTTAGGTTTCTCTAACACAAAACCCCAGTTAGTGATATGAAATTAATTAACTCTTATATGTAGTCTAATAAACTATAGAAGGTTGCTTGTTGCTTTTAAGGTGGCAGTGAGCCCCCTTAGCTACAGGACCTTGTACAGCCACATAGGTTGCATTGATCATATATATGCCCCTGATTATAGCCTTTTCCATACTATTTTGTTTAAATTTGGTGCGTGTAGCTGGGAAATGATGCAAATAGTTGTGGCCACTTGTCCAGTCACTTATACTACGTATCTACAAATTACAGACCCCAGAAAAGCCACAATATCCCCTAACCCAGGGCTGCCATAACTCACGGCACCATATAGTCAGCCAGAGCATCCTTGCCCTCTTCTGATTAACAGTTCATGTATTGGACCATATCAGTGTGCCCCTGTTTTAGAAAAAAATAAAAAATACTAGGGCACCTGACAGGAATACTGCCAATTCTGCCCTGAAAGTGCCCTTGTCTTTAACTGTAGAGACCATAAGGATAGCCTTTGTCATGAATACCACGATCATTGCATTGACAGCATTTATCCACTAGTGAAATTCTGTGGGGCAATGAATGTTAGGGCTTAACATAGATATTAATTCAATGTGACTGCCCCACTGAACAGTTACTTTAAAAAAATATGTATCACAATGGCAAAGCCATAAGAAGTCTGAAATTTATTTTATCTGTTGCTCTCAAAATGTCAGCATATTCCCCAGCACTGTATGAATATATATATATATAATAATATATATATATATATATATATATATATTATATATTATATATATTTATATCTTCATTGAAGAAAAAAAAATGAAAAAAATGAAGTTAGCATGGGGAGTACATTCAAATTATCATATAAATTCCATGCAGATGTTTGGCCTTCATTGGGATTAAACCCTGATCCCCAGACAAGAGTGAAGACAACTCAGCTACTGTGGAGCCATATTTTTTTTTTTAATGTACAGTATAGAAATTTCTAACGTGAAGCATAAGGTTGCTGAATATATTGCTGCTGCAAATTAATAAATATTTATAAATAAATAATAAATGTAAAAAGAAGTATTAAATTAATAATTAAAAAGTTAAATAAACAGTGCAGTTTGTTTTCCATCTGTTACTAGAGAAAAGACTCTAAATAACAAAAACAATCCGAATAAACTCTCCAGATCCTTATAAATATGCAGAATTTCATTTTCTAAAGACATGCGTTCTATTCACCTGGATAATAATAAAAGTGAGGTTGAGAAGGTGAAATAAGGATTAATTATTACACGGGAAAGACAATCCCAGAACATAGTACTCCTGCAGCCCTCGGACCAGTTATTAATAGTGAGAGGATAATGTAATATGAAGCAAACAGACGGCATTATGACTAATTTGTTTTCATATACCATGTTGCAGATACTGAAGTTCGCATTCATAAAATATGTTTTTTTGTTCAACATCTTTATAATGAAAAGTGCATTTCCTTTTCTCCTTTGAGCTTCAGTTACTAATTAAAAAAGGTATTTGTATAGTAAGCAACACAACGGGCATTCTGTAACTAAGTATGATTATTAAAAAATCTATTGTGCCCATGTGCTCTGGTATAATAGTCCAACATTTCTATTGTGCACCTTCATTATCAGTATATTTCCTCTCATGTATATTAAATTATAGTTATATGGATGTTCACTTTGTGGCAAATGTACTGCATAAATTTGTAAATTAGTTTAACATATAAAAGTGAAAATTTGATGAATCGATTCTTCTATTGCATTAGGTTCCATTGTCTTCAAATGCTAATATAAAGAATCAGAGTGACAATTCCCCTGCCTCTACTATTTTACTTATATTTGTCTCATAAAGTATGAAACCATAAAAAAAACACATTACACTAATCAATCATCTACTGGGACATGGAAGAAGCTGGATTATAGCATATCTATCACTTTAACGTTCTTCACATGAATCAGTAATATGTGGGAAAGCCTTATGGGGGAAATGGCATCCTCCTTACCTTTTGCAGACCGTGGTTCTGATTAAAGAATCCAGCTGGTATTTTGACATAGTTTCTGTGGTTTTTGATCACAGTTCTGTCCACGGTTTGTGGATTCAAGCAGCCCCGCTTTGCACTCACATGTTCATGTTCTACCCGAAAACCGGGCAGAAGAATGAGCATGTTTTTAGTTTTTAGGAATGCCTGCAGCATAAAAAATCATCCAGCAAAAAACGTTCAGGAGGGACTGCTGCACGGATTTTCTGTTAAAGTCACTCAGGATGGTTGACAGTCAGTTTACAGACGGTTTTCAAAAACTGACTGAAAAAACTGCCGTGGGGACAAGCCCTTAGAGATAAAGACGTGTCTTTACTTTCCTCTTGGCTTAAAGGGGTTTCGACATGTAAGGAATGGTAAATGAAGACTTTTTCTAAATATATTGCTTTTTTGATATTGCCTTGGTCAGGAAATAAGATAGATTTGGTCTGCTCTGAGTGCACACAAGTGCCTCTAAGTTATCGTCCGTATCTTACTTCCTGATTAGACAGAGAGTAGGGAGTGATATCAGTATCATCAGACAGAGGAAAGTCTTTAATAAGATTAGATTGTTTACCTTAGATCAGCACGTATTTTCACTCCTTGAAGCGCTATAGTTTTGTTTATTCCATATTAAATCTCCTTCACTTATGTCACTGTAACACTCAACTAGTTATAGAGGAGCCACACATGCTAATTACTGCTATAGAACCACCCCTAGTCTGACCAAGAAGTATGTGTCTGAAGCGGGATGTGACTCTCTGAAACATCATGGTGAGAAAACCCCTCTTAGGTATCCCAAGATGATCCCCGCAAGATGAAACACTTTGAAAAAAGTAATTTTGAATGCCATAATAATGTGTAGGATTTGTATTGGAAGAAATTTAAGTACTTGAAAAAAAATTGTAGAAAGGTAAGGGTGGACATGTTTGTGCAGCTAAAGGTGATAAAACTAGTTAGGTATTGAAGAATAAAGAAACATCAGGATAAATACCTATAATAAAACAATTTATTGTTCTAAATTTTAAAGATTGTTCTTATGCTCTAATAGAGTCTTCTGTGTTGTTAATAGAAAGTCTGAATGTTCAGATGACAAATTAATTTTATCTTAATTGGATTTGTCTTCTTTCTGTTACTTACAGTAGATTATTTTGTATCAGCATCCAAATAGTCCTGTACAGGGGCATAACTAGAGAGGCCTGGACCGATAGCAAACTTTTGCCCGAGCGTTCAGAGGCAGGATGCGCCAGGCTCCTTAGCTCCGCGTCCGCCGGCAGTGAACTGTTATGTCCGTTGCCGGCGGGCGCAAGAGCCGAAATACTCGGGTAGTAGTTGTGTTAACAGCTGCCCCTGGGCCCCTATCAACCCGGGCCCAGGGGTAGCTGCTACGACAGCTACCCCTGTAGTTATGCCCCTGGTCCTGTATATATGATAGCAGTGGTTATGTAAAGCATGTAAGGGGGCCCAAGTGGTTTGCAGGGTGGTGTTAACCCCTGGCTCCTGATGTTGGTATAAGGATATGGAGCAGCAATAAAACAAGTTAGAACAAAAGAAGGCTTTACTCTGATATGGCACTGCAGCTTGGTGGTTACCTACATAAATGTACACAATATTTGCAATTCTCTTCAACCCCTCAATGTAAAAAGATGGCTGGCATTGTACAGTCAGACCTAGGGACCTAGAGTGGCCAGAGGGCTGTCTGTACAGAAAGGCTGAAGTCAGGGCACACTGTGTGCTGCCCTGACTGCTGCCTGTGTCATAATGACACAAAAGGTAATGAATTAGCATACGTGAATATGCTAATACATCACTAAGTGTAAAAAAAAATGTTAAATAGTTTTCTCTTAATGGGATAAAAAAAATGTAGAAAATAAAATAGATAATAAAATAAAAATAAATATTTAATAAAGATGGTACTGTGCATACATTACACACAATATATTTACTATTTTGCCATAGGCAAACTTAAACTCTATCAGTTCTCTATCTATTAAACACTAAAACGTAACTTTTATTATATCTAACTCTTAACCTCTATACACACTATTTAAAAACCTGATCTCTATCCTCATCATTTTACCCTTTTTGCTTCTGAAAGAGGGAATAACTCCCTTTCTATCATCAAGTCTGGTGGAACCCCACCTATTAACAGGAGAGCCTTATATCTATAGCAAAGTACTAGCTTCAGTAAGGGATCCCAAGCCAACTACTTGGGCAGTCGTCCCTAATCTCATAGACACAGAACAAATAAGGCCCCCTTGTGACACCGTCTGCAGCAGGTGACACTTGTAGACAGAGGTGAGAGATCACAATTTAAAACGTCATGCCTGACCTCGCCGACATCACTAAGTGTAAAAAAAAATGTTAATTAGTTTTCTCTTAATGGGATAAAAAAATGTAGAAAATAAAATAGATAATAAAATAAAAATAAATATTTAATAAAGATGGTACTGTGCATACATTACACACACACAAACACAAAAAAAAAACCCTACACAAATTGAGTATCTACACGACCATAAAAACTGGCAGATTTCCTCTAACAAGTTATTTAGTATGAAATGTAAATGGTATAAAAAATAAAAAATAATAATAATAGTAACAATAATAATAATACAAATTCTGCAGTAATTTATTTGTAAACTTAAACCACGCCCCGCAAAAATACAACTTTTCCCATATAAAACAAGTCACTTAAAAGATACAAGTTATTACTGTTGAAACGCAAGGAGACAAAAACTACTAAATTTTGCTGGTCATTAAGTGTTTTTCAGGCCTTTGGCTTAAGAGGTAAACAGGCATAATTCTTAATAAACTATGTTAAAGAGAACATGTCACATAGTTTATGCCCCCCTTGCTGAGGACAGCACAAGCTAGTGAGAGGCCTGCTGTTTCCAGCGCTGTGTCCCTTATTCTGTAAGATGCTGTAGTTTTAGAGTATTTACCCCTCAAATCTGTAGTTTTCACCTGAAAAGAGTCATTCAAAGAGCCAGTTTTTTTCCAAACCCTGCCCACATGAAGCTAACCCCACCCACTTCAACTGATAAACATATTACTTTCAATAGGTAGAAACATGTGAATAACTTTCCCTTTAACTTGTAGTATTATCTAGCAAGTTTTTGTTGCACATTGAAACTGAGTCTGTGAGTCTGAATCTGACAATCTTTCCTTATCCACTGGGGCCAGGGGTCCAGTATTCACAGTCTCCTTGCTCTAACAGGTCATTCTTCAGGGCATTCAAATACACACTTTTGAGCCCACTTCAAAGTGCAACAGTCTGCAGCTTAGCGCTGTTTTAATGTTACTTGCTTGGACGACACTGATGATACTGATGTCACATGTCTACCCTGTAACAGATGTCCCCAAAGTCATAGATTGAATGAACATTACCTATGTCACTATAGTATCCTCCTGGACAAGGAGTCGTATGGTGTTTTCTTGGCTGGTCCTATCTGTTATAGCCAGGAATCATATAGCTTACACTTTCCATGGAGCTAATCCAAGCAGTGGAACAGCAGAATCCTTCACAATAACAGTTTTCTTTAACCCAGCAGGCTAAGCCAGAAGCCTTGACTGCCCTTATCTCCAGTCACTGAACTAGTGGTGTCTCATTACATGGGCCAGGAACCCTTTTTTCAGTTTGTCTCAATTTCCTAAGCTAACATCTGCTCCTTACCACATATCATTTTGCCTCCAGTGAAGTTCCCTCCCTCCATGTTGCCAAAACCCCACAACAACCACAACATGAAGAGTGAAACAAAACACAATGCATTGCTTTATATCACCCCTTGTAATAAGAAGATATTAAGGCACTTCTATTTAACATTCTTAATGGGTATAACATGGAGCATTCTCTTTATAAAGAGGAACTCCCCAAAAAAATACAGGGCCTTTGTAAAGTTCTGTATGGCACCATTTAACCTCATTACAATTAGACAACCCCAGAGCTAAAAGAAAATTTTTGTAATGTGTACAATATCCTTCCATTGGTAGCTGCTTTATTTGCTTAAGGGGCTTTACTCACCACAATGCTTAGCTTTACTCATGTAGACAAACATGCTACAGGAGATAAAGGAGATCTTATCTCCTCTTTGTATACACAAGTTTATCTTGGTTACCAACCACTTTCCTCTGATCTCATTGCCCCAGCATCCCTGTCTGATCATGGTAACATTATTCCCTGCTGGAAGTAATTCCCAGCACAGGATTTTGTTTATCTATGTTAATAACAAACTTTAACCCTTTAGAAATATGTAGCCTTTAGTTTTACTGTTCAAAACCTTCTGTTAGCAATGTCCCTGTAACAGGAATAGCTAGGAACAGGAGAGCTGATGTGTATATTACTTCTGTAGAACCACCCACAGCCTGACCAGGAAATGTGAGCCTGAAGCCGGCTGTGGCTCTGTGAAACAGCATGGTGATAACACCCTTCCTTGAAATACAGGCCTGCAAGTGTTTAATGTGGTGTAGAGAAGCTAAGAAACCCTACTGCAACAATTAGTGAACATTTCCCTTTGCTCATAGCTCTTACCAGCTATCTTTTACAAGCATTTACGATGGTCTATTATTCCTATCAGATACCAGGTTTGTTTTTACACAAGGTTTATTTGTTCTCTTTATGGAAAAGACTGCAGTAATTTGTTCTATTTCCTGCTGTATTTCCTGGGGAACATGAGCAGCAAGAAGAGTAGGTAAGGAATAGATTGAAGCAATTAAAGGTGAACAACTAGCAAGCTTGCTTTCCTTAATTTTAGTGTTGCACTTATAAAGGACAAAAGTAGCAACTTAGAAATTATCTCATAGCAGAAACAAAGCTGTGAATGCAAGAAAATAAGATACAGATATAATAAAGATACACTTAACAGATAATGCACCATGATATCTCAGCACACAAACTTATCTTAACCTTTTCAGTGCTTTTCAATGGATTTAGTTGTGATATGAGAACAGGTAACTCGAAAAGTCATATTATCACAGTCAAGTTAAAGCTTGTTACCTCCATAAATATGATACGGTATTACAACTCAGCTAATTTGAATTTAGGTCAAAGGCCTAGCTTATAGGCACCATGACCGTAGACATTGAGTCCCCTTGATTCTGTATTATGAAGTTTTATTATGCACTCTGTATGGTGACATATGGTGTCTCAAGATCTGTGACTTGGATCACATTTCTGAGTCTATCCCTGCCAATTTTGAAGTCTCTGATTTTAACAACAGGACACAGGTATATGACTTTCATGTATAAACAATATCTATAAATGAAGAACTGTTTCATTGTAATTCATACACAATCTCTTGTAAATATATTGGAGCAAGATTTTTAATGCTTTTATGTATGTGATTATTTTCAATATGTTATCTTGTTATTATAGTCTCTAAAAGCAAAAGGGCTATATCTGAAGAAGGAAAAAGAAGCGCAAACAGTCTATATTAGCATGACTAAAATGATTCCTTTTTAATGAGTAACACTTACAGTTTTTTATAAAGAACCCTGGTGTCTTAGACTTCATTCACCCATATGGTATTTCACTGTTTATGGATATAAAAATAACCCTGACACCATCTCCTCTGAATCCAAATACAAGCTGTTGTAATCTAGCAATCCCTGTTGAAATCACTCAACAAACTTGTATTCTACATTTTCTTATGGGTATATTCTCTTTTAAACATGTAAAACCTCACAGTCTCATGTGAAGAAAAAAAAAATCAATGTGCTTTTTTTGTATCTTCTTTATATTTGTAAGAACATTTGAAAAATTATTAGATGGAAAGTACATTCCTAAATTGGATGAAGGTTGGCGTGCTCGGTGTGATCTTAAATGATAAAGTAAATGGCAATATGTGAGAAACTCAAAGAAAGGACAAAATAAGAACATAAAAGACACTGAAAAAGGAGCAGTCAACTCCACACAATATTTCACTTAAGGCACAAAATTTTCAAAAATAAAAAAATAGTTTCAAGATCTGAACTAAGCAGACAAACGAGACTGGGCAGAAAGGAATACAGCAAAATAAATGATAAAAACGCTACGTGCAATCACAAAACATTTAAATGGAACATCTTTTATGAAGATAAACACTTTTCAATTTGAACTATGATCACAGTCTAAAAGAAATGACATCTAAGAACAGAACTGAAGATGAAAACAGAGCATAACATCTATGCTTACCATCAATAAAAAGTAAAAAAGAGCAAAAAAACAATATCTTGTCTGTGTGGCACATTGCAATCTTTTATTTTGTTACTATTTTTTAGTGCTAATGTATTCTCCATGAACCAAATTGTATGTTATATATATATATATATATATATATATATATATATATATATATATATATATATATATATATATTATATATATATATATATATATAATATATATATATATATGTATGTATATATAACTAGATAACATGGCATTCAATATCCAGAAATATGTTGACCTCTAAATGGCAAGCTGTTAGTAATGCATACATTTTTTTCTGCTAGACAACATAGTGATAATGATGCAAAAATGTTTTTATGTCAGTAGGTGGCATGGCATTTTAAGTGCAGATTATTTACTTCAGTAGATGGCAGAGTTTAAAGCCATAAAGTGAATTTTGCCACCAGATGGCATAGTGTTAAAGCCATATCTGCATATTGCAAGAGTCGAACCCTCATGGTCAGTGCACAGTGAATGTTATATGTATCAATTTCTTTACAGTGTTAAAGAATATATATATATATACATATATATATATATATATATATATATATATATATATATATATATATATATATATATATATACATTGTTTTTTCTTTGTTAAGAAAAACCTTAGGTGCAACATTCTTCTGTGACCCGTTAATAATTTTACTGTTTCTTCTATATCAATAATAAAATAAAGCAGTAAATCATTTTTATTGCCTTCTGTGCACCTGCAATATTTTGTAAGGCCATAAATGTTTTAACCAGAAAGAAACAATCATACCTTCAGAATTCTTAATGGGCAGCATAATTCAGATGCTAATCAATCAGTTATTCTAAGATCTTATGTTATAGGACTTACAAGCCAGAATTAATTTAATTATTCATTGAGTCAATGTGTAGGTCAGTCTTCCACCCTAAAGACTTGTTCTCTGAGTCTCATGATGTCAAGGTCTTAGGTGTTGGACCTTTTTCCTTCAGATCAAGACCTGCAGGGACAGCTTTCATTATACGTCTTACACTTTGTATTCATACATCCTCTCTCCGCTAGATCCTGTAATATCTAAAACATAGGACCGTTATTTAGACATTTGATAGAACTGAATTGACTATTTTACTATATAACTCAGAAGTAAACTAGAAGAGCCCTGAAAACTATGTTGAAATAATGTCAAGTAATAGTTCAAACTTCACTTGAACCTTGAAATAAATATGTAATTAACACAGTAATATTAATAGGGTCCTCTATCTCAAGCATTTAAGGCATAAAAACAGTATGTGCAGTAAATGTCTGATAGGTGTGTATCCCACCATTGGGAACTATACCTGTTTTGAGAGAGGACCCCAAAAAGTCACACTGCACTTAGAACTCCCATAGAACAGAAGGAAGAGTACTGTTTATATATGAACTCCTCTCTTTTCTGCAGAGACTTTTAGAAACATAGGGCCACATGTTTGAAAACTGTCTAGGTCTAAAATTCACTCTGTTGGCCATAGAAACCAATCAGAGCACCCCTTTAGTTTTTACAGAGCACTACATGAAATGAAAGGGGCGCTCTGATTGGTTTCTATGGGCAAGAAAGTGAATTTTAGATCTAGACAGTTTTAATACATGTGGCTCATAGATAGGTGCTGGTTCTATTGTTTTGTCATACATTTCTGAGACTGGAGTACCGCTTGTAATAGCATGCATCAACTAATATATGGAGCAATTTTTTGTTCAAAGTGTTGCTTAGATAGTAACAACATTGATCTAGAGCTTGATAAAGACTGCAGGGGATCGAAACATCACTTGTTAGGGAGGAAAAAATAAGCTTTTTTTCACTTCTCTTTTTATTCTGTTTTTATTTTTGTACTGTTGTGATATTGAATAGTCCTTAGAGTTGGAAGATACCTGTGTTGTACTCTTCTCACTCTTCATGGTTATTTACAGTGAATATGCATTAATTGACATAATTTTTAGTAATCTACATAGATTTAAAATTCTGTTTTGATTAATTGCTTATACTTCTTATTTCTTATATTTTCTAATGATTGGTGCTCTGTTTTTTCTGTTACAGGACTAAATGATACAATTTTTAGTTGCCTAGTGGCCATCAGTGAAGAGGCAAGGAGCTTACTGAATACTGATTATAAATTGAAATCAATAAGAAAACCCTATATTGTAAATTTTCCAGAGCCCTGTCTGATGGCGGCTGAATGTAGTCAGAATTTGATAATTAATCTCCACAGTTAAGATATATAAAGAGATTAATGAGCACAGAATTTTGGACCTAAAATGACATTATAGTAGACTGTGGACAGTTACTTTATGTACATATTTAAGTCCGATGTAAAGAATATGTTTATTTAGGTCCATGTTTGGCTCCTTTTCATGTTGCATTAGGTTAAGCCTAAAATTTGAAAATGAACATAAAAATAACCACACCTTGGACATAATTAGAATCTTGGATCTTAAATGACACGGTAATAAACTTTGGACATTCATTTTACATAAATGTCTAAGTCACATTTGAAAATTATCTCTCTTCTGGTCCATATTTGTGTCCTCTGTATTGTGTCTTAAGCTTTGACTGAAGGTGGGAAATGAATCTTAAAAATGATAACCAAACTTCTGAATCATAACTATGCTTGGGGCAATTGTATTTTTCGCTACACCAATTTCTCCCAGGTCAAAGTCCATTAATCAGCAAGCTGCAAGGGTGGAAAAAAATAAAAAAATTACATTTGTCCTGGGACATTGTAAGAATGAAATTTACTTTTTTTAAAAATAACAATTATTAAAATATTTTGGGTTGTTCTTACCATTTGAGTTTGAAGTGGTTACCAAAACTTTGATGAAAAATAGAAATGTTAACGCCAACTGCTCTTTAAATATATGGATTTAAACATATTGGACGATATGTCAGAAAAGAGGTGCCGCCACGCCAGTTTTAAGGTGTATTAAATAAGTTTATAGTGCACCTTAATTAATGAACTGATCTGGAAATCGGGTATACCTTCCCTTTAAGCATATTTGATGGGGTCTAATTTAGGGGGCCTTTGAAAAAAAAGGGGGCCATAGGAAATCTTTTGGCCTTCATATTTAAATGCCCCTAATTTTAGGCTTTAAAAATTGGCCTTTTTTTTGTTTCACATTTTTCATTTATTTAGATAAAAAAGGGCATAAACATTTTTTTTGGGAGAAAAAATTACACCAAAAAATTTTGGGCAGTGAAATTGGGAAATGTCGCCCCATTATTTCAATAAAAAATGTTTAAATTATCTTTTTTGGGGGCTGAATAGTTTTTGGGGGCCGTTTGGCGCGGGCCCAAACCGAAAATCGGTCGGCCCGATAGTCGACCATCATGGGAAAATATGCCCGATAGTGACAAACGTTTAGACAATGACCAAAAAAAGCCCTTAGGGGGAAAGCAACAACCCCTTCCCTTCTTACCCCCAAAACAGGGCGGGAAAAAGGGAAATGGAAATTAACATCCAAACAGTCAAATGGATTGAACCTTGGGCCCAACCACTTAGGTTTTTAAAACCCAAACAAAAAAAAAAAAACAACAACATTAAATTTTCCCCTGTTTGTACCACGAATCCCCCTTTTAAACCTGCACCCCCCCAACTAAAAAAAAAGTGCCAAAGGCCCAGTATGATTTAAACCCAATCATTTTTACTTAAAACGGACATTGAAATTTCCCTGTCCGGAAAACCAGAATGACCCCCAAACCCCTCCCAAAACCCCGATTTAAAAGTGGGGGAAAAAAGGATTTCCTTTCAACCCCCCAAAATTTAAGTTTCAACTGGAATTGGGAACTAAATTTGCCCTGGGCCACAGCAGGGCCCCCAAACCTGATGACCCCCAGTTTCAAAAGTCCGGGAAAAAGGAGCCCTTTAAAACCAAACCATTTTAGTTTCTTTGGACAAATTTTTTTGTCCCTTTTCCTCGGGCCCACACATGGGCCCCAAACCTGCATGCCCGCGGATTTTAAAAGTGCCGGGAAAAAGGAGTTTTCAACCCCCAAAATTTTTAGTTTCACTGGACATTGACTAAAACCTGCCCCCGGGGCCACACTAAACCCCCAAACCTGCATGACCCGCACTTTTAAAAAAGTGCCGGAAAAAAAAGGGGGGTCCTTTCAACCCCCAATTTTTAGTTTTACTGGAAAAATTGATTTTAAAACTTTTCCTGTCCCGGAAAATGACCATTAAACTTGTCGGGAACCCCCCGGGGGAATTTAAAAAATTTGCCGGGGAAAAAGGAAAAAGGGTTTTTAAAACCAAACCCTTTTTTTTATTTTGGCCTTGACTAATCCTTTTCCAGCCCCAAAAAATTCCTTTAAAACCTGGGGGGCCCCCCAGATTCAAAAAGTGCCGGGGAAAAAAAAGGATCTTTCAACCCCATTTTAGTTTCCCCTGGACATTAACTTTTACCTGTCCTGGGGCCACGCATGAACCCCAAAACCCCAAAAAAGACCCCCGATGTAAAAAGTGCCGGGAAAAAAAAAGTTTTCAAAAAAAAAAAATTTTTAAAATTTTAATAAAGGGAAAAATTAAAAGACCTTTTTCCAAATTTGGGGGGGGGGGGGGTTTGGGGGGTGGGGGGGCCCCTTTGACCCCCCCAAAACCTGAAAATGACCCCCTTTTTTAATGTAAAAATTCCGGAAAAAAGGAGTTTTTTCCCCAAACCTTTTTGGTTTCCCCCTGGACTTAAACTATACTGTCCTGTACCCCCAGAGAGCCCCCCAAATTAAAAAAACCTTTGGTTCTACCCAAACCAGTTCAAAAGTCCCCGGGGGAAAAAGGGTTTTCCATTTCAAGGTAACTTTTAAAAACCCACTTTTTGGGGTTTTTTTTACAAAAACTGTCCTTTTTAACCGAAAGAAAAACCAAAACCCTGTTTTTTGGACCCCCGTTTCCCAAAAAAAGTGCCAAAAAAAGGGGGAAAGGAACGGGGGGATTTTTTTTTGGGGGGGAAACCCCAAATTTTTTGGGTTTTTCAAAATTGGGGGAACGGGAATACCTGCCCCTTGGGGCCAAAACAGCATAAAAGCCCCCAAACCCTGCTTTGGACCCCCCCCTTTGAAAAAGGCCGGAAAAAAAGGGGGGCTTTTTAAAAACCATTTTATTTTTTAACGGGGACTTTGACAATAAAAGGCCGGGGCCCAACACCCCGGGGCCCCAACCCGGGCGGGCCCCCCGTTAAAAGGGGGCCGGGGGAAAAGGATTTTTTTTTCAACCACCTTTTTTGTTTCATGGACTTTGCCCAAAGCCTGGGAAAAGCGTTTGCCCCCCGTATGGGGTGGGTCCCAATTTGACCGATTTGGGGTTTATAGGGGGGGAAAACCGGGGAAGGGTTTTTCGGCTTGGGTTTTTAACTCAAAAGGGGAGGGGGGGGAAGGAAATTGGTTTGATTGGGGGAATTTTGGCCCGGAACTAGGGGGGCCCTCAGAAATTAACGGGAAAGTTTTTTTGTATTTCCTTTGGGGGGGTAAAAAGGGGGGGATAATTTTTTTTTACCGGTTAGATTTGCCAAGGGCCTTTTTAGTGGTTTTTTTTGGGGAAAACACTTTTTTTAAAAATTTGGTTGGAATCCCCACTATTTCTTTGTTTTCTTTTTTTGGGTGGTTTTTGGGGTTTTTTTTAAATTTTTGGAATTGGGTTGCAAAATTAAATGTTTGCTATTTTAAAAAGATCTTGCAAAAAAAAAAGTCTTTTTTGCAATATGTTTTCCTTTAACAGTGCCCTTTTCCTATTCCTGTTTCGGGACGCACCATCCCCCCTTAGCCATCTTGAAAAATTGTAAAGAACAAATGCCCTGTTAGAAACAACATTTTTTTTTTTAAAATGGGAAACCCTGGTATCCCTGCATTTCAAAGCAAAATGCCCCCAAAAATTTTTAAAAAAAAGGGGCTTTATTTTTTTGAGCCACTTTGGAAAATTTTGTAAAGGGAAACAAATGGTTTTAGAAAAACATTTTTTTTAAAAAGGACCTGTAGTTAGGGGCATTTCAAAGAAAAAACCCCCCAAAAAATTTCAAAGCTTGACCCTTGAGCCACTTTAAAACAATTGGGTGAAAACAAATGTTCTGTTAAAAAACAAAAAATTTTTTTTATAATAGGACCTGTTTTATAGCTGCATTTCAAAGAAAAATGCCCCCAAAAATTAAAAAGATGACCCTTGGCCACCTTGGAAAATTTTGGGGAAGAAAAAAATGTTTTTTTTAAAAAAAAATTTTTTTTTTTTATAATACGCCCTGAGTATTGCTGCTTTTCAATGCAGCATGAACCAAAAAATTCTAAAAATAATTCTCAGCCACTGTTAAAAATTTTTGAGGGAAAATCCCCCTTAGAACCCCAATTTCTGTTCCAAAGGACCATAAATTTATTGCTGAAACCACAGCTCCCATGACCCCAAAAAATTTAAATATGACTTCTAAAGCCCTTTTAAAAAAAATTTTTGGGGGAAAAAGCCACTTAAAAAGCCCCCATTTCTTTTCCCAAAAGGGACCAGGGTTTAGTTGCGTATCCCACAGCTACATAAACCCCAAAAAATTATAAAATAAACTTCCCCACCAAACTATTAAAAAATTGTGAGGGAAAAAATTTCCCATTAAAAAAAGCCACATTTCTGTTACAAAGGGGAACCATAATTTAGCTGTACCCTCACAGCAACCATGACCTCAAAACCAGGGAAAATGCGAAAACTTCTAAAGAAAAAAAGGTGGTAAATGGAATACTGTTGTCATAAAAACCTTTTCCCTGTTTTTTTTACAGTCTCCTCCCCACCCAAAACCAGCAAAATGAATTTTTTGGGAAAAGAAATAAAAATTGCGTAAAAATGATCATTTTAAAAAACATTTTTCAAGGGCTATTTCTTTTTGGGAAGAGGAATGGAAGAAGACCGGCAACAAAACAGTGACCTCGGCAATTGGGGCCCCACAACAAAAACGGGAACCCAATGCCTGATTCATCTTGAGGGAAAAGTCAAATAAACCACATTTTGTGGAAACCCGGGATGGGGTTTGTCTGTAATGCCTCCCCACGGTGCTAAAGGGGCCGTTCAGATAAACGCTTTTTTTCCCGGGGCGGAAAAACACCCTCTATGGCGTGCGGCCAGCTGGGTTTTCGTCCATTTTGGATACCCAGAAGTCTTTTGGGCCCGGGAAACATCAAAAACATGGGTTTTTTTGGAACGCAGATGGGCCCCGGCCCCAAAAGATTTTTAATCTGGTCTTGTGTTTGGATGTGTGCCCTCCCTTTTCCCTGCTTTTGGTGAGGGGGGAAAACCAAAGATTAAACCAGAGGCCCACCCCATTAGGCTTCTGCCACCTTGCCTGCTGCTCCCCGCTACGCCTACTTGGTACTTTTATGCTGTCCCACGCTAAAGATTTCCAACCGGAAAATTTGGGGAACGTAAAGCAGCCCAAAACAGATTTTTCCCAGTTTGACCCAATCAAAAGGTCTCCATTTCCTGCATTTACTCCAATTTGGGGGGGGGAAAAGGGAAAGTGCTGATTTTTTGTTTTGCCCGGGGGGATCCAGGAGGGGGGCCCACCCAGAAAACTTTTTTTCCCTTTTGTTGGTTAATGCGAGGATCATTTTGGGAGGAAATGGAGTTTCCAAGCCCCTCTTGTGAGAGAGGGACCCTTTTGATTTCCCCAAGCCCCCTGGGTCGGGGGTTAAGCAACGGGTTCCCTATTTTCCCTTTCCTCCCCTCAAATTGCCCCTAACCTTTTTTTTCCCAAAGGCAGGGCGTCGGTAACGTCGGTGTCTGGGAATACCTCCTCCCCCTCCCCTCCCCCCTTTGCCCCGGCACAGTTCAACACAGCCCTAAACTTGCCTGAGATGATGCCCCCCCTGAGAGCTAAAGCGCCCCTTCCCAACAAAGTTCTGGACCCCGAACCACTGCCTAATGAAGACCGAAAAAAATTTTTGAAACTGGGGCCCCCTTTTTGGATTTGACGGAGAAAAAGGTTTCCCGTGCCGCATCTGTTCCGCTCCTCCTCCGTCGTGGCGGGACCTGTTTTTTTAAAGGGGGTTTTCCCAACAAACGATCCAGAACAAAATCCCCAAACAATCCCAAATGCTGAAAAAGGGAAATGTCCGAAATGACCTTTTTGGTGGTTTTTCCCTGAAAAAATGGCAAGGTGGTCCCGAGCTTTTTTCCCCCCTGCCCCCCACCCCCGGTGGTTAAACCCCGGGTCCCCCACCGTTTGTTTTGGGCGGGGCCATGTGTCACTTCGTACTGCGTAATGGCTTTGCGCTGCTGCCACAATTGCGGAGCATTGGGGGGTTTGGAAATTTCCCGCGTTTTGGGCCAAACTCAAAAATTTGAGGGGTTTTGAGGGGGGGCCGAGCTGATGCTGAAACCCGCAGCCAGGGGGGGGAACGAAGCAGGGTGGCGAAGGGGGAAAGGGAGCGAACTTAGACTTCGACCCTTTCCCCTCAGCGGGCCCAGCCCCCAAGCCCCGGGTACCTTTTTAAAAAATTTCTGGACGAAAAGGTTCATGCCCATGGCCCAGGCAAGGGATGGGGCTCCAGCCAAACCGATTTAAAGGGTTTGGGCCATCAGTTTAAGGGCCTTTATCGCACCCCCCTTGCCTGGCACAAGGTTTTTTGGGAACCCACCCTTTGCGCTGGGGTCCCGTTGGGAGACCCGTCCACAGCCCCTGCCCCTGTGTGGGGACGGTCCCCAAAGGGACGGGTTTAAATTTTTCAACAGGGGCCCTGATTTCTCGGGGACGTGATGCCACCAAGGCCCTTGGGGGAAAAAAACCCTGCACCATTCCTGCGGTTTTAAAAAGAGCGTGCGCTGACCCCTGAGAGCCACCGTCACCCCCCGAGACAAACCACCCAATTTACCCCGTGAGCTTTTACAGAGCTATAGCGGCCTTGGCCCCTTTTTTACTAGTCCATGTGGGCGGTGGTAGAAGGAAATTTTCGGCCAAAAGATGCAACAACGCACTTGAAATTTTAGATGACACGTGGCTGGCCAAAGGGGAAAGGGGCGGGTTTTTGGCAAAGAAAAAGCTTGCTCGGCCCTCTGGTATTGGGGGCAGGCAAAGGGCCCCTGAATGGCGGGAAAACCCCTCTGTTTCCCCAGACGAAAGGCAAAATTTCCAAAGGGCCAAAAACCTGGCAAATGCCGACATTCAGGGTTTTTGGGCCCTTTGGGAAGGTTTGGGTTTTAAAAATTTTTCTTTTGCTCCCAAAACCGGAAGAAAAGAAGGCTGGCAGCTAGACTGGGCCCCTGTAAAGGCGTGGAGGGTCAAAATGGCGGAAGGAGAAAGGGGGTAGGAAGGGGCCCCTGGTGGGCTGGTGGTTTTCGGGGGACGGTGGAGGCCCGAAGCGGGGGGCTGATCCCCGATCATACTTGAGAGACCTTTGGGCAGTGAGGAACGCTTGGTGGGGGCCCGGGGAGGGGGAGGTGGAGAAAGAGGGTGTGACAGTGGTTGGAGCCCGGAATTTGGGCTCTGGCCTTTTTTTTGGGCCCAAATGTTGCCTCCCAAAAAAACTCATGCTTTGTTTTAATGTGACTAAACATGGGTTTGGGGGTGGTTAAACCCCCTAAGGTTCTTGCCTCTTTCTTTGGGGTTTTTACCCGGGATAGGGGGCATATGACCCTCGCTGGGTGAAAACAGAGGCTGGTCAAAGAAGGCCAAAGCTTGAGAGGGCCGGACCTTTTTGAAAGGCGATAACGAGGAGCCCGGGGGTTTTCGCTGAACCCTTTGGGTGGCCGGGGGAAACTTTTCAGCGGCCTTTTTGCGACCGCCCTCCCCCTTTTTGGGCGGGGAAACCCCTACTGAATTTCCCCATCGTTTTTCCTCCTCCCTCCCTGATAAGCGCTCGCAAGCAAATTCTTTCTGAAAAGACCCAAGTTGGGGTCCCGCAATGTGTCATCATCAACATCAACACAGGTGCTTCGTCCCCCTGAAATTCTGCATCCAGGAGCTGCGGGGGTACAAGCAAGAGGGGGCTGCAAGATTTCCGACCCCCCCGGGGTTTTTTTTCCGATTTACCGGGGTTTCCCTTCTCCTCCACCCCCGGCCCTCAGTAATGGGGGGTCCCGAGCAGTGAAAATATCCTCTTTGGCCTCTTGATCTTTTTAAAAATGCCTTTGACCCCAACCGCATTTTGTCATCAAAGAGGTCCCTTTAGGGAAAAAGGATTTTCCCCCTTTGGTGGGTACACGAGTTGACATTTTGGGCCCCGCTTCATGTTTTTGGGCGGTTTTCTGGTGATCGATGAAAGACATTTGTGGCCGTGACTGGGAGGGGCGAGGGGGGTAAGGGCTGCTGGGGGCAGGTTTTCATTAACCACCCCGAAGGACAGATTGGCGACCCTGTTATTTAAATTTAATTTTTTACAGGGGGCCCGCCCACGATGACAGGCCCGACGGTCCGCAACTGACGATCCGTGGCATGCGGTTTTTCGCCCAGCAAATGGGGGGAGGGCCCTTTTTTCGTTTCCCCCTTCCCCCCATTTTCCCATCCCCCTCTTTGGGTCGCTTAAACCTGGGTTTTTGCTCCTTTTTCAGAAATATTTAAAAATTTGGGGGAAGGGGTGGAAGAGTTTTGGAAAGTCTTTAATTTAAAAAACGGCAAATCAAAGCTATTCCCCAAATCCCCAAATCAAAACAAAATTCTGGATTCCCAAAAATAATTTTTCTGCAAAGTTTGATCTCCAAAAAAAGCTGGCCCGCGCCCAAAATGAAAAAAACGTAACTGAAATGTATTTAGATAATACAAAGGGATTTTTTGGGACCTATCAATTCACCGTGGGGCTATCAAAATTTTTTTGTATTCAAATTTTTAAATGCAAAAAAAAAATCTTATCAACAAAACTTGGCCTGTGCCCAAAGTGAAAAAAAAATTTTTTCTGAGGTATTCGGATAATAAAAGGTATTTTTGGAAACCATCAATTCACCTGTGGGACTACAAAAATTTTCTGGAAATTTAAAAATTTTAAATGCAAAGTAGATCTTATCAACAAAAACTGGGCCCCGCCAAAGTAAAAAAAAAAACGTATCCTTAAAATTTATTTGGAAAACACAAGGTTTTTTTTTGGGAACCTATAAATTTTAAACCCGTGGTGACTTAAAAATTGCTGATTCAAATTTTTAAATGCAAGCTTCTCAATTTAACAAAGCTTTTAACTCCAAAATCAAAAAAAAGTAAAAAGTTATGTATTTGTTTTTTACAAGATATTTTGGGGACCTTTCAATTCACCTGTGGTTTATAAAATTGCTTTTGGGTTAAATTTAAAGGTGCCCAAGGGGGTATATCAAAAAAAGGTGGAAAAGGGAAAAATTTAAAATGAACAAACCCATCTGAAATTTATACTGAAAATAAAAGTGGATTTTTCAGCTAACAAAAGAAACCCGCAGGGGTTTCTTTTAAAATTTATTTTAATCCCATTTAAATTCCGGTTTCCCCCAAATACCCGGAAAAAATTTCAATAGAAAATTTAAAATAAGCTAAAATCGTTTCAAAGTATCACTAAGTCTTGGTGAACTTTATCCAGTATTCTTTATAGAGGTTGTCTATTTTTTTAATACTAGATATTTTTGGCACCTTTCAATTCACCTGTGGTGACTATAAAATTGCCCGGATTCAAAAAATTTTTTGGGGCAAATTGGGTAAAAAACAAAGGGGGGAATGGGGGAAAATTGAAAAGAACACCCATCTGAAATGTATACTATAATAAAATTGAGTTTTGCACCTAACAAAGGACCTGCAGTTACTAGAAAAGGAAAGTGTAACCCCCAAATTTTTAGATTGCCCAAAATCCAGGAAATAATTTTAATAGAAAACTGTAAATAAAAAAGCTATTGCAGTGCCAAAGTCTACACTAAGTCTTGGGGAACTTTTCCAAAATTTTCTTTATAGGCTTGTCTGTTTTTTTGCCCACGGGGGCCCACCCCCCGCTTCCCCCCCCCCCGCCCACCCGGACTTTACAGGGGGAGATGCTCCCTTTTAAAATTTTTCTACCTAACTATATAAAATCCCTTTCCCAATTTTCCCAATCTAACTAAATTGTAAGGATCACAGCTAACCGTAAGGTTTCTCTTTGAAGAAATAGAATAAAATTTTACTGAGCTTTTTTGGGCACAAACAAGGAAATTTCCCCTTTCTTGAGACGCTGAGAGACACTGAGGGGAACAGGAAAACCCCTGTTCTATGTAAAAAAAAGGTTTATGTTTATTTTTTCCAGCTAATCGCAAAACCCTACACAACCCAGCAGAGTCACAAAACCCCAATACCCGCTCATTCTGTTTAAACTGATTTGCTGGCCGCCAAAATGACAGGGGAACACCGAAAAAAACGCGATCTTTAAAAGGATGCACGATTTTAACCAAAAAATTTTTGCATGATCAAAAATCCGATCCCCCATAAAAACTGTGCCTTATTCAACTTTGTCGATAATAATCGCTCAACACTACTGCTGAAGAATCATTGAGTGAGATATAGTAAATGAAAAAGGTCAAATGACAGTTAACTGTGTTATATTTGAAGCTTTCTAAATGGCATGCTTCTTGGTCAGAATCGGACACTATTTTTTTTATTAGAGACTGCTGTTTTAAATCTTAAAACGGGTCTTTAATTTTATGTATGAATGGATTTACAAAACCCGAGAAAAAAAAAATAGGGATTTCAATTTTACTAAATATGATGCAGTAGATTTAACCCTTTAAAAATTTTAGAGATGAGGTGGGGAATTTAAATTTTTTTTTCCCTTTCCCCCAAAGAAAAAAAAATATATAGTAAAGTTAAAGTGACACCATTTTCTTTAAATACTTAAAGACTGTAAGACATCATTTTTTTTTTTTTTTTATTTTTTCCCCCCTATGATTCAAAAAAAAGCCATCCTCTTTTTCGGGGAAAAAAAAAAAAAAAATCACCATCCAACCGACCCAAGCTTGGGGCCCGAATGCTGGAACCAAAATCACGAACCCGGTTGCAACCTTTTAAAAGGGGGGTTTTTCCACGAAGGGGAGTTCCCCTTTTAAAAAACTTGGGAGAGGAAAACTAAAAAAAAAACACCCCCATCATGAATGGCCTTTTTTGGGGGGAAGGGGGGGTGGTTTTAGACCCGGGCCCCCCAAAACCAGGGACCTTTTTCCAAATTTACCATAAAAAACCAACCCAAACCTATACCAAAAGCCTTCCCCCCTTCAAAATTTCTTTCAAAAACCGGCCCCCTTCAAGCCCCCTGTTCCCCCCGTCCCTCAGAAAGAATGCAGCCCCCAGCTCGGGGCCGATTTAATTTCTTTTGTCCCCGGCGTGGGGTTTATGTAAACTTCAGGAAACTTTTTGCTGGGAGCTCTCAAAAGGGCCCTTTTAATTTTTGTAAAACACATAATTTGAAAAAGGGGGTTAAAAACCCATTTTGGGGGTGGGCCCCCTTTAAATCACAAATGGTTGGGAAAACCCCTTTTTAAAAAAAAACCGGGTTTGGAGTTTTAAAAAAAAATCGGGACAGGCCCCTTTACGCTCCATTTGGTTTTAAAAATAAGGGGAAAGTAGGGGACCTTTCCATGTACAGGTTTGGTGGGGTGTTTTTTTTTCGCCCATTCCCAAAATATAAAAAAAAAGGATCCCCCTTTTCTCCCCCAAAAAAAAGGAAAACCCCAGGGGGATTTTTAAAAATTAAAAAAAATTTTTTGGGGGGAAACCCCCTCATTAACCCCGAAATTTTGGGGGGTTCTTTCATTAATAAAAACCCCAATTTTTTAAAATTAAAAAAAAATTAAAGTCAAAAAAATTTTTTTTTAAAAAAATATTGAGAAAAAATCCCAAAAAAAAAACTTAAAGGCCCCTGGTTTGAAATTCTCCCCCCCTCCTTCCCTCCTTCCCAGCAAGGGAAGGGGCACAGAACAATCAAGCAAAAAAAGGGGCAATTTCAAAACACAGCAAAAGAAAAAAACTTCAAAACAGGCTTAATCTGTAAAAAGCCACATTTAAATATTTAGCAGTTGCTGAAACAATTGCAGCTGGAGTGAAGAATAAATATTTTCTAGTGCCTTATCCATTATGTAATTCTTCATTAGCCCAAGTTAGTACGGCATGAATCATTGTTATACGGAGTTCAGTGTTGTCTGCCGGATATAGACAATCTTTGCTAGAAGATGAAGAATGCTTATAATGACTTGATAATGATGTGAAGCATCATGAATATTCTGTTTATTTGCTAGCAAATCTTTAAAAAATGCAAATGCTAAACTAAATAAATGCATACGGTGAAAAAAAGTGGCAACAGAGAATGAAAAACAAACACAAAAATTGCAAGACAATCTATAGAATAAATTGTAGAATGTTTTAATGATAATAATAAAAAAGTTGAAATAATATAAATACATCATGTAAAATTACACCTTTATATATTAATTTAAATATAAGATCCTTATACAGTGTATATCTATTTCAAGATATTTCACAGAATACTTTATCAGATGAGTGACCTAACTTCAACAATCTCTTTCCACATATAGTCTAAGGGCATCAGAGTGGAGAGCTGCTTTCACTTCTTCAGATCTCGCTAGTTTGTGTGTTATGTGGTTGGTCACGTATTTAAATGGTCATCATGCAATAATATGGTACATCCCGTTCCTTGGACTCACCGGAGAAACTGATTTTGTGGGCCCACTCTCTATCTATGTAGGGGAGGTGCATGGCCACTTTCAACTAATTGTTGACATGCAGGGTATAGAAGGACATGCCATTTGTTCTAAAGTCAGCTTTACATGAGGTTGTCATCTATCACATCTTTGGGGCCCTGAAACAGAAGTCATGCATTATTTTGACACAGCATGGACCCATAATAGGAACTTCTAATTCTCTGGTTGGCCAGTCTGACCCTGGGTACATTTCTCCTTTAGCCACATGGTAGAAAGATATCACTGGAAGATTGAGTAGTTAAAGGAGTTGTCCCGTGTCAGATGACAATTGCTTGGATATGCCATCAATGTTTTATAGGTGTGGGTCCCATCTATGGGAACCACACCTATCTTGAGAATGAGCCACAGACCCTCTCTGTTTTAAATGGACTCTCCCTTTAAAATGAATGACACTTCCGAGTACAGCTGAGCTGCAGGCTCGGCTGTTTTCAGAACTCCTATTAAAATCAATGGAAAACTTCAGATCAGCTCTTCATTAAACCCATGACAATCACCAGAGCAGCTGCAATTCAAAAAGAGATTGCCTTGAGGACACAATCCCTTGAAATATAACAAACTATATTAAAGTATAAGAAACTAACAGTGTTTTAATGTTTTTTTAAAACTTTTCAACATAATGGGGCAGATTTACTAATAAACTACAAGGGCCACATATATGAACCTGTTTAGGTCTAAAGCTCACTTTTTTGCCCATAGGTTACCATGGGCAAAAGAGGGAGTTTTAGACCTAAACAGTTTCATACATGTGGCCCCAAATTTTCATGTAGCATGAGCCACTGTAATAAATATGGCACACTCTTAGACGGCCTAATCTAGGTTTATACTTTCTAACTATTGGACATTTTTAGTAAATCTGCACCAATTTATTTTTGTTTTCTTAGATATTTTTGGAACGATCCACCTTTTACTAAATAAAGGTTATTTCTGTATATATCTCATGCTGTCATCTACTTGAATTTCTTTGGTGTATCCTAGAGAGGTATTCCCACATTTGACATTTATTGCCTATCCACAGTTTAGGCAACAAATGTCTGTTTACTAGAGGTTGGACTGCTTAGACCCTGCTGATCACTAGAACAGGGGTGCTATGCATTTTGCTCCTACTCACTGCTTCCTTGCTCTATTTGAAGTCTGTGAAACTGCCAACAATAGCGGAATACTTTCCTCGGTTATCTTTGTTAGCCCCATAACATTGGAATGGAGTTGCGATGCAAATACTCGACTGATGCTTCATTTCAGCTAACGCACACTAAAGTCATGCAGGGAGGAAGAACATTTGGCTTTGGAATAGGTGATTAATGTCAATTGTGAGAATGCCATAAATTTTAGAGGTCCCATTCCTGTTGAACCCTTCAAGATTTAACAACCTGTTCTACATTTTGACCATTGACTGGTCTGTTTTATGACCTGTCATTGATTGCTGGGCAATACAGAACGAGATTGATTGAAGTGCCCACTAAACATTGAGATAATAGGGAATACTTAATAGGTCACTCAACAAGTACGTGATGTGATATTGATTTCTTCCATTTATAGAACTAAAATATTGCTGTTTTTCTTATTACTTTTGGATTAGTTGCAAATAGTTCAAAATCATTTGATCTTTATTGTACTGGAAATCACATTTTTACCTGGTGAATCTGACTTCTTGGATGTATTTTTTGCTGAACTAGTGGAGTAATTTTCATATGACAGCCACTCCCGGGAAGATTTACCTGAGTTCTAACTCTTTTCTATTCGGAGATAATGGCTTTCATTGTAGTTTTATTGAGTCCCAGAGTCTGGAGATGGCCTTGTATCTCTTTCCAGTCTGATATATTTTTTCAGTAATTCCCTTTGACACAAGCATACTATTTATAGTGACTATATCAATCTTGTGGGACTTTTTAAATACTTTATGTGATACAATGTAGAGTAAACAGAGGTTAAAAAGACTAAATACGTGTTTGATTGTAATCTCTATTGATTATTTGTAAAGATATTACTATAATTTACTAAATTTAATTGTGCAGTTTTTTAACATTAATAATAAGGATGTTGGATAATTATTTTTGTAAATGAATGTAGTAATAGTGAACAAGAATAATTGTGTGATAAATTAGGTTACCCTAATATGACTTTCTGTTAAATGGGGGTTCAGAAAGTAGCGGGTAAGGAATGCAGTATAACCATATGTAGTTTTGATGTCAATCACATAAAAACCATGTACTTCAACTGTACTCAATGCAAAGCCACACCAATTTAAGGTAAACTGTGGTTAGTAGGGTGCCATGTTTTTCTTTACCGCAAAGTACTCTACTGCCTGTTACGATGTGCGTCGCGATCTCCATTCCGGACCGTGAGCGCACTAGTGTCAGCATTCCTTAAACCGAATGCCGTGCTGGCACTTACCTCTCCACGCTCCTGCTGTCCACCCTGCTGCTGTTGAATCCGGTACACGGACACCTCCTCACTTTTTAAGATTTAAAGGGCCAGTGCATCATTTGTGCTTTAATGGCTGGACACCACCTGGGACCTAAGGCGTTTCCTACCTTTGCTGTGGGGCAGATTTTTGGTGTCTCCTGTTTAGTCTGAGCCTGTCTGTACTGACTGTTGCTGTATCTGCCATACAACCATGCTATTTACCTCTTGTCTGCTGTCTGCCTCCTTTGTTCTATGCATGGGCTCGGGTGTCACCACGAGTGCCACGTCAGGGGCAGCGACCTGGGGTACCCCACATCAAAGTCTGACTTGCCTTGCAACAGGCTCCAGTGAAGACTAGGGGCCCCTTCGACTCCATTCCCTAAGGTGGTTTGCATCATCATCTCTTGTGGTTACCCAAGGGATCCATAACTGCATCCCTGACTTTTACACTGCCCTGTAACCACAATTTGGAAACCAAGCCGTAGATATCAGAATTCCTTATCTAAAAGGAACAGAGGCAAAGCTTTTACATTACACCTGTCATGCCCGATACAACTAAAGTGGCACCATTCCTTTATACCCCCTGATTGCAGAGATTTTTTTCTATCTCCATTCCCCCACAGTAAAGTAATAATACATGAATACATTGTGACACATAGGTAGTCTCCAAAGCCCAATGTTAATGAGGTGTGAACCAGAACCTCTCTGTCACTGTGTAGTCAGTACAGACTGTGTCTCCAGTAGCGGGATCATACAAGGCTTACACCATCTCACACAATTACACTGATAGACAGTGTCAGAGTAGATCTGGTTCACACCTTTTAACACTAGGAACTGCAGTTCTTAATGTATTCAATAATTTGCATATAAGCCACAAGTAAGTCTCATTATGGCTGAAAAGAGGGGAAAAAGATGCTTTGTAATAAAAGGGAGCATGAAGGAATAAACATATGCTGCCAAAGTAACATTTTTTCGGACTAACATTTTTGTTTATCACAACTATTGTTGCTCAAATAAGTCCTGGTTCAGAAGTACTCATACAAAATTTGGGTTCAAGACATCCCCATTTCACATTTTTTATGCTAACCTTTTCTATTAACACTATGGAGTTCACATGTAAAAAGAACTTTAGCCAAAATTCAATTTGGTCCACCCCAAATTGTTTTGCTGAGATTCAGGTTGATCAGTGTTGAACTCGAACTTTGAACCATTTTAAAGTCAATGGGAGAAGATGTTTGGGTTAATTTTTATACCTATACAGGTGAGGGGACCTGTAATTACCATCCATAACAGTACACCAACACTAGGCGCATTATACGCCGGGCACGACACAATGAAATGCGCCTAAAAATGATACGCTGTGCGCCTCCATAACACATAGCATATCATTGGAAGTGTATGTAATGTGCCTATCGAGGTGCATTGCGCACGGAGGCACATAACATATTATTACAAATTTATTATCGTAAGGCACATTACATAAACTAGTAATGATATGTTATGCGCCTCCATGCGCAATGCGTCTCGATAGGCGCATTACATACAGTGCCAATGATATGCTTTGTGCCGCGATTTGCACAATGCGCCTAAAAAGCCGCAGTGCGCCTTTTTAGGCGCATTATGTTTACTATGACGCCAGATATTTGAGAGGATCGTGCTTTCAGGTGTACTTTACACTGATTTAATGCTCCTAAAAACTATTAAAATAGCGTGTTGAATGTGATGTAGAACGCAAACATTTAATCGAACAATTCTAAAAGATCGTGAAGTTCGACTTGAACCTAACTTTTCTCGAATGGTTCGATCAACACTACAAGTAAGTTATCCATTTCTATTTCCCTTTAGACACTCTCATAGCACTTCAAACATTCAACACTATTCTATTTATTCTGTAACCTTAAAGGAGTAAGACGTCACACCCCCCATATTAATTATGTAACTGCATACTAGTTTCACCTAACAATAAAAGAACTTCTTATGATTTACATTATTTGTTTGTATCTACCCCTATCACACTTATTAATACCATGTGACCCCTCACTAACAAGTCTATTTATGTTATGTCATAAAGGTTATTCCCCCAAAAAAATATCAGCTGTAAGAGTAGGAATCTACTTTTTAAGAAATAATAATGCACTTTCGTGTGTTGCTTAGAATCTATTGGAAAGGAATTTTTTACATTTGGACAACCCTTGTTTCGTGCATGTGTTGTCCCTCGGTTATACCTAATAATCTGCACACTAACAACATCATTATTACCTAATCACAGTTTCTGACCCACTTTGTTTATGATCGTTTTATTGCAGAGAAAAATTATTATTAACATCCCTTGCAGAGAAAAGTAGTGGAGGTCCAAAGGCTCTACTGAGTACTTAGACAGACATTATTCTACCTAAATGAAATCTACATAGGTGGAGTTATATTGGGTAAACAAGCATTGGTAGTACACTATAGAACTCTTCTTAAATATAGTTACATATTAATATATTGACCAGACAAGATAAAATAAACCTTTAAAGTGTTTGGGCCCGGGAAAAAAAAAACCCGGGGGCCCATTTTAAAAAAAAATTTTACACAATTCTGAGATAAGAAGTCAGAATTTTAACAATTTATCTCAGATGTTTTTTTTTTTTCTAAATTCTAAACCCAAATTTAATTCAGAGTTTTTGGCCCTTTGAAGGTTAGAATTAGGTCATGTTCAGATTCTTACGTTTTAGTTATCGCTTAATATTTTAAAGGGGTTTTGCCATTAGCCTACTTCCTCTACAAGCCAACCATCTCAAAGATTGAGGAAGGCGTTGCTTCAGCTGACACCTCTCATCCCCCCATTCATCTCTATAGGAGTTCTGAATTTAGCCTAGCAGCAGCATTGTACTGATGTCAAAACCTCTTTAACTATCTGAAATGTTTTAAGTTGGACTTTTTGCTAGCAGAGAAAGCTTCCTGTATGTGTTTTGCAGTTATAGTAGTATCAGTGTTTGTTTTCAGCTTATTACTTAAAGAAAGATGTGTTATTTATTAAAATTTGGTCTTGTTTTTATTTGAACCCCTTAATGACACAATGTAATTTTACTTAAGGTTGTTGCTGTTTATGTATGGAGTGGGTTCAGGAGCTGCACTGCCCCCAAATACTAAATTATAAGAGCCACCACTTTTCGTCAACCTTTAGATTTAAATTTTTAACCACTTATGGGACCAAAATTGTTTTTTAGTTTGAAAGGGCCCAAAAAAAAGCGAAAAGCCCCACCCAAAGTTCCCCCCAACTTTTTCCCCCAAATTTCCCAACCCAAAAGGGCAAAAAACCCCAATAAGGGGTAAAAGAAACCCAAAAAAATTTCCCTCCTTTTCAGGGAAAATTTTTAAATCCTTGGAATCGGAAAAAAATTTCCCACAAGGAAAACCCGCCCTTTTAAAAAAGAAATCCCAACCCACCCCCCCCAAAAAAACTTTAATTTTTCCCGGCCCCCAAACCCAAAAAACCCCCGGAAACCCAAACCCGAGTAAAAAAAATTAACCCAAAACCCAAACCCCCCTGGCCAAAAAATTCCACAGCCCAACCCAGAAAACCCCCCTTTTTTTTACCCCCAAAAAATTTTTCCCCCCCCCAAAGCCCCAAAACCCCGCCCCCTTTTTCCAAATTAGCCCCTTTATAAAACCAGCCCAAACCCCCAACCCCCAAACACCAAAATTGTAATCATGGCCCCCACCAATCATATTTTTTCCAAACCCCCCAAATTTTAAAATGCCCTTTTCCTGGCCCCCTTAATACCCCAAATTTCCCCCTACCCTCCAACATGATTGCAGAATGCTGTTCATGTGCCATATTAGCCAGAGGGCTAATAAAAACTTCTAGGTATGCCATGGGGCGGGGAAGGAGAAAATTACTTCCCCGGGAAAAAAAGACAAAATTTCTGTGCTCCAGAAGCTCAAAAATTTTCAGTAAAATAAGGGCAACCCTGGGGATGAAATTTGGCGTTAAACACCCCAAAAAAACATACTCCGAACGGTTTTTAGAATGCGCCCGATTTATGAAAACCCCCCCATACAGTGGGGCATAAATGAGGCCAAAATTCTTGCGCTCGGGCCCTCATTTTGGATAGGTATACCCCTTTAGGAAAAATGTACCTTTTGTATGGTTTTTTAGAGTGGCCCCCCCCATGAAAAGGAGCTGCGCCCGAATCCCGGGCCCGAAAAGAAAGCCCGATTTCTGGCACGCCCGTTCATACCCTTTTTTCCAAAAAGTTTTTAAAGTGTAAAAAAAAGTATTCAAAATAAAAAGATACCAATTCTCTAAATAAAACAAGCAAAAAAAAACACATACCCAACACCAAAATTGTGGGCTTTTGGTGATCTAGCAATCCAGCCTTAAAATGCAATAAAAGTTATATATCTTTAATTTTTGGCACTGGGAAAAAGGGACTTGACCAGTAATTAACCGTGCCCGATGCCCTTTTTCAGGGGAAAACGACTTCCCTCATGAAAAACACCGAGGGCCACTGGCCCCCTGTCCAATTTAAAAGCTCCCTGGCAATGCAAAACCATCATGTCTGGGGGCCCGGGGTTGTGGTCGGGGACCCTTTTCCGGGTTTTCCCAGCATGAAGACCAAAGGGTTAAAAATGGTCCCGACCCTGAAACTTTGGGTTTTCTCTTACTTACCTTTAAAAGTGCCCTGGAATTTTGAGGATTTTCATTTGGTTCCGGGGGCATTGTTTTTCCCCATGAAAACGGCCAACAGTATGTGATGTACCAAAAAAAATTCCCCTTTTTTGCCTTTCTGGGGATTCTTCCATCTCTTTTGTTTTCCTGATACAACCTGCTAATGGCCAAACTGTGACCTCCCAAGCTCAGTGGCCACTTCCCGTTTCCCGAGAGCATCCCATTGAAAGGCGAAAATCTGTTGATCATTGTAAGGTTTTTGTCTTTGGGCTCTTGATATCAAAACGTGAACAGCCAGATGAGGAGGACTGTTTACATCCCAACTCAAATTAATCTTCTAAATTTATTGGGTGATTCAGTGATCAAACACCTCTTTTGAATTTTGCCATAAAGTTTGTTGTTAGCGATCAGCAAGTTGTGCAAAAAAATTTTTTGAAAAAATGGAAACCCGTTGGATTTTGGGTTCCAAAAATTGGGGAAAATGGGGCTCATTTAGTTAAAAAAAAAAAAAAATCAAGAAATTTTTTGTTCATCCTGAAATTTTAAACCCCAAAACCAAATATCCCTAAAAAATTTTTTGAATGTGTATAAACCCTCTGTGGGCAGAAAAGCAACACAAAATTTCAAACTTATTTTAAATTCCCCCTTTTTCTATTTTGAAAAAAAAAAAATGTGAAAAAAGGGTTTTTTTAAAAAAAAACCAAATTTTTTACATGTTTACAGAAATAAATGAAAAGAATTAGAATAAAATAAGTGTGGGCAAAGAGTTTTTTACTAAAGAACAAGAAAATGAGCCTGGTCATGAAGGTAAGTAAACGACCCAGTCAGAAACTGGTTAAAATTAGTAAAGCATAATGAATACTATATAACTTGAACATTAAAAAATTATTGTACTGGGCTCAAGAAAAGAATAAAAAATTCAGGGGAAAAAAACATGGTGAACTTCATAAAAGGGGAAAAAATCACTTAGAATTTTTTTTTTTGGGTTTTCCCCAATTTCAGTACATTTCGGTTTTGGGGTTTTAAATTTGGGGGAGGGCCTTTTTTCCTAAAAAGGGCTAATTCCCCCCCCCCCCCCCCCCCCCAAAAACATATTGCGCCAAAACTGTGAAACCAAACCAAATTTTTTCAAATTTAAACCCGTCCCCCGACATCCCCCCTTCTACTCTAACATTTTCCCTTTTTCCTTAGTAAAATTACTAAATAATGGTCATACATTTACCAAAAAATACTGTTACACAAAACCAGAATCCCAAGTCTAATATTACTGATTACTCCAAGACCAAATACTTTCATAACCACATGTTACCTCCACATAGTGGCTGAATAATACCACAACAGCATGACCACATATCACCAAAATATATTGGCTGTTCAATACCACTAAATATCATCATCAAATAATGGCTTAATGATACCACAACATCATGAGCACATCACCACAACCACACATAATGACCACATATCACCAAAATATAGTGGCTGATCAAAACCACTAAATATCATCATCAAATAATGGCTTAATGATACCACAACATCATGAACACATCACCACCACCACACAGTGACTAAATAATACCGCCACATACCACCACACAGACCTTGAATAATACATCAAACCATTACTGGATATACTGAATACTACAACCAATATTACTGCCATACAGTGGCCATACAGTGGTAGATACCAGTTGTACACAGGCGCTCTGCACACATATAAGTGATTACAGTAAACTTACATCCTTGTACTCACAGGACACATCTTTTCTGATGAGTCGTTCTCTTCTCTGATGAGTTGTTCTCTTCTAATTTTTCTTCTATGTCTGGTCTAGACCACTATGATTACTTCTAATGACCTCAACTCTTTAATGTAGAATTTACCACATAAACTCTGCCTCCTCACTTTTCCAGCACTTTCCTACCAATTTCTACCTCTGTACAAACTCCCTATCAATGGCACCTCAAATGGTAATAATGACCCACTTGTTACTGTAAAAGTGCCCCTAATTGGCTATTGAACTCCCATTTGTGCACCAAGTTTTAGTCTTATTTTCTGTCCCCATAAAGGAGGTACTTAAAGGGGTTTTCTCGCTACAAAGATCATATCTGCAATGATGGGGACAGTAGAAATAAGCACTCTTGCAATTGTTTTGCATTACTTAAATCATTAAGTATAACAGATATGAGCTAATCTGTGTATCTGTGTATAAATCAGCATACCCCTTTTGCTGTGATTGGCTGCCTGATATTAAGTTCACCCCTGTTGGGACACATCCCCGGGTTCTCTGCCTGCACTCTGTGCTTACTCCCATCTGAGCTGTGTAAAATGAAAGTGAAACAGCTTTCTGTGCTGGATGTTGTCTGTGATTGTGTAATAAAGGCTGTCTGAGCCCCTCAATGCTAATCTCCCAGTGATAGCTCTATGTGAAGGATCTGGGCAATTACTGAGTCTCCAGCTACTAGATTCACAGACTTATACATTCTGCTTCCCTCTACCTGCTGCCTGATAACAGAGGGGGGAAATACCTTAAAAATTATCTCACACATTTTTCTGGCATTTGGCAAATATCAATAGTTTTGGTAATACTAATTGACCTAAAACGGGTAAGGTTTATTCTGATTTCATGTCAGATAGTGAGAAAAACATGCATTTGTATATTTTTATATAGTGTATGTAAACTTCTGGTTTCAACTGTAGGTATGTGTAGCTTGACATAGCCCCCACCGGGTATATTAAGCCCCCCCCTCCCAGTAGCTAGCTTTATGCTCCCTTTAGGTAGATATAGGCACCTGTAGGTATATGGCCCCTTTAGGTACATATAGCCCCGCTATATGTATTTACCCCCTGTAAATAGGTATAGACCCCGGTAGATAGATAGGCAGGTGTATAGGACAATAAAAAAAAATTATACTCACCTTTCTCTTTTCCCCACCAAGCAGCTAGCTTCTGGAGCTACTGTCCGGCATGAGTGGCGTAACATCATCACATCATGCTCCTGGCATCTCCTGGGCCAAAAGAGGTAGAACCTGCACGTATTTTACATTGTTGGCATGTTCTGTTGGTATGATATCAATGTCTACAATGGCAAATCCCCTTAAAGGGTTAAAATTTCCTGGGACAGCCGTATTGGAAACATACAATTTCTTCCTGTATTGTCTGTGTAGACGTAGGTGTAGCCAGTGTGCAGGGGCGTTGCTAGGGTCCTAAAACATCCGGGGCTCGGGCCCTTTGTGTTTTGCTCAGTAGGGCTGGGTTCACACGACATTTTTCACGCCACATTGTGAACTGCGGATGTATTTTTACAGAGAAAAACCTTCTGCTCCTGTCACTAATTTTCAGCATATTCCACATAGAGTGACCCTATATCTATATACCTGCCTCAGCAGTCACTGCACAATGAAAATCACCAATGAAAAATTTACTTTTTCAAAACCGATCACCTCCGTATGACAGTGTTATACCCCTAAATAACAGTCACCATATAATCCACTGATACATGGAGCAAATCTACCAGACAAATGATTGTTACTAAAAACACTCCTACAAAACCAAGACCCCAAACTATTACTACTTAAGGATCAAATAATCCTGCCAGACCCTGACCGAACGCAACCCCCACATGTGACTATCAGCTGTACACAGGCTCTGATTACATATACCACCGCCATACAGGGACCATATAGTGGTAGATACTTGTTGTATGTAGACGCTCAGCAGAAATATAAGTGATTACACTGACGTTACATTTAGTGACTCACAGGAGACGTCTTTTCTGATCAGCGTCGTTCACTTTCCCTTTTCGTCTCCATCCGGTTCACACCTTCATGCTGATTGCTCCCGGACAATACTCGTCCCTGAGGATTTGGACACAAATATCTTAGAATCCTCACATTTTCAGCAACTCCTTACTTATAGGTATATAAGTCCCCTCATGTAGGTGTATAGGTCCCCTCAATTAGGCAGGTATATAAATATAGGGTCACTTAGGCAGGTATATAGATATAGGTTCAATGTCAGGCATGTATAAAGATATAGGGTCACTCTCAGGCATGTATATAAATATAGGGGGACTCTCAAGCAGGTATATAGATATAGGGGCACTGAGGCAGGTATATAGGCACTCAGACAGGAATATAGGGCCACAGGCAGTATAGGGGGCTGCAGGCAGTATAGGGGGCCACAGGCAGGTATAGGGGGCCACAGGCAGGTATAGGTGGCCACAGGCAGTATAGGGGGCCACAGGCAGGTATAGGGGGCCACAGGCAGTAAATGGGGCCACAGGCAGTATAGGGGGCCACAGGCAGTAAAGGGGGCCACAGGCAGGTAAAGGGGTCAGAAGGCAGTATATGGGGCCTCAGGCAGGTATAGGGGCCACAGGCAGGTATAGGGGGCCATAGGCAGTATATGGGGCCGCAGGCAGTATATGGGGCCACAGGCAGGTATAGGGGCCACAGGTAGGTATAGGGGTCCATAGGCAATATATGGGGCCACAGGCAGTATATGGGGCCACAGGCAGTATATGGGGCCGCCGGCAGTATATATGGGGCCCCATGCAGGTTTATGGGGCCGCAGGCAGTATATATGGGGCCACAGGCACGTATATGGGGCCTCAGGCAGTATATATGGGGCCACAGGCAGTATATATGGGGCCACAGGCAGGTATAGGGGGCCACAGGCAGTACATAGGGGGCCACAGGCAGTATATAGGGGGCCACAGGCAGTATATAGGGGCACACAGACAGTATATAGGGGCACTGAGGCAGGTATATGGGGCCACAGGCAGTATATAGGGCCACAGGCAGTATATAGGGGCACACAGACAGGTAAACGCTATAAAAATAACAACATTAATACTCACCTTAGCTCCCCCGGCGAGCGCTCTGTCCTCTTCAGCCCGCGCTCCTCCGGCAGCTCCTCGGGCGCACAGCCTGTGACGCGCTGTGCGCCCGAGGACAGGCAGCGGGGTGATTTAGGTCATTACATCGCGCCGCTGCCAGCGAGCCGCACGGGGCCACGGCGGGTCCTCAGTGCAATGAGGACCCGGCGGCCCCGCTGTGTCGGACCCGGAGACGGTCCTGACAACTGTCTGCGGGCAGGGAGCGCTCGCTCTCTGCTCCGCAGAAGCCCTCCCGCTGTATGTGCGTCCATGGCAACGGCCTGGAGCCCGGGAGGTTCGGGGCACAGGGCGTTTTATTCGGGGCCCGAGCCCCGAATAAAACAGCCTAGCGACGCCCCTGCCAGTGTGTATATTTCATGGCAACTGCAATAAATAAGAGTTAATTGTCAGAGAAATGTCATAGCCTATTGAAGTCTTTTGGAAGAGATGAAGTACAGCCCCCTCTCTAGAGAGCAGAGGAATGAAAAAATATACATACTGGATAATCAGTAATTCTACATTTCTATTTAAGGTATTTTTTTTATAACCACTGTTTGATATTCTTTGCCAGATCTTAGTTGAAATGTATGCATATGAATTTTACTAATGTGTCATGGGGCATATAGGAAGCTTGAATGGCAGATTTTCATGACACAGCATGTATTTGGTACAGGCGATGTTATTAATAGTAATAACTACAAATAAATATTTTATGCATTTTTATATCACAAAAAGTTAAGAATTCTGCACAGGAAGTTATACTTAACTCTTACTGCCACATTATTTGCACACACAGGACATATCTTGAGCAAGGTCTAATAGATTATTAATGAATAATCCAATTAAATGTAGACCTGGTCATAAGTGACAGGATACAAATGAGGTATTTTTCTGCTGAACCCTTTAACCTCTAATGCTTTTGGGGCACTTACTTGTGTGAAAGTCTGAACAAACTTTATAACCTTCTGAAACTATTTTGGTACTGTAAGGGGTTGAGAAGAATCCACCACGTACAAATATGAATATTGATTGATATTTATTTCTTATGTTATTTTGCAACAGTAAAATATAACTTCATAATTTTTCCATTAAATAACTTCTTTAACATTTTCATATCATGTTCATGATTAATATTAACATTATTTTTATAGTTAGCGCTATTAAATGTAGCAGAAAACCAAATAATCAGTTGCTGATAAATCAGTCAGTCTTCTATTAGAAATGTGATAATAGATCTAGAATAAAGGTGATAGTATGTATTACGGGTGTAATTATAGCTGTTAGGCTATGTTCACACGGCTTAAAATGGGCCGTATTTCGGTCCGTAATTACGCGCTGGAGTGCGCCAATTACGGGCCGAAAACGGCTAATTTATTACGGTAATTCACAGTTCTCATAGAGAACTATGGATTACGTCTCCTCTCCCCGAAGCCGCCAGGCGCGGAGATAATTGACATGTCACTTTCTAGCGGCGTATACGCGCCGCTAGCAGTGATTGTCTATGGGCCGGCGAAGTACCAGCCCCCCGCTCACTCTCCCGCTCCCGCCCCCGTCCACACAGCGTAATTGCGGGGCGAAATTATGCCCCGCAGTTAAGCCGTGTGAACCTAGTCTAACAGCTGCTTTGGGACCCAGAGGTTCAGTGGGTCCCACTCAAGTGGAAGAACATTTAACCTTTTTGTAGGGAAAGGCAAAGTTTGGGCCTTTTGCTATCTAGCACTGTTATGTGAAGGGTGAACCCCAAGAATCAATTCCGTTGGTAGTCTCCAGGCACCCCGGCCTGACACTTTATGCGGCCCTCAGATTTTAGGCCACATTCCTATAGCATGGTGTAACAGGAACAGAAGTGATGAATGTGCAATGATACATAATATTCTCAGGAAGTGTTAGTAAAGCAGTCTAGTAGCCAGTGTAGGTTAGTTAAATTAACCTCTTAGCAAAACATGATGTACCTATGCGTCCTGGTGCCAGTAAATGAGATTATGCCATTAACAGCAGGGTACACAGTCGGCTCTGTTCCCTTCCCTAGATGCTGTGTTTTTTCAAAGTGAATTAGAAACATTGATGCATACTGTTTTTCACTCCATTCAGCATGTCGTGGCAAGATCGCAAAGTATTAATCAGTTACCAATACCACCACACAAAATCACTACATAGTGACTGAATAATACCTCCACAACATGACCAAATATCAACAACACATAGTGACTGAATAATACCACCATTCTGTTACTGCATAAAAACAATTACACTACCAAATTCTCGACATGTCCTGGAATAAAGGTCAAAAGTGTGTCTTCAATAGAAACAGAAAATACTTTATTTATACTTTAAAGTACTGCCTTCCAGTATCTTTCTATGCCACAGCATATAAAATAGGCTTTCTGGATGGGTTCCATATACCCTATGTATAAGAAAATTAACTATTTCCTAAGCCCTAGTATAACATGGGAGACATTTAACAGGTGCAGATCACCAATGAGCAGTTGCTCACACAGTCATTAACTAAGGGGGAAGCTGTCTAGTGAAAACTATAAATTGGATAAGTGCCAGTTCATGTCATATGCAAAAACCACAATATGTATGGACGTTTCACAAAAGCAAAAATACTATTAATACCCACATCAGCCTATTAACCAATGAGGAGATAAATTACAGTCTGTCAATTTTCAATAGATAAGGCTTAGAAATGGTCTAATTAATCACGGTAACAGTGTAGGTGTACCAGTACTAGCCTACAGCAAATGATGCTTAACCCTTACTAATAACAGCTCTGTAATTAGGGCTTTTTGTTTTGGGGATCAAGATTAAGAAGTCCTTGGATATTTTGAGAGTAATCTAATCTAATAAGCACTGAAAGCACAACTAGTGTACAAGCACGGAGCTTATGCAAATTAGTATAAACCCAGGAATGACAGAGAATTTCTTTCATGCATTCTTTGAAACCTGTGGGAGACAACTCCTTTAACTAAGGGGGAAGCTGTCTAGTGAAAACTATAAATTGGATAAGTGCCAGTTCATGTCAGTATGCAGAAAAGCCAAAATAGTGTATAGGGGAGATTACACAAATGCAAAAATACTAATAAATAACCCCACACACGCCTATTATCCATGAGGGAGATAATTACTAGTATTACAATTTCATATAGATAAGGCTTAGAAATGGTGCTAATTAATATGGTAACGTGTGGTGTACCATACTAGCCTACAGCAAATTGATGCAACCCTTACTATTTGATTGAGCAGGTTGCCAAGCATATTTCAAGTGTCCAACACAGAATACTGGCACTCCCTGCTCCCCAGTATTACAGGGCAAAAACTACATACTGGAAAAATATCAAATATGCGGAATTAGTTGATATATTATCCAATCTATGTAAGTGCACAAACCACTTCAAGGGTACTATGTACAAGGGTGCTTTCACATGGTGTGTTTTTGATGCATTTTTTTGATGTACAGCATTAAAGGGGTTTTGCCACCATGTAATGTTGACGTGGGAACCTCCAAAATGGGTATTTAATTACTTTTCTAAATATATGGGATTAAAAAAAAGTGAAAAATCTGAGAGCTACAGCATTTCTCAATCCCCCTTAGTTACCTCACAGCTTTCCCTAGGCACGACCCAGGAGCTGACAGGCCGCGCTTGCGTGAAACACTTCTTATCTGATGACAGGCAACATGAATGAGCTTTTAAGGCACCGGGTAGACAGTGCAGTCTGAGGCTGTCTTGCTGTATTGACAATCCACTTTTGTACTGTTTATTATTTCACTTAAATTTTGAGACGCTCCCTTGGATTCCTCACTCCTCACTCACCCCCTCCCTCTCTCCCCTGCAGCTTCATGACTCAGCATGATTTATATATATATATATCCTGCTCCCATGCTGACAGGAGGTAGGTAACTGCCATCTTGGCAAATCCCCTTTAATTGCTATGCGTTCCTGCACAAAAAAACACGTAAAAAAGGGTAAAAATGCAGAAAAAATGCACTGTGTGAAAGCACCCTAAGACCCTCACCATTTAAACACAACTTTGTGAGGTGATACATTTTGATTATGGGGAAAATTTTCTAAGTTGATTTTCAAGCTGACAATGTGTCAAATGTCAAGAATATATCTTTAGAGCAATTCCAGATGATAATATTATACACCCTTTCTCCATTATGTCTAGGTAGAACTCAACATTGTCTCACGTGAATTTTGAGATAATAAGGACATCTTGCACATGCAATGAGAAAATGTAACTATTCAACTATGTCCCAAACTAAAAATAGGATGCAGAATTTTCTTATCCCTCTGTCTGTGATAGCTGGCCACCCAACCTTCTCCTTTAACAGAGGGTTTATATCTCCGCAATACACACTTTGGTCAGTAATTGGTTAAACAAGCCTGATGTTTGGTGCCTGAATGACAGTGTCTTTCCTATATTTGTTTGATATATTCTTACTTATCTTTACATAAACTGTTTTGTCTATTTTACCCTTTCAATTTTTCATTATAAAATAACAAGTGGTGAGCACTAAGCCTCAGTAAATATTGTATGAGATACATATTAAAAATATCTAAAAAGCGTTTTGTTTTGACAAGAAGGCTTGCACATCTTATGTTATCTACATACACAACAGTATTAAGTTTGATCAAATTGTTTTAGGTATTACAATAATTATCATCAATAAAGTCTGAAGTTTTAATGTTCTTGGTTTATTTCACTAATGAGCACCATGTAGTGACAGATAAAAGGTTTAATGCAGCACATACATGTGGTAGATACTTAGCAGAAATAAAAAATGAATCTCATAAAATATACATCCTAGATAAAAAAAAAAAAAAATTACTACATTACTTTCATTTCATATAGGGATCTGGAAAAATTAAAGGGGAGCTATGATTTGTTGCTATGGGAAACAAAGAAAGTCTTACACATAGACAGTTTCAATACATGTCCCCCTAAATATTTGCACCTGTAAGTAGTTCTCTATACTATAGCATTATATCTCATAATGGTAATTTCAACAATGTGGTACTTATTTATAGATCATCCCAGAGCACTGCACCATGTGGTGAGGTGTGGTAGTGCAATAAAAACATACAAATAATATCAGTATGTAATTTAAAGGCTACTTTCTACAAAAAACATATGAACAACTTGTTTATTCTGTAGGATCTTATGGGTACATGTATGAAAACTGTCTAGGTGTAAGACTTTCTTTGTTACCCATAGCAACCAATCATAGCTCTCCTTTCATTTCATATAGTGCTCTGAAAAAATTCAAAAGGCGCTCTGACTGCTGTGGGCAACAAAAAAGTCATAGACCTAGACAGTTTTCATACATGTGTCCCTTAATGTGGTTAGACATGTGGTTCGGAGTCTATAGATACCCTAGTGCATACCTGTATTCCTGGAAGGATGTATAGACTTTGCACCAAGGGGATTTCCCAGGTTCCTTTACCCCAGAGCAGTTATGGATTGCTTGTGGTAGATCCATTAATGATCAGAAGTGAAGCCAAGGATCATCAGTGGAGAGTAGACAGGATACAACAAGTCAAGGGATTATGGAGAATGACAACAGGCCAAAACAGACGGATACAAGGTCGAGTAATAAATGGGCATGGCAGAAATATATAGAGTGGTAACCAGGAATCTGGTGTAACAGTAGCACTACAGGAACTAGACATAATATCCAAGACATGAGTATATGTAGCCAGTAAACAAGGCTAACATCAAAAGAATAGCAATCCAAATACACTAGAACAAAGATCTGGAAAAAGTAAGAGTAGGGAGACCACTTATTTGATCTTACGTACATTTTCAGTATATGTGTCTAGGTGGGATAGTGATTTATAATTAATGGTTAACTATAGAATCTTGGTGAACCATTGTGTATCACTAACATCTGAAGGGTTACACACAGGTGCCTTGTTATGTAATGGCTCCTGATCACCTGTAACCTATCAAGATTAAGCTGAGAGGAGACAGGTTATATAAAAGCCAGCCATCTAAATATTTCAGTTAGTTCTAGAAAGTGCCAGTTAGGCCCTGTTCACACGACGGATTTGACCGCGGTTATGTCCGAGGGTTCCGACGCGGTTTCCGCGGCCATAACCGCGGCCAAATCCGTCGTGTGAATGAGCTGCCTTAAGTAGTGTACAGGTGGGTCACTCCGAGTTTTTCCAGTTATTTCATAGGTCATGTTGACACAGAGCTCGGCTGTGGAATCACGGGAAGGCCTGGGTGTGCCCCTTTTTAATACCAGGTCATGAAATCCAATGCTGTGTCCAACTTTTGGAAGTGGCCTTCAGCGAGATTTTGAATTGCAGCTTGCCACCTTGATGGTTTGAGTGGGCCACACCCCGTGTTTTACATGACACACCCTCTTTTGCACAACCCATTTGTTACACCCCATTTTCACATGTGTGTAATAACTTTGGAGGAAAATTGATAAGGGATGTGGTATCATTCAGCTTTACTGGACGTTGGATCTCCTAACCAGCATCAAAGCTGTTTAACACAACATCAATCAGCTTTCCTTCAGAGCCCAGCTACAATGTGGTCCCTGTGCATCATGTGATGTCAGGGCAGCATCTCATAATGTTTTACACTGGCACCACCATTATTTAAAGAGCAACCCACAACCAGTTAAAAATAAAAGTATTCAGATGTATAAAGTGGTTTAGCTGCCATATAAGCTTAAGTTAAAACCGACCAAACATTGTCAACTTGTGACTATGTTTGGCCCTTTTTCAGCCATAAATGCTGCACTAGTGTGTATAGTGTGTGGCGCGTTTTTTGGCACAGTGTTTACCCTGGCTATTAATTAGCTTCAAAAGCCTTTTCTGAAGAAGCCTGTTTCAGGCGAGGTTTTGATGCTATTTAGGGCGCTGAAAATGCAGCGTTCGAACAGCTTCCAAATAAGCCATGTGAACATAGCGCAATAGGCATGCCCAAGAGTGTATTCTAAACATTACCAGTACTTGATATGGCCGGTACAAATAAAATACCAGTACTGGCCCCCTAGCAGTCAAAACCGTCTCTGCCGGTGGTTTACCATATTGGTGGTAAACCTACCATAGCGGGAGACCTACCAACTTTTCAGGGAGTCCAGGATGACTCCCCCTTTTCAGGGAGTCTCCCTAACGCTCAGGGAGAGTTGGTAAGTATGGGCTAAACTAACTCACAGATACTACAAAGCTGTGGAAGACTTTCCCGGTTTAATAGAGGGAGAGTTAGAGGTTCAGTCCAGTCAGATGTTACTAGAAATAGTGATATAGAGAAATAGAAATAGAAAGTATTGCTGCAGGGTACCTGTGGCAAGATTATGGGGAAGTCCTAACCACTATAATGGGGTCTATATTGGAGTGCCCAATTAGGTCTGTGGTATGGCAGCTAGTCAGGAGAGAGCTTGGTGGCTGCTGCAGTTGGGTTAAGCCCTTCTCCTGTTGTGAAGAACTGAGATAAGACTGAGAATGGGAAAAAAAGTAAAGAAATAAATATAAACAACAGAAGCTAAGTGCAGCTGTGTCTGTACAGTTTATTAGGAAATTGTAACTGTGAAACCTGTGGAAAAAAAATATTTAGCTCTTCATTCCCCGGATGCACTACAACTCCCAGGACACTAACAGTAGACCTCACCAAACAACACCACTGTGCACACCTGTACCAGAGGCGCTGCCACCAGCATCTTACAATGTGACAGGAAAACTCCCCATTAACTATTAAGGCTGCAAGGCCTGACAACAACTTCTGGTGCTATTTGCTCTGGGAAGGCAAAACAGCAGACTGCAGCCATGTTTGAAAACATAAGTCCAAGCAGGAGAAGAAGAAACACCTGGTTGTCTAGAAACGGGATATTACCTCTAAGGCTATGTCCACACTGCACAGGATTATGCTGCACAGGATTTCATTTTTTAAAAGAAGATGCAGTGTAGACATAGCCTAACAGTTGCTGAGCTGTTCATTGAGATTCTGCTAACAGATAGAGATAAGTAGCAGATTCCTAAATCCAATGTGTGTTTCCTAAGATGTGACCGGAAGTATGGTAGTAGTATTTATCTGCGTGTCACTTGTATCTAGGTTACTGTTTTCTTAGCTGAATGGCCCCTGGTTCTTTTTGCAGCTTAGGAGACAAGGACATCCTCTATCTCAAGTCTTCTGTATTGAATGAGCAATATTGTAAAGTGTAAAAGTTGACCCATCTTAAAAAGACATCTTGACAACCGTCATGGGTGCTCTTGCAGCTCTTACTCTGAGCCTCAGGTGCAACCGTGTCCCCACTGTATCAGCAAGTGGTGCCGCGACTCACATGTCGGGCTGTGGCCAGACTTGTGATCCCACTCCCGGCACCCGTAATATACATCTCCTCGCTCCCTGCAATGTCTCTGCTGGCCTGCGGGCACAGCCCCGCCCCTTAGGCGTGCACCGGCCTTGTGAAATTTAAAGGGCGCTGGTCCTATATTACCCAGCCTGCCTCTGACTTCCCTGCCCAATAGATAGTGCCATAACCTATGCAACAAAGCATTCCAGAAGTTGTTCCTGTCATTTCCGTGTACCAGTTCCATTTGCCTCCGTCCGTTAACCACAAACTTTTGCAGCCTGTCCAGACCTTCCTGCCTGTCCCCGACTACAAGTTTTCTTCACAATTTCGTACCACCCTACACCTCGACTGCCAAAACCAGCAAGTTGCGTCAGGGGAAGCGACCTGGTAGTGTTCCGCCACAGCAAGTACAACCTGCCCAGCGGCAGGCTCTGGTGAGTACTGGGCCTACTTAGATTCCGCTTCCTGACATGGCCTATATCACAGCTTGTGGTGATCCAGTGGATCCACACCTCTGGCCTGCCGTTACAGTGAGCATACTGTTACAACAACCTCTTGAAAAATAAAGTTGCACTGCCTTTCGCTTCTCTAGCACCATATGGTCGCTGTAAGGAAAATGTATTCTAACGTGATGTTTAGTCTAAGTAATGGGCAGCATTGTAATACCTAGTCATGGCAAGTTCTCCAGAGTGGAAGCAACGCTTTTCAACGGCTTTCTTTTTTAGGTCATAGAGGTAGGGATCTCCCTTTATGATGTCTATATGAAATAATAAGACATATGTAAAGGGGTTGTCAGACAGATTATAGATATAAGTAATTACATTTTTGTTATCTTTTAATGTTGTACGTTAGAAATACTGCTGTTGTGAGAAAAAGTAAGTGAACCCTTCAAAATTACCTGGATTTCTGCATTGATTGCTAATAAAATGTTGTCTGCTGGTTCAGCTGCTATTTAACAAACACAATTTTTTTTCTTTTATTAAGTGCATTAACAAAAATATCTCAGTGCAGGAAGAAAAGTAAACCTTTGAATTTTAAGGGGCTGTCCATTATATAAAATTAATTTTCATAAACCCTATTAGGGAATTCTAAATTAATAGAGGGGTGTCTACTGTTTGGAACCCTCATCTTATGGCCAGAGTGTAGAGTATTTACAATTAGTGTCTCTCACTTTGGAGGCCCTGTGCTGTATTGCATAGAGAGATCCTTGATGTGAATGAGCCCGGTGTATTGGTTCATTTTCACTGTGGTGGCGATATAGAGAAATTAAACATTTATCATCAGGTTTTCTCACAGATTCCAATGGATTGCTGTGGTTTTCACCAGAGGGACACTGTGTGATTGACTTTTTCTGAAGTGACTCTTCTAACAAGTAGGGCATGTCTTTAAAAACCTGCATATTCCTCTTTAGTAGCAATTACTGTATCTTCACTAAATAATTTGTGTAGGGGAAAAAATATGTGTATGGCTTAAGAGATGATTCTGGAACATTTCTCCTTGTAAATGTCCTTCTGATCATAAATATTTTGAGAATATAATATCTTCTTCAGGTCATGCCACACCATCTCAATAGACTTGGAAAACAAATCTTTGTTTAAACCATTTTTGGTTGACTTACTTGTGTGTTTTGGGTCATTGTCTTGTGCAATGATCATATGTTTCTTCACCTTTAAATAATGGATTGCTGCCATTTCATTATACAATAAACTTTTTTATATACATTTAAATTTATTAGAAAGCACCCCCAAACTACCATGTCCCTACAATATTTGGGAGAAGGTTTTAGTGTTGGTGTGCTGTTTTTTTTTCTCCCAAAACCTAATACATTGGGGACGGCGTTTGTCCGCTGTTTACAGATTCAAGCCATCAACCTTCACAACAACGTGTTCATGTTCTTCCCGAAAACCAGGCGGAAGAATGAACATGTTCTAAGTTTTTAGGAATGCTGGTGGTGTCAAAAACCGTCCATTGGCAGATTTTCTATTTAAATCAATGTAAAAGGTTGACAGTCGGTTTACAGATGGTTTACCAGAAGTTTATATACACTATATAAAGAGACACATATGCATGTTTTTCTCACTATCTAACATGAAATCAGAATAACCTTACCCGTTTTAGGTCAATTAGGATTACCAAAATTATTAATATTTGCCAAATGCCAGAATAATGAGAGAGATCATTTTAAAGGCATTTTTATTACTTTCTGCAAAGTCAGAAGTTTACATACAGTAGGATTACTATTACTTTTAACTATTTGGTACAGCCTATATGATGATGTCATGTCTTTGGAAGCTTATGATAGATTTTTTGGTAACATCTGAGTTAATTAGAGACACATCTGTGAATGTTTTTTATGGCACACCAGAAACAAACTGCTTCTGTGAGTAACATCATGGGAAAGTCTAAAGAAATCAGCCGTGATATCAGGAAGAGAATTGCAATAAAAACCCAGTTTCTAGACCTAATCACAAATCAAACAAACCTATAGATTTCAGTAATTTGATTTCCAGTTTTGTAGTGTTTTTTTTTTTGCCTTGCAAAGAACATTGGGACATTTCCCTGAATTAAATAACTCATAAGTTATGATTGAAACAATAATACTGTGATAATATTTCATGAGAGATGATAGTTGTTATCGCATATAACATAAATTACTATTACTGCATTGCAAGTTGTTTAAAACATTAAAGGGGATTTCCCACTAGACTGTTTCACTGACTCACAGGTAGTTTGCAGTCACTCTGTCTCCTCAGTGTGGGTGGTTCTACAACAGTGATTAGCATATTTATCTTTGAGGCAGAGAGCTGAGCCATTACTCTGACAGTGTAGTCTTTTCAGTTCTCACAGCACTTGCCCCCTTTGTGTACTAAAGCTAATCTCATTAGATCTAATTAGTTTGAATGGAGCACAGTCCAGCCCTGGGGTGACATAATTCCCTGCTCTCAGCTAATCAGATAACAGTTGGCCATCTGGTATGCAGGTAACCATAGAAACCTGTGTGCACTAAGAGAGCTGATAAATGTCTCTTATCTCATGACTAAAGTAAAATCTATCACTGTAAATTCAATAACATTTCAATCAGATTGTATTAGAAATTCATACAGAAATCCAAAGGGTTCACTTTTTCTTTACTGCAACTGTAATAGGATCAAAATGTAGGAAGAAAAAATGAGAGTAACTTTACTATTTATTTCAGAATAGTTAATAATAGTGCTAAAGACACAGAAGCAGACTTCTAGATAACCAATCCAATTATCAGCTTATGGTCATAATTGTAATCTCTGTACTTCTGTTTTACTGTATCTTGTGGATCCTGATACATTTGTAAATATTTTTGGGGGGCTGGACCTGTAGCAAAAATTCAATAAAATAGACCCCCTGTGATAGTAGAAGTAGATAAATAGGTAAATAGTCACTTGCAGATTTTCAGACTGTTCCATGAAATGCCAACGAACTCAGAAGACAATGCTGAAATGCTATAAGGCAAGGATCTAATTATACCAACTTAAAGGAGTTTTCTCACTACAAAGATCATATCTTTAATTATGAGGACAGTAAAAATAATCAATTTTCCAATTGGTTTGTATTACCTAAATCATTTATTACAGCAACTGTTAGCTAATCTGTTTGTGTATAGAGCTATTTCTGCAGCCTATGGTAGGGCCACGCCCCATTTGCTGTAATTGGCTGCCTGCATTTAGTTCAACCTCAAAGTCTGGACATGCCCTCTGTGCTGTTATTGGCTGTCCTGCGCTCTCTGTACTCACTCCCTCTTGAGCTGTGTGAAACCGGCTGCCTGTGCTTCTGCTCTGATTTAAAGGACCCGGACAATTAACGAGTTTCTTTAGCTGCCAGATACACTCATATAATCCACCCTGATCCATTCTGCTCACCCCACCCCTATAATTCACCCTAAGACACTTTGTTCCCCCCACAAATATTCCTCACCCTTATACAATCTGATTCCACTCTACCTCCTGTTCACAAACCAAAAGATCGCAACATAAGGGTATAAATAAATCACAGAAACAAAACTAATTCCCCTTATTAAGATATAACCTTTATTAATTATTTTAAAAATATTGTCAAACATAATTCCTATATGATAAATAGATAGTTTGAAAGGGATGAAATGTCCATAGAACAAGGGATATATAACCATCCACATATAAAATTGTGGTCAGATAGAAAAACCATAACCTGTAAAAGAGATAACAGTAATATATATTTGCTAGATGTTCAACTCACGATACCGTTGCTCCGATATTCATATAGGCTGCCGATCCAGATCGCAAGTAGAACTGAATACTAGAGAATTGGTAGGGATAGAAGATTCTATTCAGTTCTAATATGCATGTCGTGTTGAGAGGTCTGAGGAGCTGTGACATCCACTACCTCCCACTGCACACATAGAATGGGGACTCAGGAGGGAGCAGGAATAGTGTGGGTGCGTTATGAGGTCGCTACTCCTCATTGCGGGAAGACACGCCATACCGGATGGAGAGACTCATCCCTGTATTTGAAAATCTAAGTCAGAGAAACTGCTCAGATGCCTGCGAAACCTGTAGTGAGAAAACCCCTTTAAGGCATGATACTTATGGGTAAAATTACAGAATAGCCGAGTACATTCATAGATTTGAAGTATCTAGGATTAATTTGGTACTTTTTGTGTCAGCCATCAGGTGTACTGACTAAATATATTTCTTTCTGTCACCTCTAAAGGCTCAGAAGGGTCATCCTGTGCAAGTGTTTGACCAATTTCCTTTCAACATGTCAAAACAGTGGGAAATAGCTTTTCACACCAATCTCCCTAATATGACACAAATTATTGAGTTTTCACCTAGGTCCTTACTTAAAATTGACTTATGGTGTCAGATTTTTGCATGTTTATTTTAGCAGACACAGAAATGTGACTTAATTAAAGAACTGAAATACTGAAGCGAGCAACATTCTGCAATTTGCTGGAACATGGCTTACTTTGAATATAATAAAGTTGCAGTGTATGACAGCAGTATCTGTAGAATATATCACTGTAGACCATTGTCCAGCAAACTTTACATGGACAGAAGGTTCAACGTTGCAATACATTATATGTTATATTAAATGAAAGTATTTCATGTTGTATTGCATTATATTATACTTATTTACTTATTGAACACAATGTATGAACTTGCTATCAGTATAAAAGACACATGTCCACAACCTCAGTCACGCTCCAAACTCCACTAGGGTGAAGACTAAATTGTAGCCCTACACCAGGCTGGGAAGGCTGAATAGGCAAACAGCTTGGTTTAAATAAATCAACTATGGGAGCAATTAGAAAATAAAGACATACAAGACCACTGATAATCTCCCTCAATCCTGGGCTCCACGCAAGATCTCACGCCGTGGGGTCAAAATTATCACAAGAACAGTGAGCAAAAATCCCATAACCACATGGGGGGACCTAGTGAATGACCTGCAGAGTGCTGGGACCAACGTAACAAAGGCTACCATCAGTAACACACTTTGCCACCAGGGACTCAAATCCTGCAGTGCCAGACGTGTCCACCTGCTTAAGCCAGTACATGCCCGGGCCCGTCTGAAGTTTGCTATAGAGCATTTGGATGACCAAGAAGAAAATTGGGAGACTGTCATATGGTCAGATGAAACCAAAGTAGAACTGTCTGGTAGAAACACAACTCGTGTTTGGAGGAGAGAGAATGCTGAGTTGCATCCAAAGAACACCATACCTACTGTGAAGCATGGGGGTGGCAACATCATGCTTTGGGGCCGTTTCTCTGCAAAGGGACCAGGACGACTGATCTGTGTACATGAAAGAATGAATGAGGCCATGTATAGTGAGATTTTGAGTGCAATCCTCCTTCCATCAGCAAGGGCATTGATGAAACGTGCCTGAGTCTTTCAGCATGACAATGGTCCCAAGCAAACCACCACGGCAACGAAGGAGAGGCTTCGTAAGAAGCATTTCAGGGTCCTGGAGTGGTCTACCCAGTCTCCATATCTCAACCCCATAGAAAACCTTTAGTTTTTCTATGTTGAAAGTCTGTGTTGCCCAGTGACAGCCCCAAAACATCACTGCTCTGGAGCAGATCTGCATGGAGGAATCTGCCAAGATACCAGCAACAGTGTGTGCCAACCTTGTGAAGACTTACAGAAAATGTTTGACCTCTGTCATTGCCAAAAAAGGATATATAGCAAAGTATTGAGATGAACTTTTGTTATTGACCAAATACTTATTTTCCACCATAACTTTCCAAATCAGAGCACCCCTCTCATTTTTCCACAGCACTATATGAAATGAAAGGGGCACTCTGAATGGTTGCTATGGGCAACAAAGTGAATTTTAGACCTAGACAGTTTTCATACATGTGGCCCTTTGTCTCTCATAGTTGAGGTCTACCTATGATGTCAATTACAATTGGTGGCTTACTAAATACTTTTTTCCCCATAGTATATAATATTTAACACTAGTTGCTAGACTTATTTTCTTTATTTTTGTCTTCTTGTTATATTTATGATTGTACAGCATATACAGCTGGTCCCAGGTTGCGATTGTGCAGGCCCCACTTGAGAGCCTATACGATGTCCAGGACATACCTGTGGGTACGTCTGATGTCAGGAAGGGGTTAATAGAAGTCCCCTTATTTTATTCATTAAGCAGTATTTTAAAAACAATACCAATTTATTCAGATCATTTAATATTTTCATCTGATATATTATATGTAGTTATGGGGGAGGCTATTTTGTCTGAACTGCTTTTATCAGCATTTAGAGATTTTGCTTTTACAGCGCCCCCATGGCCCTTTTGGAACTGTGATTAGGATATGATTGATTTTCATGGGAGAGTATAGAACGAAGGCTCTGGGGCCCTGTGAAAAGGGGGGGGGGTCGGGTGGGAAGGGGGGGGGTATAGGGGAAAACTTGACTATCACCTTGCAAAATGGGTGTTTTCTTGTGTTTACTTAAGGATTTTCCCAGAGTTTAAACTTGACGTAAATATCATGGCTTTTTGTGTTATCTGGTCTCTAAACAAGTCAGAACAGGTGTATTTAGTACATTTATAGTGTAGAATGCTGACACTTGTGGTTCCACAACTAAAAATCCCAAAAATTTTCTTTCCCACACATGTAAAAATTTTATGGGTAAATGATTAGTTCAGGGTTTTTTAAACATCTGCTGCTGTGGCATGCGGGCATTTGTAGGTAATTTTTCCACTGCAGTTTAAGTAGTTTATGAAACTAAAAGGGGGCATGTTTTAAAACTTGGGCCCGCTTCGAAGTACTTTTGGATTCAAGTGGGAAATTGGTGGACTTTTGTTTTTGGCGATTACGTTGACTATCGCCACCCGGTTTCAAATGGTCGATAGTCGGCCACCCAAAATTTCCCCGAAAAGATATTCAAATGGTCGATAAAGGGATTATCCCCGATGTTTCTTTAAAAGTCTAGGGGGAGAGAACAACCCCCTTTTTTTTTTTACACCCAAACGGGGGGCTGGAGAAGCGGGAAATAAACACCCACACATCAAATGGATACTGCTACATTTAGGCAAAAAAACACTTGGGTTTTAAAAAAGCCACAAAAAAAAAAAAACTCACAGACATTCACTCCCCCTTGTTTGCACCACAGCATGACCCTTAAACCTGCTTTAAACCCAAAAATTTAAAAAAGTCCCAAAAGGCATTTATGTTTTGAACCATTTTTTATTTAAAACTGGACGAATACCCCCTTTTTTTTTTTTTTCCGGGAAAGCAGCTGACCCAAAAAAACCCTGCATGCCCCGTTTTAAAATTTGCCGGAAAAAGGAGTCTTTAAACCCACCTTTTATTTTAAAATTGGCATTGACTATACCTGTCTGGGCCCCCCTGACCCCCAAAACCTGCATCCCCCCCCACTTTTTAAAAATTTCCCGGGAAAAAAAAGGGGAAAGGGTCTTTCAACCCCTTTTGGGTTGAACTGGACATTGACTAAAACCTTTTTGGGGGCCACGCTTTTGACCCCAAAAACCGCATGACCGCCACTTTAAAAAGTGCCCGGGGAAAAGGAGTTTTTGAACCACCATTTTAGTTGGTGGACTTGACTATACCTTTTCCTGGGCCGCAGTATGACCTTTAAACTTTTCGCCCCCAAATTTAAAAAGTGGGGAAAAAGGAGTTTTTGGAAACCCCCCATTTTAGTTGAACTGGCATTGACTATCCCGCCCGGGGGCCCACAGCATGCCCCCTAAAATTTTTTTGCCCCCCAAAATTTAAAAAAGTGCTGGGAAAAGGAGTTTTAAACCCCCCATTTTAGTTAAAAGGGACTTTAAACTTTATTTTGTCTGTACCGAAAGTATGACCTTTTAAACCTGTCTGGCCACAGATTAAAAAGTGCGGGGAAAAAGGGGGTTCTTTCAACCACCATTTTATTTGAACTGGAAAATTGACTATACCTGTTCTGTACCGCAGTATGACCTTAAAAACCTTTTGGGCCCCACAGTTTAAAAAGTCCCGGGGGAAAAGGAGTTTTTTGCCCCAAATTTTTATTTTTCATGGACATGGGACTAAAACCTGTCCTGGGCCACGCATGACCCAAAACCTGTTTCCCCCCCAAAAATTAAAAAAAAGGGGCCGGGAAAAGAGATTTTGAAACCCCCTTTTTAGTTGACTGGTTTTTTTGGGATATACCTGTCCGGGCCAAAAGCATGAGCCCCAAAAACCTGCAGCCCCCCAAATTTAAAAAGTGCCGGGAAAAAGGAGTCTTTCAACCACCATTTTAGTTGAACGGGGAAAATAGACTATCCCTGTTCTGGGCCACAGCATAAACCCCTAAACCTGTTTAAACCCCAAATTAAAAAGTGTCGGGGAAAAGGAGTTTTAAAAACCACCATGTTTTTTGAACCGGGACATAGACTATACCTGTCCGGGGCCACGCATGCCCCAAAACCTTTTTGGGACCCACAGGTTCACAAAGTGCCACTATGCAAATTTTTTTACAGTGACTCTCATTTAGTAATTTTTTTGGGTTACTGAATTTGTTTACAGAATTTTTTTTGGGAAAGTTTTTTTTTTTGTTTTAGATTATTACCATTTTGCTTTTTTTAAAGTGTGTTTAACATAAAAACATACCCCCTCCCTCCCGGGTTTTAAAGGTTTTTTTTACCGTGTAGATGTTTTTAAATTCTTCCCCCACCCCCAAAAGTAATAAAACCCCAAAAAAACACTTTTTTTTTTTTTTTAGTTGAAAAGGCCCTTTGCCCTCGGGCTTTGAGACTGATTCACCCCAATAAATTCAATTTTTTAAATTTTCCCTCCAAATCCTTCTTCATTGTTAAAGGGACGGGAATCCCCTGGAATTCAAATGAGCGCCCCCATAGGGGATTTCCCAGCCCAAAAAATTTTTAAAAGCTCAAATTGTGAAAATTTTGGGGTCCACCCCGGGCCCCTTTTTTTGGACACTACAAACCCTCACAGAAATCCCCTTTTTCCCAAAATCTGATTTTCTAGAGAAATTTGAAGCTCCCCTTGATTGCCCTAACGGTGAGGGGCCAGTGTTGCCATAAACCCATCTTTTAAAACACGGAGGTCAGTTTGCCGGGGCCCAGATTTAAAACCTATCTGAAACCCCTATCTGAAATGTTTACGGATAATAAAGGTATTTTGGCCCATCAATTAAACTGTGGGGGACTACAAATTCCCTGTTTTAAAATTTAAAACTGAAAAAGTAGATCTATCAAAAAAGCTTGACGACCAAAGTGAAAAAAAAAACCTGTTTGAAATTTTATAGGGAAATAAAAGGAAATTTTTGGCACCTTTAAATTTCCCCTGTGGGGGACTACAAAAATTGCTGTATTAAAATTTAAAACTCCCAAAGTAGATCTTTCAAAAAGCTGGCTGCGGAAAGTAAAAAAACAGGTTTAAAAGGTATTCGGATAAAAAAAGGTTTTTTTTTGGCCCCTTTCTTTTCCCACCTGTGGTGACTACAAAATTGCGTATTCAAAAATTTTTAAGTGCAAGGTCCCTCAATGAAAAAAGCTGTGGGACCGCAAAGTAAAAAAAACCACGTATCGGAAATGTATTCGGTTAATAAAAAGGTTTTTTTGGGAAACCCTTTCCTTCCCCTTGGGGTTTGACTACAAATTTGCTGTTTTTAAATTTTAACTAAAAAAAAAGTAAAAATTTCTATCAACAAAGCTGGCCTGCCCCAAGTAAAAAAAAACCAGGGTATTGAAAAATGTTTCGGATAATAAAAGGGTTTTTTTTGGGCCCCTTTTTAAATTCCCCCTGTGGGGGACTTAAAAATTTGCTGATTCACTTTTTAAGTGCAAGGTCCCTCAATGAAACAAAGCGGGTGTGGCCCCCAAAGTGAAAAAACACGTATCTGAAAGGGTATTCGGATAAAAAAAGGTTTTTTTTGGCACCTTTAAATTTTCACCTGGGGGTGACTAAAAAAAGGGCTGTTTTACTTTTAAAGGCAAGGTGCCCAATGAACAAAGCTGTACTCCCGCCAAAGTGAAAAAAAACACGTATCTGTAATGTATTCGGTTTAATAAAAGGTTTTTTTTGGCACCTATAAACCCTGTGCTAAATTAAAAAATTGCGGGTTTTCTAATTTAACTGCGGGTGGTTTATATCAACAAACGGGAATTTGGGCAAAATTGAAAAAGAAAAACCTATTGAAATGTTTACTGCAAAAAAAGTGGATTTTTGGGCCCCTAACAAGAGCCCTGAGTTACTAAAAAAGATGTTTTAATCCAAATAAAAGTTCGGCGGGCCAATACCCGGAAATATTTAAATGGGAAAACTTTTTGGAATAATAAAGTATTGCAGTGCAATGTTCCCATTTAAGTCTTGGTGAACTATACCCAGTATTCTTTATTGAGCTTGCTGTGTTCGCCCCGGGGCCCCCCCCCCCCTCTTCCCCCCCGGACTTTTCAGCGGTTTGTTTTCTCCCTTTTAAAAATTTTTACCTAACTAAATAAAATTTCCAAAACTTGATTAACTAAGTTGCACACACATCCCCACCCTGCTCTATTTCTGTAAGTGATTTGCTGGCCCCCAAAATGAAGGAAGGCCCAAAATGGCGCGGGTATTAATTAAAATGTTGCACAGTTTTTAACTAAATTTTGCAAAGATCTAAAAATTTCGATCAACATAAAAAACCCGGGGCAGATTTCAAAAATCTGTCGATAAAAATCCTCAAACTTTGTAGAAATTGATTCAAGGGAGGGTGGTAGACAGAGATAAAGGGGGGAGATGTAAGGGGGGGAAGCCATGTGGAGGGGCCCAATGGGGTGAGGGTTTTGGTTTATTTTTTTGTTGGGATTCTGTATGAAAAGGCAGCCAAATGCAGTGACTGCACAGGTTTGAGGCACATTTTTTGCGGCTGGAAAGAAAAACAAAAACCCGGGTGCTGCATTCAGGGGCAGATTGGGAGAGGGGAGAGTTTAAAAATGCTCGAAATTTTTGTAAGGGTTTTTGTAAAAATTTTTTGGCCCCAAAAATTTTTTCGGGAGGGGACCAGGTTTTTTTCCCTGGTCTGGTTTTTGTGTTGTTCCCCGGGGGTTTTTTTTTGCTCTCTTTTTTGCAACAATTGGGGCCCCTCCCTTAAAAAAACTTTTTTTTTTAAAGGCCCCATGGGCCAATTTTGGGGGAGGTTTAAATTCTCGGGGGGGGTGTTTTTTTTTAAAATAATTTCAGTCTAGGGTTTTTTTTTAAAGGGGAAAAAGGGCTTTCCTTAAAAAAGGGGCCTTTTTTGGGAAAAACTTTTTTTTGGCCCCCAATTAAAACATTTCGAAGGGGGGGGGGCCCAATACCTTTTTTGGGTTTTTTCTTTTACCCCTTTTGAAAGGTTTTTTGGGGGAAGGGGGTTTCCCTTTCGGGTTTTCAATTTTGGGTTTTGTCCGTACACCTGAGAAAGTAGAACTGTTTGGGGAAATTTTACCTCAGGGCAGGGTTTAAAAGGGCCCGATTCGGGGTTTTTTACTTCTAGGGAAAATTCGGGAAAGCAAAAGAGATTTTTGGGGGGGCTTAGGAATTTTTTTTATTTAAAGGGAAAAAATTTTTAAATTTTTATTTGGGGGGGTTTTAAAGGGGGGTTTTTAAAAAAAATTGTTTTGGTTATCAAAAAGTTTTCTTTTTTTGTTTTGGCCTGAAAGGGGGGGGGTTTTTTTTATTCTGGGGGGGTTTTTGAATATGGAATAGGGGAAAAACCTTTAAAGCCTTAAATTGCCCTTTTAACCGCTTTTTTAAATGGAGGGTTTTCGGGGAGGTTCTGGGTGGGAGGGTTTTTTTAAAAAAAAAAAAATGGGGGTTTGGAGTTGGGGCGGTTGGGGGAAGGCCAGGGGGAAAAAGGGAAAGGCCGTTTTGGGGGGGGTTTGTAGGGGAATGGGGTTTGTGGGGTTTTGGGAAAAATCAGGGAGGAAAGAAATTGGGGGGTATTCATAAATTTTTGGGGGAAAAGGGGGGGTTGTGTTAAAATATAGGCATGGGTTAACCGGCCCCAAAATTTTCATTTCCCTCACGATTATTAGTGCTAAGAAAATTTAAACCTTTTACAAAAGAGTAAGGGGGGACAGGAAAGGGAAAAACTGTTAGGTTTTAGACTTTCTTTTTTTGCCCTTTTGCAACCCCCAGGGGGCTTTCCCCTTTTATTTCTTTTAGTTTCTCCCTTAAAAAAAAAAGGGGGTTTAAAAGCGGCCTGGGCAAAAAAGGGGAAATTTTTTTTTTGGGGGGTGGACTTTTTTCACATGGTTGGGGGGAAGGAATATTTTTTAGGCTTTTGGGGGTGAAAAAGGACAGGTTTTAATCTGTTGGGAAATAAAAAAAAATTGGGAGGGGAAAAATTTTTTAAATTTATGGGGGTTTTCTTTTTAAAAAAATTTTTCGAGGTTTTGGTTTTGGGCTGTGGAAATTCCCCCAAAAATTTTTTTTTTTCTTCATCCAGTTATTATGGGGGGGGGTTTTTTAAAATGGATAGAAAAATATTTTATGTTTTATCTTAGGGGAAAAACTTTTTTGTTAAAGTTGGGGGGTTTTTTCTTGGTGGAGGAAATTTTTAAAGGGGAAAGTCCGGGGGGGGGCAACCTTGATTCAAATTTTGGGTTTTTTGGGTTCCATTACTGTTAAAAGGTAAGGGGGGCCCGGAAACGGGTTTTTTTTCCCCAAATAAATCTTCCCAGCGGGGGCCCCTTGGAAATGGGGGGTTTGGTTTGATGGGGGGGGGAAAACGTTAATTAAGTCTTTTTTTTCCCCTTTCCTTTTGGGGGGCTTGCGCCAATTTTTCCCATTTTATCTTTTCTTTTGAAATGGCCGGTTTCAGGGGTTTTTTGTTTTCCCTTTTTGAAGGAAAAAAAGAAACTTTCAAGGGGCTTTTTTGGGTTTTGGGGGTTTTTTGGGAAATTGGGGGGTTTTCCAAATTAAAAACACTTGTTTTTTGGAAAAAACCCCAAAAAAATCTTTTTGTGGGCGGGGGGGGATTTTTGTTTTTTGTTGTTTTCTATTTGGTAAATTTCCAAGGGGGGAAAACAAGAGGGCCAGGGGCAATTTAACTTTTTTGTTCCCGGGGCCCCTGTTTTTAAATGCACCCAAACCCAAAAGTCATTTTATGTGGGTTTTTTTTTCTTTAAACTGGGGGTTTGGTTTGGGGGATGCCCAGTTTTTTTGAAAGGGGCTCTTGGGTCTTTCTTGGGCCTTTTGGTTTTTGGCTTTTAATTTTCTTTTTTTTAGCTTTTGTTTTTGTTTTTTTCAAATTTTTGTGTCTTTTAAACCCAAATCATAGGTGTACTTTATTTCCTTTTACCCCCCCCCCCCCCCCAGGAGTGATAAAAAAAGGGCTGCCTCAGGCAACACTTTCAGGGATACAGAAAATTAAAGGACGGAAAAGCTGTTTAAAAAAAGGTGGTGTCCTTGCAAGTTTGGGAGAAGGAGAAAGGGGAAAGGGGAAACAATTTTCCCGTTTGCAAGGGGGAAAAAAATGAGGGCTTGAATTGGGAAAATTAAATTAGAATTTGAAGATTTGATAGATAGAAAAAATGAGAGGAGAGGAGACAGACAGACAGACAAAACAGGGCAGGGCAGATAGGTTAGTTGATTTGGTAGGATTTGGTTAGTAGATAGTATGGGGGAAAAAAAAATTTTAAAATAGAAAAAGTCGAGGTAGATGCAGTTTTGGGTTTTGAAACCCCGTGCGGGGGACAAAATTTGGGGTTTCAAATTTGGAATAAAAAAAAAAAACAAATTTGAAAAAAATAAGGATGAAAAAGTTTTTCCCAAATCTTGTAAATAACAAAAGTTATTTTACTTTTTATACTTTGGGTTTTTTGGGAAAAAGAAAAGGACTCAGGTTCATGTCCTTAAAGGGCCAAGGGGGTTTATAGGGGTTGGGTAAACCCCCCATTTTATTTTTAATAATTTAAAACCAAATTTTTTACAGATAAAGCAACAAGTTCAAAAAAAAAACTTAAAAGGGGTATTCCTTTTTCTTTTATCAGATTTTAAACCTGTAAAAACCAGGTAAATTAAAAGAGTTTGCTCCCAAAAAAAATTTTTCTTTAAAATTTTCTTTAGCCTTTAGAGTTAGGTTTAAAAGGCCCCCCAAAAAAGGGCTTTGAAAAAAAATGGTCGGAAAATTTTTCTTTAGGGGGTTTGGTTTTTTGTCCTCAAAGTTTTTAAAATTTTTATACATGAAATTTTAAAAAAAGGGTGGGGGTTTTTTCTCTTTATTCTGGGAATTAAAGGGTGGGCTTTTAATTTAACATTTTTTGAATCCCCCTTTGATTCTCTGGTTTATTATCTAGGATGGAAATAAATTCCCCTTGGGGGTTTCCAAAAAGAAAAACTTCTTAGCTAATTGTTTAAACCGTAGGGTTCTTTTTCGGGTTTTTTTGGTTCTGAAAAAAAAATCCAAAAGGGAAAAACACAGCTATCACACCCGCCCCGGCCCCCCGACCTGTTTTAATGAAAAGTTACTCCCCGCTATCATAAAAAGAAACAAAAAAGCAAAAGGGGAAAAAAGCAATTTTTTTCAGGTTCGGGGCACTTTGGGAGACCTTTTTGCCCCTTCAGAAAGGTTTATAAATTTTTTTTAATTTTTTAGCTCCTTTTTAAAAAAAATTAAAAAGAAAAAAAAAAGCAAAAGTAAATTGGGGGGAAAACGTTTCCTTATTTTACTTTTTTCCTTTTTTTTTTGAATAAAAGCTATTTTTTAGGGGGAGAAAACCCTTTAGGTTTCCAGTCGGTATTTTGCCTTTTTGCATGGTTTGGGGGAAGTTTGGCCCCATTAAAACCCAAATTCCCCCCCCCAAACCCAGGGAAAAAGCATAAACCTTTCCCCTTTGAAAAAATCCAGGTTTAACAATTGGGGTAAAATCTTGTTTATTGCCCCTTTAAGGGGATTTTTGTTCAAAAGTTTGGGCGGGGTTGGAAAAGGGGGGGGGTTTTCCAAATTTTGGGGGGTTTTTAAATCCTTTTAAAACCATTTGAAAAAACCATTTTAAAACCGGGGGGGAAAGGGAATTTCCCTTTGGGGCAGGTTTAAAAGGGGGGTTTTTTTAATTGGTGGGTTTTTCCCAAATTTAAAAGCAAGGGTTTTTACAGAAATCTGTCTCCCCCCAGGGCTGGGGGGGGTTTTAATTAAATCCGTGAAAAAATTTTGCATTTTGTAAGTTGCGGGCCCCTTACATGACCCAAATCAGGAAATGTTAAACTTCAGTAAACAAAAGGTACCAAAGTTCTGTGAGGGAACCCCCCCGAAAAACAAATTGCTTATTTGTAAAATTTAAAGTAATTTCTTATTCTGTCATGATTGAAATAAAATCTGTTAACTAGTGTATTTATAAAAAGTCTCCAACTACCTGTCCCTTCATGTTGAAAGATAATATTTGTAGTGAGAATACATTTCAACTCCTGTTTTTGCAAACAAAACTTCCTTAGTTTTCTGGGAAAACTGTTTTTTGCTTAGCAGGCTGCACCAGTTGGTCGGGATACTGACGTCTCTCCTGCTGTGTTTACAATACTAAATGACAAATTTTAACACTTAAGAGCTCTGTAGTTTTGTGCACTACACTTTATAAACCTCCAGAAGTCCTGTCACTGTAACAGGATCAGCTTGGAAAAACAGAAAATGATTGTCAACGCTGCGGGGGGAATAGTCCCAAGCTAACCAGAAGTGTGATTTTTGGGGAAAAACTGTGTGGCTTTGTAATAAAGCATGGTGAGACAACCCCTCTAAGGTTATCCAGAGTGTACCAAATTTAACCATATCTAGTTACTTTATATTTTCTTCCACTACACTGCTAGAACTCTTTTTTTGCACAGTTTTGTCATTTATTATTAGTACTAAACTTTTAAAAGCAAATACATTCATAACTGGGTTTAAAAATTAAAAAGAAAAACTTTTTCTGTAGCATTTGGGCCCGCAGATTTGGGAGGCAGAAGACACTTACAACATTGTAAAACCCCTAAACAAGATTTTATGGAGACACCAAAAAGACTTGAAACTTTCCAAAAAAGTTTTTTAGGTATCGTTTTTAAAAAAAAAAGAAAAGTTGTACAAGAGTAATTTTATTTATTACACAAACACTACCATGTACTCTACTTAAGCACGATGTATAGGTGTAGGAAACCCCTTTATTTTAAAGGAATTTTAAGTTTGGGTTTTACCATAAATTTAAAAACCAAAAAAACTACAGGTATAACACCCAGAAAAAGATACATTAAAAAAAAAACTTTTAATTTAGAATGAATAAAAAAGTGGGAAAAGAAAAAAAACACCCTCAAAAAATACCCTATCCCAAGGGCCTGTTAAACCCCAAAAGGGGAAATCGCCCCAATAAGGGCGCCCCACACTGGAAACCCAAACTAACCCCTCCCCAGCACTTTTAAATTTAAAATGGAGAAAAAAAAAAAAAAAAAAAAACCATTTTTCTACAAATGGAGTGCACAACAAAAAAGTGCTGTGATAGATAACAATACAACAGGGGCAAAAATACGTTTTATGTTCAAAAATACTATGAAATTGATTTATGTGTCATAGAAAAAAAAAATCAAACGCATAAAAATTTTCCCAAAATTCCAAGCGTTTCCCCCTAGATATGGGGGCTTGGGGAAAAATTTCAGTTATTTAAAAAACAAAACGGAACCCTCTAAGAAAAAATTTAACAAGATGTATGCAAAAAAATTATAACTCACGTTTCCCCCCCAAAGATGGAAAAAAAGGGTGGGAAGATAGAGGCGGGGGCCCAAAAATAAGTCATGGGACCCGATCCCCCCCTATCTGGGTTTTCTGAGGGCAGGTCCAAGCAGAAGACCCGGATGTCTCAGGGAATTTAGATTTGGGGGATCTGTACATGGGGTTATCCTGGACCCCCCTTATCTTACCCGCCCCGTTTTCCATCATTAAGGGCGTGGGGGGTTTTTATTTATTGCATACATTTGTTTGGGTTTTTTCTTAGATTTTTCCCTAAAAATTGTTATCAACTGCAAATTTTTTTCCCCGATGAAACCCCCGTATCTAAGGGGGGGAAAAGGGTTGGGGAAAATTGGGGAATTTTTTTATGCGTTATTTATTTTTTCTATTGGGAAAAATCATAATTAAAAGTTTTTTTTGAACATCAAAAAGGTTTTTATTGTTGTTGTATTGTTATTTAAACCCCAAACCCCTTTTTTTTTTGTGCCCCTCCATTTGTTGTATTGTGTTTTTTTTTTTTTTTTTTTCTTTTTTTTATTTAGTGTAGTAGGGACAGGGTTAGTTTAGGTTCCAAATTTTGGGGGCGCCCTTTTTTTGGGGGGATTTCCCCCTTTTTTGGGGGTAAGGGCAGGTCCTTGATAGGGGTTTTTTTGAGGGGGGTTTTTTTCCGGGTTTTTTTTCCCCAACCCTTTTTTCATTTGATTTAATTTTATTTTTATTTTCATTATTTTATTTTGTGCAGGGAGGGTTTTCTGTTTCAGATAGATTAAAAAATATATAAAATTGTATAGAGTTTGGCCATAGCTTACAATAGTAAAAATTTTTTGTGCTAGTGCAAAAAAAGATGGGGAAAATAAAAATTTTCAAATTTATTGTGAATGGCCTGGAAAATTTAAGGGGTTTTGTTTACATGGGAAAGTTGAGTCCCTTGGAAAATACGCTTTTAGATGCATAATTGGGTCCGTTCTAGATGGACCAAACAGTTCTAACAAAGGAGCAGTGTGAAATTTTTTCCCCTGTGCTATGTAAAACATGTATTTCCTTTTTGGGGCCCTGTTTTTTTTTTTGCATTTTGTTCATCGTTACAAGAGCCATAACTTTTTTTTTTCTAAACGTAGCCATATAAGGGTTATTTTTTTGACAAAATAAGACTTCTTGATCATTTTCTATCATGATTTTTGGAATAAAATCAGCAAAAAAATTGCAATCTGGGCATTGTTTATGTTGTTAAGCATGTGAGATTAATAATGTGATAAAGTTACAGTTTAAGGATTAAGTGCAAACAAAATCAGTTTTTGTAGGTTTTAGTTATTGCTTTTTTACATAGATAGAGACTTTGTTATTCTAATATTTGATTTCTCAAATAATACACCACATTATTTAGTGTTTTTTTTTGGGATTTTATTATACTTCATTTACTTTACTATTTCTACACTATCAGCATCATACTGGGGCGGTTTCCCTTTGGGGGCAGTCTAGAAAACATACACAAAAGTCCTACCTGGGAGTCTTTAATAGATCCCCGGCTATCATATGAAACCATCAGCTCCCTAGAAACACATTACAGGGGGTGCCAATGAGGTGAATGAGGGTACCACCTTCCTTATTCAAGGGGTTAAACAGTTCAGATCTGAGGTATGTCCACTGTGCGCCAATAGAGCTGGCTGTCATCAGACACCTGAGCTCCTTCTTCATTCAGCACAGGACACTGATGCCAGCTTAATATTGCCCCACCAACAACAGAAATATTATGGCCTTGAAAGGGTTAACATACAACAGATACCTTAGAATTTGCTAAACTGTACATTTCTCACATTCTGCATCACTTCCTGTCCTATTTCTTTTTTATGCCCAAATTGATATTTTTCCTTTAAAAAATTACTACAAAACTCCATCCTTGGGCCTTTTGGTTTAAAGGGTTTAAACAAATTTAAAAAATAATTTTTTCACCATTTACATATTCAAAAGTATATAAGGTTTAAAATTTATTGGTTTAAGAATTTTCTTTCTCTAGTCAGTAACTCAGATAAAAGACATTCTTTATGTCCATCTTTTATAATAAATTACTACTGCTATAATAAAATTCATAAAAAAAATTATAAAAAAAGTCATATTCACATCTCCCCTCATCTCCTTTCCATCAATCCCACTGCTGGTGCTCTCCCTGGTTCTTCTGTTTACCTCCACAGCCGAGATTTTGGTTGTTATTGCTGAAGCCGCTGATTGGCTTCAGTGGTTACATGCTTGGAGTGTTCATTTCTGAATGATGATGTAAAATCCAATAGAGGCTGATTGAGCTTTCAGCTCTCTTCCCATAATTCCTTGTGATATGCAGATGCCCGTGGGGTGCAAAAAAGTCATTTCAAATCCCACACACCTATATTGTGCTCGCCCCAATGAGAGATTCTCTCCTTTCTGAGCAACTCATTAACTGCTATGAGGTTTTTTTTATTTTGTCGCAGCAGCAGCAGTAATTTTTTTAAAAGGTAAATCTAGACAACCTCTTTACATTTGTAATACAAGGATAAATAGTCAGAACTGATACAACCAGTGCCTTTCAACAGATTTTGGAATTGTGTATGAAGGAATCTTTAAGAACAGGGACCATTTTGTAAATCACAATTATACTGTCTTTTATCTCTCCCAGGAGGGCCAAAGATATAACTGACATGGTCTTCAGCAGCATGCCTAGGGGACAGGAGTTTCCCAAATGTCAATTTCTTGTGTTTCTCTTCCTCTTCTCTCTCAGGTGCTGTTATATGCTCTGGCCAACTGTAGCAACTCTTTTCTCTCCATCTCTTATTATATGGTGCACTTATTTCTCTCACATCCTACTGCTTGCTCTCCAATTCTTCTCAAGTTGACTCCACTCTCAGAACTTTCTAGGTTTTCTCCCAACCCCCAGCTTTACAAATCTTCCTAATTTTAATGAATATCCTGTTTAAATATAGATCAAAGCTAAAAAAAAAATATTGTTAACTTGCAATATGTTGCCTATATATGGTACTTCTAGTAATTCTTAGTTATTGGTCCTATAATACAAGGGCAAACTCTGGTGAAAAACATAACTTTCCATTGAACTACTCACCCTTTATCCATGATGTCTAACACCAAAAAACACAAACAAGATCGGCTTAACTGCTTTTCCCAGGTATGTAATAATTGTCCAGGTTGCTTTAAAATCCCACGGAACCACCTCGGGTCCTAGACTGGTTACAACTTAGTAAAGATAGATATGTTCAGGCATATTGCTAAAAGCAAAAAAAACTTTATTAATCCATATATAGCAAAAGATAAAATGAGTGCACGATATCCCGCTTCACCTGGGTTATTTTGTGAAAATTAACCGACCAGGTTTAAAACGTGACAGCAAGATATAGTGCACTCATTTTATCCTTTGCTTTTACCAATACACAGGAACATATCTATCTTTAAGATGATGTCTAACATTTCTGCTTCCTCTTGTAATGTTTTAAGTCAGCAAAGATGGAAACAGAAACAGAAAGGTTAATTGCAAAAGAGAGTAATGCTAACCCCAGAATATTTTTTAACTAAATAAATAGTAAAATTATTAAAACGGAAAATATTGGCCCTTTGAAAAGTATTGAGGGAGGTAATGTAGAGTGTGATGAGGAAAAAGCAAACCTATTAAAAAATTTTTGTCCACTGTATTTACAAGAAAGATGACCTTCCTGTTGATAAGCAAAGGGATGAGGTAAACTCCACCTTAAATGTTTCTTGGCTAACCCAGGAAGAAGTGCAGCTCCATCTTAAGAAAATTAAAATTGACAAATCACTGGGTCCTGATGGTATACATGTGATAGATAGGCCCCTATTCTTAATATTTATGGACTGTATGATATTGGGGTATGTACCAAAGGATTGACGCATAGCAGATATGGTGCCAATATTCAAAACGGGGTCAAAAAAGTGATCCTGGAAATTATGGGCCCCTAAATTTAACCTCTGTTGTAGGTAAAATGTTTGAAAGTTTTTTAAAAGATGCTATACTAGAGTGTCTCACTGAAAATAAATGTATAACACCATTCCAGCATGGGCTTATGAAGGACTGTCCTGTCAAACTAATCTCATCAGCTTTTATGAGGAGATCAGTTCCATACTGGCTCGGAGTGAGGTATTAGATGTCATTTATCTATATTTTTCTAAAGCATTTGACATGATGCCACATAAAAGGTTGGTAAGTAAAATGCTTGGACTGGATGAAAATGTGTGCTAGTGGGTGAGTAACTGGCTGAGTGATGGAAAGCATACGGTGGTGATTAATAGTACATACTCAGATTGGATCCCTGTTACTTGTGGGGTACCACAGGGGTCTCTTTAATATATTCATTAATGATCTTACACATGGATTGCACAGTAGAATATCAATCTTGATGATACTAAGCTCTGTAAAGTAATAAACACAATAGAGGACAATGTTTTATTACAAAGTGATCTGGATAAGTTGGAGGCCTGGGCAGAGAAGTGGCAGATGAGGTTTAACACAGATAAATGCAAGGTTGTGCACACGGGGAGGAAAAATCCATTCCTTGATTACTTGTTAAACAGTTAAATGCTGGGAAAAAGTGACTGGAGAAGGACTTGGGAATCCTGGTGGCAGTAAATTTAATTGTAGCTTCCAGTGTCAGGCAGCAGCTGCCAAGGCAAACAGATCATGGGATGTATTAAAAGAGGCATGGATGTTCATGAAAAGAACATCATTTTGCCATTATACAAGTCACTGGTTAGACCACACATGGAGTATTGTGTACAGTTGTGGGCACCAAGTCACAGAAAAGACATTGCAGAGCTTAAACAGGTTCAAAGAAATAATAATAAAAGGACTGGGTGGACGGCAATACCCAGAAAGATTAGCAAGATTAGGGCTATTTAGTTTATAGAAAAGAAGGCTTGGGGAGTATAATAAATATGTATAAATATATTAAAGGCCAATACAAAGATCTCTCCAAAGATCTATTTATACCCAGGACTGTATATAGAGCAAGGGGACATCCTCTAGAGGAAAGAACGTTTCTACATAAACATTGAAAGGTATTCTTTACTGTAAGAGCAGTGAGACTGTGGAATTCTCTGCCAGAGGAACATGTCATGGTGAATTCACTAACAGAGTTCAAAAAGGGTCTGGATGCATTCTAGAGTGCAATAATATAACAAGTTATATTGACTAGGACTCTGGAGGAGGGTCTTTGATCCAGGGATTTATTCTGATTGCCAGATTGGAGTCAAGAAGGAATTTTTTCCCTAAAATGAGGACAATTGGCTTCTACTTCATGTTTTTTTTTTTTTTTTTAATTACTCTGGATCAACACGGTAGCACAATAGTTTGAACATAATGGATGTCTGTCTTTTATCTGCCTTACAAACGATATAACTATGTAAGTCATTAAGAGAATGTGTCCGAATAGTTGCATAGTAAGGAGTGTACTTGGTGACAACCACAGATCTTTCCAGCCCTGTGTGTTTTGCTGTTGTCACCTAATCTCTTCCAGGCTACTTAATTTACCATAGATGTGAACAGCCAATAAACTCTACTCCCATCTATGGTGGACAGATGCTTGCTCACTTCTTATAACATGAATACTACAGAAGAAGAAGAAGACCATGGGTGTAACTAAAGCCATAGCAGCTGTTCTGGGCCCAGAAGTTGAAGGGGCCTCCATGGTGCAAAATCTTTGTAGCTTTTAGTAGGTAATAACAAGATATAGGTTTTCTGTTATCTAAAATTAGTATGTGGGTTATTATTAATTATTGCAACTTATGCTATTGATTCAGTTCACTGTCACTTAGTAGTGGAGCCCATCTAATTTTCTTATGAGGCCCTTTGAATTCTAGTTATGCCTCTGAAGAAGTCTATGTGAAGTCATGGTTGGAATAATTTTATGTGTAAGACTTTTTTTTTTTTTTTTTTTTGGGGTAGGGGTGGGTATTGACCCATAGTAGAAGAATAGAATACACATATTTTTGTGCAGTCCCAAAATAAACTTTTATTTTTCAAGAAATTAATGAATATGAGAGTAAAAAAAGTTTAGTAACTGCAGTGGATTATATATTTTATAATAATTTTCTCACTTGGTTTCTTTTTAAAAAGCTGCATTTTGGAATGCAAGAATAAGCATTCATTTGTGAAAGGCAGCAGCAGGTAGAAACAACGTGACATATGCTTATAAATCAGGCGCTCATACCACAGCAAGAAATAAAAGGAGCCCGGACTAAGTGAGCTTTTTACAAACACTGTAGGAACTCTACCAGCATATTAAACACGACTTTAGGAACATTTCCTTGTGAAAAAGGAGTCATAGCCCTGTTTTAAAAGAGCTGACTGGTGAACTACATCTAGCTTTCATACTAGGGCGTTCTTTAAACATGCACCAAGGAACTGCAAGGAACTAGGGTTTATTGATCATCAAAGTTGCATGAGCTAGCATATTATTAGTGCTACACAATTCAAAGACAAGTGGAGTAGATAGAAATGTGCAGAACGCTTTGCACTCACATAATTGGTGTCTGGGTTCCTAGGAGAAAAAAAAAATGTCTTGCAGAGGACATTGAGTGAATATTTTCTGCTATGTTAGTTGCTCTCCATCTTAGAAGCAATAATTTTGTAAGATAATAGGAGAGATGTAACCATTAAATCAATAAGTCCTTATAGGATAACATATCTTTTTACCTTAATTTTACTCCTATTTTCCTTATGTACAGCTTAAAATACACGTATGGGACATTCAGAGGGAATGATTTTGGTCCCTACCCTCCATCTATTCAGAACATAAAGAAACCAAATGGGATGTTAGAAATGTCTTTCCTCTTCTCCACTCCTGAAATATTTTAGCTTCTTAAAGCCATTTTCCAGCTTTACTAAGTCAAATTGTTACATGGTACTCGAGTTAAGGTATGTTTTGCTAAACCCCATCTGGATTCTGTGTGCTGTTGCTAATGCCCTCAGGATATTTTTACTGTAATTTTGGCCAAGTCAGACCAAGCCTGACCAAGTGCTGATTTGCCAGTGTATAACTGCGTATACTGAACAAATGCACATCCACTTCAAATAACAACATAATCTTCATTAATAAGTGAGAGCTAATTAGCTCCAATGTCAGCTCCAAATGGGACTGTTTTCTGCAAAATCTCTGGAGCTCATTAATTTATCAGAACCTAAGTTCCCTAGAATCCCCTCTCGTACTCTTGTAGATGACCAGGCTAATCATGTTTTAAGCAGGCAACATGGTCACCTATAAAATAATACCAGCCATATTAAAGTATATCAAATTATAAAACAATGTTGTACTAATCAGCACTACAAGCGAAAAAAAGAAACCTTTTCATGTCTTATTGGAGAAAATGCTTCCTTCTACGCTTATCAGCTGCCTTTCCTCCATTCATCATGCATTAATATTTGTCATACTCACTAATAAATCCACAGAGCAGAGTGTATGAGCTTCAGCTTCCTTCCATCTCACAGTGCTGGACTTAGAGCTACATTGATTCTTATTGTTGTTTTATATCTTCCATGCTGCTACTTGTGTGAGAGTCTCCTGCTTTCACACTCACATCTTGTCACTCCCCTCTCCATAGACTTTTATAAGCAGCTGTAACCCGAGTTCTCAGTGAAGCAGAAAACTTGTCTGCTTTGCAAGACAGATTGTGTTAGTGATTTATGATTGAGTGCACATATAAGAAAGCAAGAGGAGTAAGAAAAAAGTCTGATAACAGAAAAAGGAATAATTTTGTTCTAATAAAATATGTTCAAAGTCTCTTATTTTGCTTTCATTGTTTATTTATGGAAAGTTGTTTTAGAATTGGAGGTGCACTTTAAATCCCATAAAATTGCATCAGTCATATTATTGTCTTATAATTGTAGCAAAAAAATCACTGTTGTTATCTAGAACCAACATGCTGCAACCAATATAATACAATATAGAAATGCACACTATTCATTTAACACATACACAGACTTGTCAAAAAGCTTATATACTGTAGTATGTGGGAACTAACAGTGTGGATTGTTGTGTGATTGATCTGTCAATGAGTTGGGGTGGACAATCCTGATGCACCCACTTACTTTGAAAAGGCATTCTAGATGATTGCTGCTGTCTACATTTCCGTAGCCAAGTTTGACCACAATTTTTACAATTGTACACCAAAGAAGTGTATGGGAATTTACAGTTTTGCTCAAAAGTTTACATACCCCGGCAGCATTTTTGCTTTCTTGGCCTTTTTTCAAAGAATATTAATGATAACAGAAAAAAAAAATTTCCACTCATAGTTAGGGGATGGGTGAAGCCATTTATTGTCAAACTCTTTTTAAATCATAATGACAACCAAAAACACCCAAATGACCCTGATCAAAAGTTCATATACCTTATTACTTAATACTGTGTATTTCCTCTTATAACATTAATGACAGCTTGAAGTCTTTTGTGGTAGTTGTGGATTAGGCTCTGTATTTTCTCAGATGGTAAAGCTGCCCATTCTTCTTGGCAAAAAGCCTCCAGTTCCTGTAAATTCCTGGGCTGTCTTGCATAAAAAGTGCGCTTGTGATCTCCCCAGAGTGGCTCAATGATGTTGAGGTCAGGAGACTGAGATGGTAACTCCAGAACCTTCACTTTGTTCTGCTGTAGCCAATGACAGGTTGTCTTGGCCTTGTGTTTTGGATCATTGTCATGTTGGAACGTCGAGGAACGTCCCAGGCGCAGCTTCCGGGGTGATGAGTGCAAATTTGCCTCCAGTATTTGCTGACAACGTGCTGCATTCATCTTTCTTTCAAATTTGACCAAGTTTCCTGTGCCTTTGTAGCTCACTCATTCCCAAAACATCAGTGATCCACCTCCATGCTTTACAGTAGGAATTGTGTTCCTTTCATCAGATGTAACATTTATGGTTGTGGCCAAAAAGTTCGATTTTGATCTCATCACTCCAAATGACGTTCCAGAAGGCTTGTCTCTGTGCTGATTGACATATTGTAGACAAGATACTTTGTGGCATTTGGCAGTAGTGGCTTTCTTCTGGCAATTCGACCATGCAGTCCATTTTTCACACCGCTAGCCACACCGCTAGTTTTCAGAGAGTCCTGTATTTCAGCTGATGTTATTTGTGGGATTTTCTTTGCATCCCGAAAAATTTTCCTGGCAGTTGTGGCCGAAATTTTTGTTGGTGTACCTGACCGTGGTTTGATTTTCACAGAGTCCCTGATTTTCCATTTGTTAATCACAGTTTGAACACTGCTGACTGACATTATCAATTCCTTGGATATGTTTTTGTATCCCTTTCCTGTTTTATACAGTTCAACTACCTTATTCCATAGATTCGTTGACAGTTCTTTTGCTTTCCCCATGATTCACAATTCAGAAACGTCAGTGGCTGGATGAAAGATGCAAGAGTCTGTCTGGATTCCAGAAACTCACTGAGCTTTTATGCACACACACTGATTACAAGTAAACAGGTAACAGGTGAGGATGTTACCGTAACTTTAGTAGCCAGTCAAACCCATTTGTGTCAACTTCTGTGCATGGTATCAGGCCAAAATCACCAGGGTATGCAAACTTTTGATAAGGGTCATTTGGATGTTTTCGGTTGACATTATGATTTAAAAAGAGAAGACACAGTAGTTTGATAATAAATGGCTTCACCCAATCACTAACCATGAGTGGAAAAACTTTTTTGTGTTATCATTCATATTCTCTGAAAAAAGGCCAAGAAAGCAAAAATTCTGCCGGGGTATGTCAACTTTTGAGCACAACTGTATGTCAGACTGTTATTGCACAGTGACTTATATCTATTAAAACAAAAGGGGAAAATATGTGAAACTCAAATTTAACAATTTTTTAACAAGTATTATTGTGTAGACGAAAATGAATTTTCAATCGAATTTCTCAGCGTATATTGTGCGCTTGTAAAAAGAAGTGACCTGCCAATTCTTTTGGCTCTTATGCACTGAGAAGTACATAGCATAGGAGGCAGAGAGCTGCATTGCCTTAAAAGTACCTGCACGTGTCGCAATATGCTTGTGAACATACCGTTATCTGCTCTTATTTGGTATTATATGTACCCTGTAGGAAGATATGTTCCCTCTGCTTGCTAGGTAGTTGCACCCTGGTAGCCAGGTGGTTGCTCACTGGTAGACAAGTAGCTGCCCCATGTAGCCCTGTAGTTATATGCCCCCTGTAACCAGGTAGTTATTTTCCCCCTGTGGCCAGGTAGTTTTCTAGCGTAGACAGGTAGTTGCCCCCTGTAGCCAGATAGTTATTTGCCCAGTGTAGCCAGGTAGTTGCCCAGTGTATCCAGGCAGTTGCCCCCTGTAGCCATATAGTTATTGCCCCCTGTAGCCAGATAGTTACAGCAAAGGAAATAATTATTTAATCCCTTGCTTATTTTGTAAGTTTGCCCACTGACAAAGACATGAAGGGCGACATGTATGATTGGGCTTTTCGCCTGTTTTTTGGTGTAACCTGCGCCTCCCGGCCCGAATCCCCCTGTCGGAAGCAGTGATGCGGTGTTAGGCGCAGCGTTCGCCACTTTCAGCTGCGCCTCGCATTGCGGGGCGGGCAATGGGCGCGGTGTAGGCATTGCGGGGCGGGACGCGGCACGCTCGAAAACTCCGAGGCATGTACGATCGCGAGTCGTCAAAGTGCGGCGCATTGTAGCGCTCGGCAGCTCCGACAGGCAGACCTAGTTGTTTCTGATCTAAATGCTCCAGCGGAGGCGAAGTGAAGCGAGAACGGAACATGCGAGGAAACATAGAAGATCGCAACTGAAATCTCGGCTCTCAGCTCCGTGCGGCATGGAGTATGATTCCAAAAAAATCGCCTTTATAAAGGCGGAAAACATTCTCAGAAAAGAGCTCAAACCTCAAAAATAAAAAATACATTAAAAAAATCACTTTCCAAAAATCTAGAACGGCGCAATATCAGGAATTAGGATATTGGAAATTGCCGGGAAATACAGTAATTCAAATTCTGAAAGCTATTCTCATTGGTCGGCAGAAACCGGCCAATCAGAATAGGAGTGACAGTGAACCATTAAAACCTATGGAGAAATATAGACCAATCAGAATCAAAGGCGGGACAGTTCAAAATACAGTAAAAATGCAGAAAAGAGCTGATTGGTTGAGCTAGCGGGGGCTTGGCTTCTGTACTCTTATCATTTGATTTCGGCCACGTACTGTTGTATTCCCGATTGCATTAGAAAACCCATAGGAGCGTCGCTCGCTCTCCCATTGGTCAAAATAACCGCGCCTCTTTTAAGTTAGCCAATCACAGAGCTCGCTCGGAATTTCTTTTCCCCATAGAACTCTATGAGAAAGTAGCTCGCGCTCTGATTGGCTGGGATAGCCAAGCCCCCGCTAGCTCAACCAATCATCTCTATTCTGCATTTTTACTGTATTTTGAACTGTCCCGCCTTTGAATATGATTAGTCAATATTTCTCCTTCGGTTAGAATGGGTCCCTGTCGCTCCTATTCTGATTGGTCAATACTCCTCCATAGGATATAATGAGCCACTGTCGCTCCTATTCTGATTGGCTGGTTTATGCCGACCAATCAGAAGAGCTTAAACAATTTGAATTACTGTATTTCCCGGCAATTCTCTATAGTGCAATTCCTTCTTTAGCTCCGGTCTCGGCGACAAATGCGTTGTTAGGGATTTAATTTATTTATGTTTATAGAAGGTTTCAGGTCTTTTTCAGAGAATATTTTACAACTAATAAAAATGATTTTTTTTAATCATACTCCATGCCGCACGGCGCAGAGAGCCGAGAATTCATTGCGCCGATCTCTCCATAGACTACAATGGGAAAAGTAGCTCGCGCTCTGATTGTGCTGTTTGGATAGTGCCTTAGCACCCCAAAAGCTGAGTTGCAAACCCCATCAGCTTCTTTTCTGCATTTTTACTGTATTTTGAACTGTCCCGCCTTTGATTCTGATTGGTCAATAGTTTTCCATAGATTTTAATGGTTCACTGTCGCTCCTATTCTGATTAGCCGGTTTATGCCGACCAATGAGAATAGCTTACAGAATTTGAATTACTGTATTTCCCAGCAATTTCCAATATCCTAATTCTTGATATAGCGCCGTTCTAGATTTTTGGAAAGTGATTTTTTTATTTGTATTTTTTTATTTTTAAGGTTTGAGCTCTTTTCTGAGAATGTTTTCCGCCTTTATAAAGGTGATGTTTTTATTCATACTCCGCACGGACATCTTTAATGATTTCTCGCTGTTTTCCAGCCTGTCTCGAATCGGAACACATCTTCGGCGCAGTCCCTTCTGCGCCTAAGTCCCTTCTGCGCCCCATACACTGGCGAGGCGCGGCGGACTTTTCCCCGCATGGATGAGCGCACCACATCGGATGGCGAATATTCGGCGCAGCCCTGCACTGCGCCTAAGTCCCCGCACTGCGCCCCACACACTGGCGAGGCGCGGCGGACTTTAAATGGTATGTATGAGCGCACTACCTCGGGCGGCGAATCAAAGGCACAGCGCCGCACTGCGCCTAAGTCCCGCACTGCGCCCCAAACACTGGCGAGGCGCGGAGGACTTTACATAGTATGTATGAGCGCGCCCCAGTGCCGACATAAATCAGGCACAAATTTCGCCGGAAAACTGCCGGAAAGGTGCGCCCCGTCGTGGCGAGATTCATACATGTCGCCCGAACAGTCTATAATTTTAAGGGTAGGTTAATTTTAACATTGTGAGATAGAATATCAAAAATAAAATCCAGAAAATCACATTGTATAAATTATATAAATTTATTTGCATTTTGCTGAAAGAAATAAGTATTTGATCCCTCTGGCAAACAAGACTTTATACTTGTCGGCAAAACCCTTGTTGAAAAGCACAGCTGTCATACGTGTTTTGTAGTTGATTACGAGGTTTGCACACGTCAGGAGAAATTTTGGTCCACTCCTCTTAGCAGATCATCTCTAAAATGTTAAGATTTTGATGCTGTCACTTGGCAACTCGGAGCTTCAATTCCTTCCATAAGTTTACTATGGGATTAAGCCTGGAGACTGGCTAGGCCACTCCATTAACTTAATGTGCTTCTTTTTGAGCCATTCCTTTGTTGCCTTGGCTGTATGTTTGGGTCGTTGTCTTGCTGGAAGAGCCAGCCACGACCCATTTTTAATATCCTGGTGGAGGGAAAGAGGTTGTCACTGGCTCCATCCATTCTCCCATTGTTGCAGAGATGTGGTCCTTTGTCCATAGCAGAGAAACACTTCCAAAACATAATGTTTCCACTTCCATGCTTGACAGTGGGGATGGTGTCCTTTGGGTCATAGGCAGCATTTCTCTTTCCCCAAACACGGCGAGTTAAGTTAATGCCAAATAGCTCAATCTTTGTCTCAACTGACCACAGCACCTTCTTTCTATTTAAAGGGATTGTATTATAGAAGAAAATCCATTTCAAATGAAGCCAGGTAGCAAAAATAAAGAAATTCATGTTATACAGTCAAAGCATCTGTTGCCTACCTCCTGTCCTTTTCCCCCCAAAATAAAAAAAATTGTTGGGTGAACAGGAAAAGAAATGCAATTGTGCCTTTTGTGTTTTGTGTTTATTTTTTGTTGGGAGTTTATGCTGAAAATTTAAATGACATTTTAATTTATTCTGCGGGTCAGTAAGTATACAAGGTCCACTTAATCACCACTATATAGTGACTAATACCATCCTAATATTACGGACCAAACCAGTAAAGCCAGACCAATATTACCAATAACTACTATATACAAAGAACAAATAATATCACACATACCACTACCATATAGTGACTAATACCATTATACTGTTACTAACCAAATCAATATATCAAGACCAATAATACCAATAACAACAATATACAAGGACCACAGAATATCAAAACATCATGACCATATGCCACTACCACAAAGAGACTGAATAAAACCATTGTACTGTTACTGAATATAAACTATTGCACTAAGACCAGTATTACCACCATACAGTGACCACATAGTGGTAGATATCTGTTGTAGACAGGAGCTCTGCAGCCATATAAGTGAATACAGGGCAGTTACATTTAGGGACTCGCAGGTGAACTTATCTGATGAGAGCCATTTTTTTTTTCTTTTTCTTTCTCCATCTAGTCCAGACAATTCACTATGTCTTCTTCGGGCCACATCTTGTCCCTGCAGAATTTACCACACAAACATGTTAGACACCGAACACTGAACGAGCCCCAAGCAGTTTATTAGACCTCCATTTAGTTATATAGGGCTATAGGGCTTACCCCCAGTAGTTAGTTAGGTATATAGGGCTACATGGTTTCCTCCCCCAATAGTTAGTTAGGAATATAGGGCTATTGGACCTGTCCCCCAGTAGTTAGCAGGGGCGTAGTTATAGGGGGTGCAGAGGTAGCAGTCGCTACCGGGCCCTGCAGCCTGAGGGGGCCCCAAAAGCCCTTCTGCTCCAGCATTGTCAATGGCACATGGTAGCTGAGGGGCCCCATTTCACTATTTGCACTAGGGCCAGGGAGCTCCAAGTTACGCCTCTGGTAGTTAGGTAGGTGTATAGGGCCTGACTCCCAGTAGTTATTTAGGTATAGAAAGCTGAATGGTCTGTCCCCAGTAGTTATGTAGGTGTATAGGACTATAGGGCTTGATTTCCAGTAGTTAGGTATATAAGTCTGCCCCTCAGTAGTTAGATAGGTATATAGTTTAAAAGTCATGATTTCAGTTACATTTTCTTGCACAAAATTAGTTAAAGGACCAGTTTAAAAATGCTAACTACTGACCTATATCTGGCTTGCATATTAGAGGTATGATTTAAACATGCATCATGGAACTGCAGTGGTAGACTACAGCAGGAATACCAGGAGGAAATAGAACAAATATATCCCACATAGGGCTACAATGTTGGGGTACCCCAACAGATAATTTCAAATGTAGCTATTAATTTCGTGTGAACCCAGCCTAACACATCTGTTTCTTTTCAGAGGTATTTTATCTTTTAATGAGTAAAAGTTGTCTTTTATTGGTTCAAGTCCATTGATTTTTCCTAATGTTATTCTTTGGAGAGACATGGCAGGGTCTTGTTTAAACTATATGAAGTGACTTAACACCAGGTTCCCTGCAGGGATGTACTACAAAAATTATCTTCTTGGCATTTCCTGCTGTATTTCAACATTACACTGTTTTCATTGTTATGCTTTGAACATTATTTTGGTGAAATTGTTAACATGTACTTTATTCCATTGTTTCCCTTTGGCTAGTATAGGGTTGATATCAGTTACTTTCTGCTTCTTCGTTCCATTGGTTCTTTTTCATTTTAAATAGAATTCTGGGTATTATCAATATTATGCTTTAAACAAGGATGGAGCTCGTGGTTTAAAACATTTAAGTGCCACATATTCTCTCTTATGTACTTTTAAATGAAAAAATAATTTCATTTTTTTTTTTAGTTTATGTTTTTGAGGTTTTTTTTTTGTTTTTTTTTTTTATTTTATTATAGCCCCCAACTCCTGCCAGGCTGTGCAGGTCTGTAGTAAAGTCAAGTGGTTTCTAGACTAGATCTTTTCTTATGGCAATTTTTGTAGGTTAATTGTAAATAAGATGTAAACATGAAAACAACTATGATTTAATTATGCTCTTACCTTACTTACATAAAACCTGAAATATTCACAACACAAACGCTGCATACTACGTTTTGCGTAAAAGCTGCATTACACGGCAGTGTTGAGCGAACAGTAAAAAGTTCAAGTTCGATTAGAACCTCGAACGTTTGTGAGTTCGGTTCAAAGTTCTATTTGAACCCCAATAAAATCTAGGAGAGAAGATGTTCTGGTTAATTTTTATACCTACTCAGATCACAACTGGTGGGAGTAAAAGCAATGCAAGCTGGTAGGCATATAATACCTGCAATGAGGAGGTTTCCCTAACTCCTCCATTAATTTTATCCACATATAAAGCAGGAACATATATTTAAAACTTCCATTTATTGATATATCCTTTAAAATACATATAACTTTGCATGTGCTCATTAGTGCTACTTGCGTTTAGCGGAATAGAAATGCCACGACCAGCAACAGACAAAAGTCCAATGTATAAGACTCCAAACCCTTCGCTTCTGGAGAGAAATCGTGGAGCAGTATACAGACAGGTCGGACCAAGGTGAACGTGCACGACGTTTCGGGGACGCTCCTCTCCTTTCTCAAGCACAAGCTTTCACCTACGTAACTTCCTTTTATACTCAAACTAAAGTGACATGAAATTATACAATGTAACAGTTAAAACAACATAACAATTAAAACATACGAGCGAGAGTTACAAAAATACCCTGAAATTAAGATCTTCATTAAGGCCAGTAGGAGCTAGTGTGTTAAGTCTCTCTTTGTTTCTCAATGTTCTCACCTGTCCTGCATCTAACTTCCTCCAAAACACACCAGCGAAGCTCAGTAACGTTATGACCAAACTCGCTGAAGTGCTTGGCTTCAGTACTTTCTCCATACGTCTTTTTATTGTCCTGATCAACTTTAGGATTGGATTTTTTTGCAGTCTAATATTTGAACGATGTTCACTAATCCTTAATTTAATATTTCTCATAGTTTTTCCTATGTACCCATTTCCACAGGAACATTTTAAAAAGTATATAACTGATTTAGAATTACATGTAAAAAAGCCTCATAAATTAATCTTAGTCCCCTGCGTAGGATGGTTGATAGACGGCCCTTTGATTATAGAGCTGCAATTAATGCAGCTCAAAACATGGGTATGTACCCATTGTTTTAGAAACAATCCTTTCCTGTTCAACTTTCTCAGGCTTAAACTCATCCTTCGTGATCATGCTGCCGATGGTGCGACCATTTTTATAAACGAACTTTGGTATTTGTTTGAACAATCTGCCAAATTTATCATCACTGGACAAAATATACCAGGGTTTTTTAATGGTCTTTTTAATTAACTCACTATGAGCGTCATACACACTCATATGCAATATTCGATCAGTCTAATTGTTCTTAACTGCTCTTTTAAACAATTCACTCCTATCAAGATGTCGGACCTCCACTCATTGGAAGAACATATTATTCTTGCACGTATCATCTGTCCCTTGGGGATGCCATAAAACAGCTGTGGAGCATTTTGACTTGTATGATGTAAGATGTTATTCTTATCTATAGTTTTTCTGTAAAGTGTGGTACTCACTCTCTGGGGTTATTTCCTGACTTCAACATCAAGATATTGAACGATGTCTTTCTCTATGATGGCAGTGAACTGAATCAATGAATGAACTATATTAAGATATTGGACAAATTGAAGAAGTTCCTCTTTAGTGCCTGCCCACAGAAGAGAGACATCATCCACATATCTATACCATGCCTTGACATTCCTTTAGCCTACACTTGGGCGTACATATTTTCTCTCAAACATTGTCATGAGGAGGTTGACGTAACTGGATGCCACAGGAGACCCCATAGAGGTTCGCTGCAGTTGTAAGTACACGCCCTCACCAAATCGAAAATATTTTTTACAAAGCACAATGTCCAATAGGTCCATCAAAAAATTAATGTGAGCATTGGAAAGAGTGGGATCTTCAATTAGAGATTCCCTAACTGCTGTAGTACCTTCCGCATAAGGAATGTTTGTATACAACGAATTGATGTCAAGAGTACAAAACCAAGTATCATCGTTATGTGGCATATCTTTTAGGGCTCTAAGAAACTGACCAGTATCACTCAGGGAGTGAGGATCTTTTTTCACTAATTTTTGTAAAAATTAATCGACATATAATCAGGACAATAAAAAGAAGTATGGAGAAAGTACTGTAGCCAAGCACTTCAGCGAGTTCGGTCATAACATTACCAAGCTTCGGCTGGTGCCTTTTGGAGTAAGTTAGATACAGGAGAGGTGAGAACATTGAGAAACGTCTCCTACAAAGAGAGGCGAGGTGGATCTTCAGACTTAACACACTAGCTCCTACTGGCCTAAATGAAGATCTTAATCTCAGGGTATTTTTGTAACTCTCACTCGTCTGTTTTAATTGTTATGTTGTTTTAACTGTTACATTATATAATTTCAAGTCACTTTAGTTTGAGTATAAAAGGAAGTTACAAAGGTGAAAGCTTGTGCTTGAGAAAGGGGAGGAACGTCCCCGAAACGTCGTGCACGTTCTCCTCGGCCCATCTGTATACTGCTACGCGATTTCTCTCCAGAAGCAGAGGGTTTGGAGTCTTACACATTGGACTTTCGTCTGTCGCTGGTCGTGGCATTTCTATTCCACTAAACGCAAGTAGCACTAATGTGCACATGAAAAGTTATATATATTTTAAAGGATATATCAATAAATGGAAGTTTTAAATATATGTTCCTGCTTTATATTTGGATGTAATTTTTATGCCTATACAGGTGAGGTGAGACTGGAATTACCATCCATAACAGTAAACTGGATATGTGGAACAACTTAGGGAACAAAATTTGGCTCTAAGAGTGACAGAAAAAAATTGAGAGGCTAAAATAATTAATTCTTTTCAATAGCTAACTGAAAAGATGAGGACAGCTTGCAAGCAGGGACGTAGCTATAGGAGGTGCAATGATAGCAGTTGCTATCGGGCCCTGCACCCTGAGCGGGCCCAAAAGCCCCTTTGATCACTATATTTACTATTTTGCCATAGGCAAACTTAAACTCTATCAGTTCTCTATCTGTTAAACACTAAAACGTAACTTTTATTATATCTAACTCTTAACCTCTATACCAACTATTTAAAAACCTGATCTCTAACCTCATCATTTAACCCCTCTTGCGAGATTCCCAATTTTTTGGAGATTATGTCAAAAGCCCCTTTGACACATAGGAAATTTGGAGAAAGTGTGTTATACAATCCCTGAAACTGCAAAAGCAGAAATTTTGGTCACTGAGTATGATTTAGCAAATCCAAGCACTCTGTGTAATAGATATCCATGTATATGAGAGTTAGGCGTTACGTGGGCCCTCAAATGTCGCCAAATAACAGCTTGTGGATGTGGGAAAGATGCAGCCAGCAATACCAAACTCCCTAACTATTGCTGTCTATTGAGAGGAAAATGCTATCTAACTAAGAGCAGTCTGAAAATGGCATTCACAAGGTAATACAGTGAAATATATATAACATGGTCATGTGATTTTATCAGCCAATGAGAGCCCTACACCTCAGCGATGACATTTTTGATACTTCTCTGTGCTCTGCACTGATTGGATGGCCGCCAAAGTGCAGAAAGCCGCTGAAAATGAAACTGAAAATGGCGTGTCGAACTAGAACTAGTTTTAATTTTAATTTTAATTTTACTTGTGGTACACCCTATATATGACAAATTACAATGTGTACAGTAAACTACATATTTTGCATTTTGGGTGTTAGAATTTAAAAACTTCCTATGTTGTACATAATACTACCATCAGAACTAAAAAATACTCTTTTCTTTAATTTGGGCATTACATTAACTGTCTGCACACATGAAGAAACCTCTTTGGGAGAGACAACACTTGTGTTCATTAGTGCTGCTTTTGTAGTTACTAGGGGAGATGAGGTCTCTAAGATAATGTGTACACTTGGATATACAACTTACACCTTGACAAAATGTCATCTTGATGCAGTATTGGGAGATATTTGAAGATTAGGCTTTTTATAGAAACTATAGGAGGTCTGAAAAACAATTGATGTTTTCTCCATATTATGATGAGTTGAAACTTTATATTTTAATAATAGCTCTCTAGATATTTTATTGGTTTGATATTCCGCTGTCTAGAGCATCCAGTTTTTATACCCTCTAATTTTTAGCCTATTATTGATGATTTTACATTATACTAATAAGCTTGGATGTTGGTACAGGCTCTTTTTCTCTGACATATTCACCTTTGGGAATTGCTTTTATAGTGCTCGAGGCATGATAGCTGTCCGCCTGTAGAATTAAATTGCTGGCTAGTGGTTTTCTATATAGAGCTATATCCACTATGCTTCTTCTTTTATTTCTTTGTATTATTAGGTCTAGAAAGGACACCTGTAGTTCTGATGTATGCATGGTCAACTTTAAAATGATTCTCATTGATGTAATCAAAAATGGATGGGCGAAACATCTTCCAACCATACTATAAGCGGGTCGTTGATGCCCATACTATTGTATGTTATGGAGAAAAGGGTTATTATGAGAAAAAATATATATTTATTCCCACCACATCAAATAAATAATTGCTAAAGACAAGCAGAACTTGGAGCCCATAGAGGCCCCAAAGATCTGAAAATAAAATTCCCCTTCAAAACAAAAGTAATTGCAGGTAAGAAGAAAATCCATGCTTAATATGAGAAATTTGCATAATTCTTTTGTCAAAGGTTATACCCTAGAAAGATGGCATGTTGCTGTTTGTAGTGCTAAGTGTAGTGGAATATTCGAATACAGAGCAACCATGTCACATGTCATCCATATAGATTTTTGTGGCCATACATAATGTCCAAATTCCTGCAACACCATCTTACTATCTTTTACATAGTCTGGTGCTGATTACACCATCAACCCAGTTGCATAGCTAATCAATCATGGAGCATATACCTGATATAGTAGTGTGTATGTTGGGTGTAAGTTTACTTTTATGTATCTTGGAGTTACCATAAAATAAAGGTGTACCCGGATTTTCAACAAGTATATACTTTGTTTCCTTGTCAGCAAGTGCCCCCAATGCCACCCCTTTAGCCAAAAGATCTCTCAATTTATACTGAAACCGATGGACAGAGTTAGTTTTTAAAACCTCATATGTGGTATGGTCCTGAAAAATTTCCAGGACCTGCCTCCTTTACAGAGCAGAGTCCATGACAACCACCGCACCCTTCTTGTCGACTTTCTTTATATATTGTGATCTGGTTTCCTTGGCTTTGCACAGAGGACAAATCAGTCAAATCCTGCAAAACCCCCTACTGGAAAGTGTCTAGCGCTGGTACACACAATGTCATCCAATAAAAATCCACATTCGGCATGTTAAAGGCATGTCTATCTGGCAACACATCAGAAGCAGTTTTCACCTGTAGCTTCTTCAAAAATGGTAAACTTGTTTGCTCCTTAAAACTCAAATTTCCATATTTACTATCGGTGACATTATTTGTATTTTTAACACTGTAGACCTTTTTGTCATCATAATCCTGTTAAAAAGTATCTTTTTACTGGTAGTGAAAAGTCTTGTAAACTTATTTAAATTCTGCATAGTATCAAACAAATAAAAGTTACTGTCTGGAGCAAAATTCATACCTTTTCCTCAGACCTCTAGTTGTGGTACGGTCCAGACAAGTATGACCTTAACAACTACATTAGGTTCTTCCTGGGTGCAAAGTTCCTTGGTTGCTTTTCAGTATTGCTCCTCCTTTGTTTTCCCTTTCTCTGGATGCGTTTTTTGAAGATGTATGAATTTACTGCTTTTTTGTTGTACTGCATGTTATGAGATGTTCTTGTATATCCTCCTGATCTGATAAATATGTATCTTCTGCATTTATTTCAGAATCTGTAAATTTAGAGTAAAAAATCCATTCCCCTGAGAAAAGTCTTTATAAAGGAAGGCATAAAGTATCAACAGCACAATTAGTATTGTTTAAATTTTAACAACCTGTAGTATAAAATAACTTGTTGTTTATTCTGCAAGGTGAACAGGGTAAAAAAGCAATGCAACAACAGCGTTCTTTTGTTCTTCTTTTTAAAAGAAAATAAAAGTTAATTAAAAAAAATCCTTTTTACACTAGAACAATAAAATAACTGCAACTTGGAATGCAAAAATAGCTTTTATACAACTTTGTCGATGGCCAAACAAAAGTGATGGTATGGCTCTCAGGATACAGCTTTACTTTTAACATCAACCTGAAATATGAAAACGAATTGCATGGACAATTTGTCTACAATTCAGAAATAAATATACAGCTTACATTTTTCATGAAAATTGGTGACTAAGAGAGCTGGATTAAGAGTTTTGGAAAGTAGTTTAGTGCAGTGATTTGTACAGTTATCAATCATTGTCCTAAATTTGCATTTAAAGAAGTTTTGCCGTCTTTTGGAATATAAGAATAAGTATATTGTTATTTGTAAAAAGAGAAACAACATGACATATTCTTATAAATCAGGCATTCATACTGCAGTAAGAAATAAAAGGAACCCTGTGTGAGTTTTTCACAAACACTATGGTAAATCTAACAGTAAAATAAACATAATCGCTTCAGTAACATTTTCTTGCAAAAAAAGGGTTAAAGGACCAATTTAAAAGTGCTTACTATTGAACTATATCCAGCTTGCATATTCGGGGTATAGTTTTAAACATGCACCATAGAACTGCAAGGTACTGGGGTCTATTGATCATTGAAGCTGTGTGAGCTGGAATATCATTAATGCTACACCATTCAAAGTCAAGAGAAGTAGATAGAAGCATGTAGAACTCTTTGCACATACATAATTTGTGTCTGGGTTCCTAGTGGAAAGAAAATTAGCAGAGCACATTAAGTGAATAGTTTCATTTGTCTAGTCTTGGAACAGGTCTGTACAACATATACAATACTGTAGCCCATGAGCCACCAAACGAGTTCTAGTGCCCAGACAACCTAAGCACAAAAAGTGAGAGGCTTGCTTTGTTGTTGTAGGGGTGTTTCAGGGTGGTCCAAGGGCATTTCTGGCCAGACAGTAAGCTATGGCCCAATAAAATGTATGCTGTGTTTATTTTAGCCACCACCTCCTGTCAAGTTGTGCAGGTCTGTCTTAGAATCAAGTGATTTTTGTGCTGTATTTTTTATGGATTAGATATAAACATTAAAACTGTTAGGACTTTTAAGTTTTAGATGTTCCTCACATGCAGCCTAAAATCAATATACTGCAATAACACCAACACTACCCAAAATAACTGTGCCAAAAACAAATGTATATATTAAATAAGTAAATAAATAAAAAAATAAAATAAGTTCCCTTTAATTAAAAAAAACAAAAAACATTTTTGTATCATTTGCAATATATTACTTTTTGTAAACAGTAAGCATATACAGTAAATGAATTTTTCATTTATTATTTTTTTTATTTAAATAGCGCTTATTATACAGATGTAGCAAAATTAAACCTGACAGATAGAGCACCATGATAGCACAAGTGTTATCTCAAAATTTTCAGTGCTTTTCAATCATGTTGGTTTTGAGACAAGATTAGATAACAGACAACACATGCTAGTCCTGTATACAAAGATTGTTATCATTCTTAGATTGACAAATAACTAGATTTGAACCAAGAATGAAATCTAAATAGGTTGCTTTAAGGAATGCAAAACATCTAGAGAAGCACTTACATCAGAGCCTTAGAGACCAGTTTTGGAACATTATACCCAAATCATAAAGATTTTTTTGATGTCACTCTAAAAAGGTGTTTAAAGGACTTGGAAGAAATGTTGAAATGTCACATTCAATTTCTAGGTTTACTTATTGTCTAAGGAAATGTCTTCACTGAATTACAGCACTATATATTTTTGTATTATGAAGGTATCCATTAAGCGAGAATAAAAACCTTTATGTTAGAATTAATTTTATATCACTGACATCAAAGAAAGTCATTCTTAAAGGATATAACTTTTTTCATTCAGTTATATGAGACACAAAAAACTTTGTAATACTTATAGTCTTTGAGTAAAATGGAATCTTCACAAATCCATCAAAGATAGAAATTTTTGGTCTTTCAATGCTCAGTTTTTATTGATGAGTGAAGCTCTATATTGATGCTTTCTCAAATGAATCTGCATTTATGGAAGACACTTTGGATGACATGTATGAACGGGGCTGCGTCAGAATTCTGGCCTCAAAAAACTATAGTAAACCAGTTCTATAGATGTATGAACAGGCATAAGCCAAAGTTTTGGGGACGTTCTGGGGGCGTCGCACCACATTAGTAGAAGTAGACACATTTATGATTATTTGATGGCAAAACTTTGGCGCATAACAGTTAGAACAGCCAGACCAAGGTAAAGGTGGTCTGCCTGAGCCAGACTTGTCGTATAGGCACAAGACTGTGCCTGTATGTATGACCTGCAGAAGAACAGGTTCATACATTCTGAAAGAGGGTGTTCCTGAGGAGTAGACCCCCTCTATGATGTCTGACTGTCCTAACAGGGCATATATTTGTGATCTTTGCACAGCATAATATAATAGAATGCATAAGTTTAAAATTCATGTTGGTCATTTTCTATGTGCAAATTGTTTATCAACGGAGATCAATTTCTCATTAAGAACAACAAGATGCCCACTATCTAAGCTGTCTATTTTTAACCTATTTCATTATTAAGATGGGTAATTATAAGAGGTGCAGAGGATGCAGTTACAGTTAGCTGGGGGTGACAGGATATATGGTGTATATACTGTAGTTCAATACATACATGCAGAATCTTTGCCCCAGATGAGAAAGTCTTGCTATAATTGGCACATGAGCCCTGGTGCTTCGGAGGGCTCAAACGGTCCTTCTGCCTCATATGAGATAACCAGTCTGTATACATTTTCTCGTAGGAAATTCTGCGCTTGTAAACATGGAATTCAGACAAGGAAATAATTCTGAATGATCGATGCAGATTTTTTGTCTCCTGTACCATAGATATCATAAAATAGTCAGTGCATTAAACAGCTAAAAAAAACTAACATACTTACAATATGCGCCAAAAATAAAATCAACACTGATTTTATATAGCAATCAATAGGAGGCAATTTACAGTCGTTTTTGACACTTCATTTTGGAAGGATTCCGGGTGGAATTTACCCCCCAAAATGCATAAAAACAGCCCTGTGAACTTACCTTTACAGATCTTGCACTCAGATCTGAGAGTATGAAGTGATTCCTCTGTAATTAGGATTTCATTCTAATAACTATATTTTTGTAATGGCACTTAGTGACAATTAGTGTAGCACTATGATAGTATGTGGTTAATGATTGATTTGTGAGAAGTTTAGGTGATTAAAGCCAGCTTCTGTCAGCTAGCATGCATAATGCATATATCATGTCATGAATGGCATGCAGCACAACTATTTACTATGCTACAGGCAATCACACTCATGAAATGATTTTCTCATAAATATTTATCTTTAATTCATCACTTCCAGATTAGAAAATCTATTGGAATCTGTGATAAATACGTTCTCCCTGGTGGTTTTCATAAAATATTTAAAGCTCATAAATAAGAGAATTAAGATGAGCACATTATGTAAAATGCAATGCACCAAATGTTTTAAAGCATTTCTAGTAGATATAGTTTTTTACATAAGTGGTATAAATATTACTTTGTAAAATGAATGATAAAAAACTTTCAGGAACTGATATATTCGTTAGCAGTTCTGCCACATTTCACTGCATGAATGAGAGGCACTCCATAAGGCGAGGAACCACCCTTTAGCAAGAACAGTGGGTTCCACTGAGCACGGCTGGAATCCCTCATATCCAACAGTTATGAACAGAAGCCGTGATTCAGTTGGAAACAGTCTAAAAAGTAAAAATATAGCTTTGCTATCTATCTTGCTCAGAACCTTATGTTACAGAATTCTGCAAAAGTGTGCGATGGGTGGGCGGGGGGGGGGCTAGTAAGCAAAAGCCATGTTGACTGATCAGAATTCAGTATTGGAATGTTTTTTGATGGGCCCAGCAATGGAAAAACTAAACAACAATCAACTGGTTACTTACAGAGCCCAATACTAAAATTTTATTTTTTATTTTGCATTATTTTTGATTTTTTTTTTTTAATGTGATCGGGTGAAGGAACAAGATTTTTTATTGTATCTCTACTTCAAAGTAATCTATGATAAAATTAATATCCTGCTAAACCCCATTCAAATCTAGATTTATGGTTTTACTTCAAATTGAAGAGAATATGTCATCAGAAAATGACCTATTGTTTACCTCATGTTTTCATGTTAAACACATTTTTTTAAGAATATTTTTTTAAGAATATTTGCTGATAGATCTTTTACTATTTCCGTTTAAAAGCTTGAAACAAGAGCTGCCTAGGTTTTATGACATATTAATAATAGCGCACGTATCTCTTAACTGTTATTCATCAATTCTTATTTGATTTGTAAATGTGAGATATTCTTTACTGTTAGGTGGCTCAATAAACACCTATTAAAAATATTTGCTGAAATCCTGCAGTTTTAACTTGGCCACAAGGCCTATTAATAGTCTGACACTTCATGTTCTGTAGAGAAAATGTTTAAGCAGTCTCCTTATTATCAGCACAGAGGCAAAGGTTACAGTGAAAGGTAATACCTTTCTAGATAACCCAGGATCCTCTATTTACAATAGGAGATAATCACAGCTCCAACCCTCACCTCCCCTCCCCCGCCCTTGCACACTGACTTATTCCCAGTTCTTAGAACATACCTCTAAAACTCTCCTATAGAAGTTAATTGGTCTGCTCCTGTTCACTGGCTCATATACCCATAAAACTGCTTTAAACCATTTCTTTAAATTTCTGTTAAAACCATCTCAAGCAAGATGGGCTGGCCGAATGAACATATCCTATATACCGGAAAAAATAAAAGAAATCGATCAGCACAAAAAAATAAAATAGGGTCTAAGAGAAATAAGAGTATGTACAGCATCTGTTTAATTATTTAAATGAAAAAAACCAAAAAAAAACCAAAACATTGCCATAGATTTCTTTTAAGAAACAGGCCAAGAAAGGGCAAATTATTCTAAAATCTCAGTATTGTCATGACCTTTCTTGGTTTTTTATAATCTTTCCTCACTTTTGCTATTAAAAATAAAACCATAGAAAAAATGGGGGATGAATTGCCAAAAAACTACATGTCAATTACTGCTCAACACGGTTGTTTTGCAAGATAGCACTGTATCCGCAGCAGCCCGGCCCATTAATGTTGCATGGAAAAGATATACAAGGGTGCCAGGTCATTAATGAGCAAATACTCCTAGATACCAGTTCAGCACCAACATGCAAAAACCCCCGCCCCCCCCCCCTCCCGCGGCCACAGTATAACCACAGTAGGGAGACTGCACAAATGCAACAATAGCGATACAAAGGGTAACGACCATTCAGTAACAGGTAGCAACTCATGCTGGGGCTGAGCATGCAATTATACACGCCATCAACATTCAAATGGGCAGACTTTTGCTATCAATGATTCTGGTTAAAATAGTCTCAACTATATTGGGTAGATCTGCAAGGTCAACTTATATATGTGTATCTTTCGCTGTTGGGCAGACTTCGAAACTGAGATGTTTTTTCTAGGCAGTGGATGGTTAAGCTTGCTTGTCTGCCAGTGAAACCTGTAATGTAACGGGAACAGAACCACTTCAACTGTTGACTGTGCTGCTTCTTGGACAACAGGGTATAGAAAATTAAGACAATTTATCACCTGTGTAATGGGTGAATACAGCACTGTATAGAGTATCAGGAATACAGATGCTGGTAAAAAAAAATATTAATAATAGAAGGGCAAGTTCATTCAGCTGGACATTATGTTGGCCCAATATAACATAGTGTAGATTTACACCGGAGGATACATAGGGGAGACTGGTAAGTAGAAGGAATCTATGTAGGTCACTCTTAAAACAGAATAGAGCATGACTGCTATACCTGTAGAAGAGCTCTCAGGATACATAGAGGTGAATAGGAAGCTAGTTTAACTAAACACTAAAATATTGTGACAAAAATAAGAGACATTAGTTGTTTGAGGCAAAGAAAAATGTCTGTCAAACATGTTGAAAAAAACAAAAAGATACTGTACAATCATAAGAAAATCACTCCCACTTATGTGTAAAAGCCACAAAACCATTAAGACCTGGTTAACAACTGAATCACATATTCAATCAAAAAAGATCGCCTGCTGCACTGTTCTAAAATGCTGCACAATGGGGTCCATCACCCCGATTGTGTCCGTCAGAAATGATCATCCTACCTCTGGGGCAAGCAAGGTCTCAAATTGGCAGATGTAAACCTTTGTATAACACGCTATCTAACGCATATCAAGAATTGTCGCCGCTTCTGAAGTAGTTCCGTATGAAAAAGTTCTGCACACCAAATAGTGACCAGTACACGAAAACTAATGAATTGAGTGATGGCTCTAGGCTCTTCATAAATCTCTCCACTGCATATGTGGTGAGGGAGTTTTAGAATCAATTTGATAAGTTTGTAGAAAGCCAAGCGATAGAATAGTCCGTCTATGTGAGTAATCACAAAGACCTTAAACCTGGAATCCCTTTTAAAGTAATATTGGAAGTCTTTCAAAGTAAATGCAGAACAATAAAACTATCCGAGACCATAATTAGCTGTATGCAGAGTATGCTTGCATCTGTAGGTGACCGGAGATAAACTTACAAGATAGACCTTGTCAGTATCTATCTATCTATCTACCTTATCTATCTATTCAGATCTATCTATCATTAGTCTATCTATCTATCTATCTTTATCTATCTATCTATCTATTCTATACCTACATCATTACAGTTCATGTGTTTATTAACCACTTTCAGTGATGTGGGAATGAAAGGAAGATACAAAGGGAGACATGTAGAAAGAGGGAAGGCAATATCAGATTGATTATTGCATCTATGTTTCAGGGGTCGAATGGGGGGGGGGGGGCTCCTGAATGTATGAAACGGGATTTTGGTGCGTAAATAAAGTAGGGAGTAAAGTTTCATCACAACTCGCCTATGTGTTAGGCTGCATTACAGGAACCGTGAGCGCAATTATGTTAATTGTGCTCAACATGTATTAGCCCGTTTGCGCTTAACGAGCCTTTGTGCGGGTATCGGGCATACGTCCAGGATCGTTTGGGAGGGTTCACGCACTAGCTGGACGTATGGATACGTCTCTGAGAGATCGCCGCGACAACTCTACAGCAGAGTTAGCGCGATCGGGCAGCGGGGTGTCAGCTGTATAATATCCGCTAGGACATCACCGCATCGACGGCCCCGACTCACCAGATCGCTCCGGGGGCGGGGCGGTTAACCCCCTTAGATTTATCGCGACCATCGGGTGCTGCAAGTAACTAAGAGAGACGGCAGGCGGAGCGCTCGATCCTCGCTAGGCTCCTGCCTTCCTACAGACAGCACAGGAAGCAGAGACATGCCATTCTGGGGTTTCCTGTGACGTCACGATGCGACACGGCGCGTGCCCTATGCGGCATGGCCCGCACTCGTGACTGACCCCGGGGGGGGGGAACCCCCATAGAAATAGTTGTCATAGGAAACCAAAGTCAAGCAACAAGGTGTGCAATGATTCAAGTGAATGAAGATCCTAGCAAGATCTGCTACATGCAATCCGCCTAGGGGAGGATGTAGAAAAAATAACGAGAAAAAGTGAAATAAAAAGTAAAAAAAAAAAGTAAAAACGAAGTTAAAACACAACACGAAAATAAAATAAAAATACGTAACACCGCTCTGGTTGTGCCCCTTGTGTACAACGCCAATCGGGCCCCAGAAAAAAGATAGATAAATAATATAGTATCCCATATTGGTATCGTTGCGTGCGTAACGACCTGCCCGCTATAAATCTGTCCATGTTAATTATCCCAGTACGGTGAACGCCGTAAAAAAAAACAAAAAAACATCACAGAATTGACGAGATTATTGTTCACCATTCACATAGAAATGGAATAAAAAGGACGATCAAAAACTCCTGAGTAACGCCAAAGTTGTACCAATGAAACACATCAAGTTCATCCCGCAAAAAAATAGTCCTTATACGCTCTGTATAATGGGAAAAATAAAAAATGTATGACCGGGGCATCGTGCTCATCAGAAATAACGATGCAATAATATAGGTTTTACAGCTTTAAAAAAACACATTTTCGTTTTTTGTTGTGTAAGGGCGGACAACATAAAAAAAAAACTATATAAATAGGCGTATCGGCCATAATCTGTAGCGTTCCGCAAAGGAGTAAAGCTAACTTATTCAATGGAATAACTCGCAGCGGTGAGCTCTTGTTAAAAATAAAAATGAAAAAACTACATACTAGGATTGCATTATTTTCTTTCACCCTGGCCTCCAAAAAATTGATTAAAGGCATCAAAAAGCCTATCCCCTCCCAAAAATGATACTAATAAAAACATCAACTCTTCTCGCAAAAACAATCCGCTCTACACATCTCCACAACAGAAAAATTTAAAAGTTAGTCGGGCTCTCAGACTATTGGCGATGCCAGTAAAACATATTCCTGTTGAATAAAAAGGCGTTTTTATTGTATATAAGCAATTAAAAATTTAAAGTAAAACATAAAAAATATACAAATTGGGTATCGGTGTAATCGTATTGACCTGCTGGAGTAAAGAGCCTACCATGTCATAGTATACGCTACAGTGACCGCTATAAATACAATAAAAATACAAAAACCACACCAAGAGTGTTGTATTTTGTTCAAAGACATCTACAAAAAGCCTGAAGCTTAACATCATATGCACCCTCATATATGGTAAGTAAAAAACCACCTGCAACTCATCCCCAAAAAACAAGCCCATACACAGCTCTGCACACAGCTAAAAAAAATAAAAAGATTATTGCTGTCAGCAATAGGAACAACATAAAACGCACATTTTATAGACTTATTTCGACTCGTGTAAAAGTAATAAAACAGAAAAAAACTATATAAAATTTATATGCATTGTAAATTGCTCACAACCACATAATAAATGTATTCAGATCATTGTACACTGCACGTGAATGCTGTAGAAATTTGAAACTCAAAAAACAATGACTGAACATGCGTTTCATTCCCAGCACATGTTTCATTGCCCACAATACTAAAAAAAAACCCTTATGGAACACCTGTGTGCCTAAGAATGCAAGAATAGCATCCTAGATGAGCAATCCGCTGATGGTGTCTGAATCCAAAATGGGGCGACTTCTGAGAAGCTCACGTTCTGCTACTTGGGTGCTTTGCTAAATTGCGACAATATGGCCCCACAAAATCTGCGTTTCGGCAAAAGCCATATAACCCCCCCACCCCACTCACCACCCACCGCGCTCAACTACCAGCCCACTCCAGCCCCCTCCCCCACCCTCCCCCGGGCCCCCACCCCACACCCCACCACCCTAGCCCTCCATTGTCGCCCTGCCATGCGCCCAAGCGGCAGTTTACACGCAATGTAGGCGTATAACTGGCCAAACCTTGGAATAAATTGGTCTTAACAAATTTTAGGTTCTTTTTTCCAGATTCCTTGTATATATAGAAAACTTTTAAGCGAAAATTGGCAGATTATGGAAAAACAAAAAATGGTTTAATTTGGTCACACTGATGCTAAAAGAAATATTGGTGAATCACCTGTGGGTCTAATATACTCAATGCACCCTGGATAGAATTCGCTTACGGTGTAGTTTCCACAATGCGGTCTATTTAGAGGGTGTTTAATTAAGTTTTAGCAGCCTTAGGTGTCCCAAACCTGAAAAAGGCAGCCTAAATAAATCGTATTGAAAATGCAGACCGCCCAATCCAGTAGTGCCTCCTCCTATTCTAGGGGGCTTGTATGTTGAGCCAAATTAGGGCACTAGGCCACATAGTGGAAATCTCTAAAATAACGGCAGAGCTGGGGACATGGATATTGGCAATTTTACCCGTGTGGTCCTACATGTACCGTATTCCAGCTGAATACATGGATAAAGGAGCTTGAAAATTGCTGCAAAAAAAGTGACATTTTGAAATTCACCTCCTCTTGGGGGGCTTTAAGTTTCGTGTGAAATACTCTCAAAGGGTGTATTCAAACTTCCTAAATAGATGTTGTAAAATACGTTAAGGGTCGATGCACTTGGGGGGGGGGGGGGGGGGGGGGGGGGGGGGGTTGTTCTCTCAGATGGTGTCACTTATTGGGGATCTAACATGCAGCCGCCTCACAAGCACCTCAGAAACTGAGTGGTCCCTAAAAAAATGTATAATTGGCAAATTTCTTGAAAATGTGAGAATTACAGAACTAAATTATCTAAGCCTCTCTAATGTCGTAAAAAGAAAAAAGACATTTAAGAAATGATTCCAACCTTATAGTGGGACCCGTATAATATGGTATAATGCTAGTTATAACAACTGATTTTGTGGTGAATAATTAGTCTTGTCTTGGGTTGCACGCTAAATTTTGGCACACTTTGAAAATCGGGCAAATTATGCGCAAATCGGTCATGCATTTTGATGATATCTTTCACAATAAACAAGGATATGTGTATGGATTAAAAATTTCTTATCTAACTTAAATCCACAATGTTTCAACAGAAAACGATCTCATGAATCACATGATAGGTGAAATGTCAAAAGATTATTCTCCACATAAATGACTACATTCAGATTTCAAAAATAGGGCTGGTCAGAAAGAGTCAAAACAGGCTGGGACGGGGGGGGATATGGGGTGAAGGTGATACACAGCTGGAAATAAAAGGAAAAGCCATAAATAGCATGTCCAGTGAAAGAGAAACTATGGACTATCCTGCGTGTAAGCACCACAGTCCATAATACCTGGTGGGCGGTGCGCCTTGTGGGGAGGAGAATAAAAGGGTGAGAGCAGCAAATGCATTCAAATTAAAATGAGTAAAATTTAAAAAATATTAAAATCATTGACAACAGCATCAGTGGCTTACATCTCATGTAAAGCTAGGTTTTAGATTCTTTTTAAACTATTTTAAATGCATTTTAAAGGCGAGATATTTTTTATATTTTTGTGATACATTAAATATTTTTATATTAATTTTATATAACATTTGTTTTATAAATTTAAATAAATTAGCATTTTATTTTAGTATTGATAATTGTCACTATCTCCCGGATGTAGAAGTGGATCCACTGGACCAACCGCAAGTCAGATGTCGGTAAGCCACGCCAGGGACGGAATCTAAGTAGGTCCCGTTTTCCAGACGTCAGAGCCCGCCGAGGGGGGGGGTGGGGGGGGGGGGGGGGGGGTGTGTGGGGGGGGGGTTTTTGTGGTTTTTTTTTGTTGGGGGGGGTTGTTTTTTTGTTTAGGGGGGGGGTTTTGTTTTTGTGGTTGGTTTTTTTGGTGGTTGGGGGGGGGGGGGGTTTTTTTTGTTGGGGGTGTTTTTTGGGTTGGTGTTGTTTGGGGGTTTTTTATGTGTGTTGTTTTGATTTAGGATAAAGTGATTAAATTGAGAGGAAGAAAAGATAGTAGGAGGAGATGAAAAAAAAAAAAAAAAAAAAAAAAATGGAGAATGTGTATAGGATTTGAGATATGGAGATGATTATATTTGATATAAGATATGGAGTAGTATATAGATTTGGGATATAATATTGAGGATTTTTGATTTTACTAAATACGTACAACGTAAAAATAAAAAAGATAATAGGTTACGCTTGTCGTCTAAAGCACAATGGCACTAAAATCCGCTACGGCCCCAGAAGGCCTTAAATAAGTGCTAGTGACCGCCAATAGCCAATTACGGTACACTGGCCCTTAAATCTCATAGTGCCGGCGCGCGCGCAGCCTTAGAGTCGGGGACAGCCTGCGACGCCGGAGCTGAGACCGCAACAGAGCGAGCGGCCGGGTAAGTAGGGGAGAGCTCGGTCCGGCCGGGTGAGGGCGCGCCACTCGCCCTTCATGCGGCGGCGGTGCGCGTCGTACGCGTGACCCACAAAGGTGTCCCGCGATCCGGCGGGTCGGCGACCACCCGTACAATAATTATAAAATTACTTATATTATTGTATTACAGTTTGGAGAAATAATGGACTTTTTTTTGCCCTAATGGCAAAGTCCAGCTCTACTTCGACTCCTGCAGGCTCATGTCAGACACATTGAAATAGTCTCCTGCCCGACAGGAATGAGCCATAGTGTTTCCGCGAACCACATTCATATATCTGTCTAATAATACGAGTGTGCTGCGACACTCCCCAGAATGTCCCCTCATGTTAGGCGCATTAGAAAGTGTCAAGTCTTACGAACAATGCCCTAACAACAGCTCACTTAGCAGCATTTTACACCTTAGAGTAAAGGGTGAAAACGCCGATCAAACTGTCAATCCCTAAGGAGCGGGACAATATTGGAAGGAGAAGTGAAGGTAGCGGGCCCACTCAGAAAATGAAAAGGCCACTGCAATGCTTTACTCTATTTTGCAAATGAACATTTTAAAGCCATACCTGAAGTGATTGTCTGAACTGCATTAAAAAAAATAAAAAAAGCATTACTTACCAATCTCCTCCCACTTCCATTCGGATGTTTAACTGGTCCTGTCAGCAAGAATAATCAGATTGCTACATTATGGTAGCTTTAGGTAGATCATATATATTTGCTAGTTGCAAGGCTAAAATGATAGTTTTGCTTTGGTTCACCTATACATCACATACATACTGGAGGCATATGAGGATTTTTGCTGCATATGTGTCACACTATGTTTCCTGTATATAAAAATAATACTATAATTTAACATATATGTTGTCCAATAGTTCAGACCTATGTATTCTCCAACAATCTGTCACATAGTGAAGTGCCCTTTGGCTGTTACTTATCTTGTAAGTATGAAGTCGATGAACCAGAGACATAAGGTCCAATAGCTCTGAAAAAGGTGCAACTAGAAAACAAACAGATCATCGCCTCTAATTGATCAGCGTCATAACAACCTTGAAATTTATAATTCAAATATAAAAATATCAGTTTATATTTCACTATAGTATAGTACTATAAGCAGTACTGTAATATGTTAAAATACTGTCATAGTCATGTTAGTCTAATCTAAATAGTCTTATCTGTTAGGATAGGGCACTATTGAGTGATTAAGAATTAATATCATATGTGTATAATTTTATGTGGTTAGAAAAAGATAGATAGATAGATACGAGTAGATAATAGATAGGATAAGATAGATAGATAGGATATAGATAAGATAGATGAGATAGATACTGAGTAGAATATGATATATATGATAGAATAGATAACGGTATAGGATGAAGATGAGATAGACTAGGATAGACTATGATAGGATAGAATAGATAGATAGATGAGAGAGATAGATAGACAGACAGACAAACAGATAGACAGATTAATAGTTAATTAAGGTTCTTATCATGACCAATGGGAATTCTGAGGCCAAATAATTGTTAGAAAGCTACTTTATTATGCTATGAGTTCTTTATGACTACCCATTTAGGTGACTGGGCGTGTTTTTTCTGTTAAAAGTGAAGCATAGTAATCAGAGAGTGGCATTGGTGGGTTTTTGGAGGGTTTTGTGGTCTCTCGACATACAATGATAATCTGCTCTGTCTGCATTGTATGTTGAGAATCATAACTCTGATGGAAAAACTGGTAAATGGTTGTTGTGGGGGGGGGGGGGGGGGGGGGGGGGGGGGGGGGGGGGGGGGGGGGGGGGGAGGGGGGGGGGGGGTGGGGGGGGGGGGGGGGGCGCAGGGGGGGGGGGGGGGGGGGGGGGGGGGGGGGGTGGGGTGGGGGGGTTTGAAGATTGGTTTGGATAAAAAAGATTATAGTTGTTTTTGGTTAGAAGTGTTGAATTGTAATGTGTTATGTTATGGTTTTGTGAGGAGTTAGGGGTTTGAGAGGAGGGGGGGGGTTATGTTGGGGAAAGGGGGGGGGGGGTGGGGTAGGGTGATATTGTGGAATTTTTTGTTTTATTTAAAGATAGGAAATTATGGGGGGGTGAAGGAGAGAAGATATGGGGAATTTTGATGTATTGTAGGGTGAAAAATGCGACCTGAGAAGAGATGATACTAATTTCGAGATACCAATGCGACATGACATGAAATTTTGGTGTGTAAAGCAATATTGAATGGCAGATTAAATCACAATAAGAAGCGCCTGATTTATGAACCCGCTCTACAGCGGGTCATAACTCAGGCACATTCCAGTGGTTTACCTGTGCCAGCAGTATTGCTCCTAGAAATATCGTAGTGAAGCTATGAATCTATAGTTTCGCTACAGTTCCAGTGTGCCCACCTCCCTCACGCCCCCCGAGATCAGAAAGGGCATTTAGCATGCGCTGCAGTGCACTAGTAATGCGCCGGTGAGTGCCGTGGCGTGGAGATTTAAAACATTATGAACAGCGCGCAGTTCTGGATAAGATCGGGCTGGAAAAGACGCAGATATCGTGCCCGCAGCCCCGGTTCATACAGTCACCCAGCAATCTATATTTCCTGCCTTTGGCAAATGTGAGTGAGTATTATTATTAATAATAATTAAGAATTAAGTAAGAATTAAAATGATTAATTATATATAAATCCTTTAATAAAATATATTTTATATAATAAGTAAATAAAAAAAAAGTATAAATATAAATATAAAAAAAATATATTAAAATAATGATATGACAATTGAAATACTCATATTAAATAAATAAATATATAAAAATATTTAATAAATAATATATAATTAATATAAAATATAAAATATTAAATTAAATGTTTTAAATAATAGTAATATTATATAAAAATAATTTATTTAAAAAGTAAATATAATATAATTATTTATTAAAAAAAAGATTTTTATGATATATAATTATATGTATATATAAAAAATAAAAATATATATTAATCTTTTATTATAAAAAAAAAATAATATAATACTAATTTTAAAATTTTATGTATAATAAGTTTAATATCTATATATTTATATAAAATTAATGTATAGTATAAAATATATAAAATACAATTAAAAATAATTATTAAGAAATAACTTATAATATAATATTATATTTAATAATTAAAGATGAAATAAAATTGTATCAATTTATATATTAAATGAAGTATTTAAAATAAGCAATAAATAATTAAAAAGATTTAAATTTTAATTATAAATAATGAAAAAAAATTATAATATTTTAATAATTAACTATTAAAAAAATAATAATAATTAAAGAAAATAAAATAATAATTTATTTATTATTATAAAAATATATTAAAAAATAAATCTAAAATTAAAAAAAAAAATAATATAAATACATTATATGGGTTGAGTTTTTTTTGTGATTTGTTTTTTTTTGTTTTATATGTATGAGATAAGGAATGAAATTATAAATTAATATAGATTGAATATAAGTTATATTTATAAATGAGGTAAAGAAAGTATAAATTTATATTTATGTAATATAAGTTAAAGGTTTGAAAATAAATGAGGTAAATGTAAATAAAATAATAATATATATACTAAAAAAGATAGATTAATATAAGAAAATAATTTTAATTTATTAGATAAATTAGGTATGGAGTATATATAAATTAGTAGAATTATAATAGATGATATATTATGAAAATTATTAGTATAAAAGGATGGTATAATATGTTGTTGGGTTTTGGTTGTTTATATGGTGGATAGAATGAATATAATAAGATATATAGTAATATTAATGTTATATAGATGAAAATATTTAAGATTTAATAATAAACTTATAATAATATATGATAATTAGTAAATTATAAATCTATATAAATATATAAACAAAATAATTAATTATATTAATATATATAAAAAAAAAATATAAGTATAAATAAAATTGATTAAAAACATAAAAAAATTATATTTGAATGTTAATAAAATTATTAATAAATAAAATTAAAAATAAATACATTTAAAATTAATCATATAGAATTATATTATAACAAATAAATAATAAAGTAATTAATATTTATTTTATATGAATAATAATATAAATATATAATGAATTTAGTATTATATATATATAAAAAGTTATTTATAAAATATTAGATAAAGGTCTTCAATTTGAAGAAAAATTTCTTTGTTTTTCTTTATGTCTCAAATTTTCCATTCTATCGATGTTCACAAACATTTTAAGTTGGTACAGCGCGATAGTGTCGCACTGCATGGCATTTTGGTAAAAAACAAAGAAAAAAAACAAAAAAAAAATGATTAGGGGGGAAAAAGGGAAAAAAATCCAATTTTGCATTAAACATCTCTTTGCTAATAACAACACTATGTGCATGAAATGCGGGATGTTAGTGAAAGAATCAGAAGGTTACTTGGACTGCTCTGGTTTATAAAATATGATTTTAATTTATTTTATACTAGATTTCTAAAATAGCAGTAATAATGATAATAATGATAATTTTCATTATGATTTTGTATTTATGGTTAAGAATACCATGGTGTTTTATTGTTAGGTTTTCGAAATGACTATATGATCATTTTACTAAAGTTTAAGCATGTATGTAGCAATGTATGAATATGTGCAGGTTACTAGATGGTAATTATTGCGGAAGATAGGTGAAGTACTAGGTGTGTAGTGGAGGTGTGATGCTCCAGCATAAAGCAGACAACACACTGGCTCCGGGGAATCTTCAGGATTTACTCAAGGCACTTTTCTTGTGGACGCTACAAGGTTAATCAATAAGGCACATATCACTTCTTAGACTCCTGATCTCTGGACCCATTGACACTTCTCACAATCCTCTTCTTATCTCGACCCAGTCCAGCTGTGCAAGGTGCTGGCGCCTGGCGACACTGGACACACACTGTCCACTCTATAGGGTCTCTTGTCCCTCCCTGCAGTCCACCAAACTGTCCACCTGTATTTCCGAATCGTGTGACTCTCCTCAAATCCACTCCACCTGGGTCTCCACTTTCTCGCTCTGTCTTGGTGCCTACTTAATCTCGGGTATATCAGAGAGTCAACTGTTCTCTTCTGCCTCAGCCTGCCCTGTCTGTTCGTACCTAAATAGACAGGGGTCCCCTTTCATAGTTGATTTCAACTTGAACTCTAAACACTCAGCATAGCTCCAACTCTATACTGGCTATAAAGCTGACCAGCTCTATCCTCCAACTGTCTGCTTGGCCTCCAGCTCTGCCCCCTTCTGCCCTCCTGATTCGCTGCTCACCCTAACAGCCCCAACTGTTGCTCTCTCTAAACTGTTAACTCTTTCTATACCAGAAGGGACATCTTATAACGCTCTATAACTTTCTCATACAATGCAATACAAGATATTATAAATACAATTTGTGCTCCGTTACAGCAATTTGGGCATTCCAATGTATGTGATATTTTTACAGTGGGAACTTTTTTGAAATTGCTTTTTAAGATTATTGAGTTTTTAAAAGGGCAAGTTTTCTATTTTATTTTGAATATCACTTATTGACAAAAAATCAATAATAAGGCTTTGAGCAAGAGTTGTTGGAATCAAATGAAACTTTGGGTGAATGTAATAATATATTTAAGTAATTACAATATTAGAGGTAAAATAAGTTTATTGCGGAGAACTTTACAACTGAAAGCAAGCTCTATTACCCTTTTGGGCCATCTATAGCCTGGATACAAGATGGCATGAGGTTTTAGAATGGAGGCATACATATTCCATGTGGCTTTCTGCAGCACACTTGTTTACAGATGTTGCAGCTGGACCTGTACAATTGTAGGTTGCTGTAGCTGGCATCCCAGACAGTCCAATAAATGCTCAATTGACAATAACCCTGGCAACCGGGTAGACTAAGGTGGTGTTACAATCTGGTAAAGACATTTCTTGGAAACCCTTGCTGTGTGTGGGCGAACATTATCCTCGTGAAAAATGTTAACTGGAGGCCCTGCCATGAGAGACAACACATCTGCCCACAGTCTACCCTGCACATATTGCTAAGCTGTTAGTGTCACTTGTAACTGACTGTCAAATGTGATGGCTCCTCACATCATCACATTAGCAGTTGGGACAGAGTATCTCTTTACAAGAAAGGTTGGATTGAAATGCTCACCATGAGACCTCCATACTCAAACCCAACTGTCTTTGAATCCCAAACAGAACCTGGATTTATCGCTATAGAGGATACAGTTCCTCTAGGTGGCTAGGTGTATTATATTTTTGGAATAATGAGTCTTTTGAACCTAAGATATGAGTATAACTATAATCATAGCATCCGCTATGGGGTCCTAGGTTAAAGGCTGTTTCTGTTATTTTTGCATTTTCCTCAATAAGGATGAACTGCAGTGCAAGACATGCCCCTCAACAATATAGGTGCAGTCTCTTACTAAAAAGGACACCCCTTTTCCAAAGCAATACAACCCCTTTAAAAGATTGGACAGCCTAGTTTCAAATATGTACATTTTGGGTGTTATCATTTCTTTAGGTTTTCTTGTAATATGAGGAAAGCCCCAGGAGTTTGCACATTTCTGTACATTGTGAATTATATAGCTGTTAAATGCATACAAATTATACCCATCATTATAATGTGTAATATATCCTACTAAAGTAAAGATACGTTTTCCTCACCCCCCAAAAGTGTTCACCTTTTTTTGTCTGCAAGTTCTCTGTACAGGTTGAGAAGCACTCTAAATTCCCCAAAATCTGTTAAGAGTAATGTAATGAATAAAATGTAGAAAAAAATGGTGAGGAGGTGGTGCAGCTGCAGTTCCTCTTCCTCTGTGTCTGTAAGACTGAATGCTGTGAGAAGGGAAAGTTGCCAGCAAAGACATCTGATTGGCTTAGATTGTGGTACGCACCACAAGTATAACATCATAAGAAGCTTGCCTAGACAGGCAAACGTAGACAGAGAAAATGTGCATTTTAAATGGCAGTCAGCAAAATGTAAAAAGATAAAAAAATAAAAATAAGACAACGGTTTACACAAAAAATTCTGTCTGTACTGCGGCCAATATATTTCTATTGTTGGATAAGTGATTGTGATTTTTATATGTAAGGATTCTGAAGGTGCAACTTGATGGATTGGCAAAGATTAAGATCAGTCAGAAAAAAAGAAAAAATGTATTTTACGGCATATTAATGGTATTTCCTTCATTTGCAAATGACCTTTACTGAAATTCAATACTCTTCGCAAACGCTTTTCACTCAATACTCATACTATAGCATATTTCACATGAGGAAGAATACACTATGTTAATATTAATATCAGTGTATGATGCCTCCGCTAACCTGAACTTACCAGAAGAATTTGTTTAAACAAAAGGAGATCAGCTTCTCAGCCTTTATATGAGTCACACATTGACTTTTCGCTACTTTGTACCAACCAGATTTTGAAGTGGAAGATTCTAAAATGTCACACAGGAAAGATTTCCAATTAAAATCTCATACAGAACTTTTGTTCTAATGTGTAAAAGTCAATCATACTTTAAAATGCTTGGCACGCTGTATGCATCATGAATAGCAAGCAGGATACAAAAAGCTTTGCTGGCAAATGTTCAAAATAGCGTTAAAGAATCCTTCACGGAACAAGCACAATTCTCTTTTATTTTTATGAACCCTTAGTGGTTAATGATCAGCACTGTCATCAACCTTTTGCACTAAACACTTGTTTAAAGTTTTTTTAACATTATTTTGCTTTACTTTATAATATTTTGTTGTTGTTTTTCACCTCTTTGTATTCAGTCTTCATAATAGAAGTGATTCATCCTGCTTGAATCTGTAGCTATAGAGTTGATAGTCTTGCAATAATCCTTATAAAAAATTTAAACAAAGATAATAATCTGAATCTACAAAGACTTAAATCAGTGGTCTCAAACCGCAGCCCTCCAGCTGTTGGGAAACTACAACTCCCACCATGCATTTATATAATCTATAACAGTGGGCATGATGGGAGTTGTAGTTTCCCAACAGCTGAAGGTCGCAGTTTGAGACCACTGACTTAAATTATTAGAATTATTGAAATTACACACTTTTCTCTTTGATTTATTTGTCCACATGGGTCATAATATTTGGAGAAAAAACATACAAAAATGAGACATTTACTTACTCAAAAAAATCTCCAAAGGCCATAATCACAGCTCAATGGCTGAACTAGACTGAACCCAGTAAGAGGCAACTCTGGCCCATATGCTACTTGGGAAAAATAAACAGGTGCAGCTAATTGCTGAGCAGCTCACACATCCCACCACTAGGGGAACAATTACATGATAAAAAACTGCACATTAACTTAATACCTGTTCACACCCTACGCATGGAGAAATTGCACAAATGCAAAAATACCAATAGAACAACCACTCACATACCCTCCATGCATGAGGGGGGTGGTTGCTGGTACTACAATTGCATATAAATAAGGCGATACAGAAGGGTGCCATAAATACAGATACGTGTGATGCACCATGTTGGCTTACAACCTATTACTGACGCCCATACTATTAGATTAGGCGGTCTGCCCAGCACTTTCTGAGTGTCCAACACAAAGTACAGACACCCTCCGCTCTCCAGCATTCTTGGGCGGATAAAAAATGACATGCTGGAAAAATGTTAAATATGAGGTATAAGTTGGTACAGTGGCCATGGTGAGCTGCTGCTCAGCAATTAGCTTCACCTGTTTATTTTTCCCAAGTAGCATGTGGGCCAGAGTTGCCTGTTACTGGGTTCAGTCTAGTCCCGTCATAATATTTGGACCTTGGATACTGATGGTATTCCAGTAAAATACTTGTTCTCAGACAAGTCCTGTGACATCTGCTGACCTGTCTATTTTAGCAAATACTGAAGTTGCATGTGAAATAACAATTTTGGAGCACCTTCTCTAATATACAGTATCTGTGTTGTTCTATTCCTCTGTTGTTCCTTTAGGGAACTTATTACTGAAATTCTTGTATGGATGTCAACACTTGGGGGTGCATCTCTGTACTCACTTATTCTGACAGCACTTATTGGAAAATGTCTGTGCTACGACTAAGGGCTCTATGCCTGAAAGTGCTTGCGGTTCATTAATTGGCTTGATGTGCCCCTATTTTAATCACATTATCAATAAAGGAAGACTTAATGTTTAAAGATGGCTGGATCACCAAGTTACTTCTTCCACTTATTGGACAATTTTTGTGCAGGAACATCCCCCAATTGGTAACACCCATTTGACAGATTCAGTAAGATATTCCATGCCTCTTAATCGTTTGCACTTTCACTAACTCCGGTACATCCTTTCTGTGTACTGGTGACCAGCACTGAACTGCATATTTCAAGTAAGATTGTACCAATGATTTGTTTAGCAGTAATATTACATCCTTGTCCCACGAGTCCCTGCCTTTTTAAATTGCATGTCAATATCCTGCTGGCCTTAGAGGCAATTGATTAACATTGTATGCTTTTCTGTAATCTATGATCTACATGTCCACCCAGATGCTTCTCAACAAGCGATTCTCCCAGCCCCCACCCCAAGACATTTAAGACCACATGTATGAAAACTGTCTAAGTTTATAAATCACTTTGTTTCCCATAGCAACCAATCAGAGCGCCTCTTTCATTTAGTGCTCTGAAAAAATAAAGGGGGGCGCCTGGTTTGGCGCTAAGGCACAAAAAAGTTTTAACCTGGACATTTTTCAATTTTGGGGCCCCCAAAGTTTTCAGATTATTAGTATCAGATGTAAATTTTTAAAATTTTTTACCCTTTGAACCCCTTTTTTGAAAAGTGGATGCCCAAAAACACCAGTGGGGCCCATTTTCTGCTTGCAATTTATAAACATCTGTCATAGATTGCATTACTGTCACGCCGGTTGGTAGTGGATCCGCGATGGCGTAAGCCACACCAGGGACGGAGTCAAAAGTAACCCCGGGGCTTCCCCAAAAGGCCTGCCGCAAAGCGGGATGAATTTTGCGCGGCGGGAAATTCCCGGGGGTCCTTCCCCTGACAAACTTGTTCGGCGCAGCCAAGGAAAAGCGGGGTACAAATCATAACACAGGCGTATCGGGGGCAGGCGGAAGGTCAGGGGGGGGCGGCAAGGGGTTTTCGTAGTCGAGGGGCGAACAAGGAGGTCCGTACAGGTAAAGAGGGAGACTCAAAGAAGCTTTCACAATAGGCAAAGGGGCACAAAAAGATCCACGGGGACTTCCGGAAATGAGAACCTTTATAGGGTCACGACCGGCCAACAACCAATTGTCGCGCGCTGCCCAAAATCTGAGGAAGCCACCAAAGCGCCAAAGGAAAAGTGGGGACCCGAGCCGCGGGGGCATGACCCACCCCGGAACAGAAGAGCGGTCTGGTGATTTCAGTGCAAAGGGGGAACAAGTGCCTGCGCCCACACGGGGACCCCACGCCGCCCCCGGGCCCCAACCGGGAGAGGGCATTTTTAAGGTACCCCGGCCAGGAGCCGGGGGCCCAAACCGTAACAACTACACACTTTTGGGTTTTGTCACTGCTCCAAACACATTATATTTCTAACCCATAACTTTAATTTCCCCCAATAGGCAAAAAGGGGGACAGAATAAAACCCTTTTTGGCAAAAATCCAAAAAAACACAAAGGGGCCTCATTTTATAAAAACTGTTTAAAGTTAAAACTTTCTTTTTCGCCCATCAACCAACATGTTTTTAAACTCACCCTTCAAAAAAGCAAAACAGGGGGGGTCTGACAAACATTTCCCTCATAAACTGTGAATGGCAATAAAATTTATAATATTTTTTCTCCACATATTCCGTATATATTCCTTAATGTCGCTAAAATAATTGTCTTTTTTACTAAAATAGACAACAGTTGAAACCAAAGTTTACATACACTATCTGACAAAAAACCAGAAAAAACCTTACCTGTTTTTAAAGGGCAATTAGGAAACCAAATTTTTAATTTGCCAAATGCCGAATAAGAAGTTTTTTTAAGGCATTTATATGACTTCTGCAAAGTCAAAAGTTACATAGGATTACATGTCTTTAAAAAAAATTGGAAAAATCCCCTATCATTATGTCATTCCCCTTTTTTAAAATCTGATTTTTAAAAAGAGAAAACCATTGTGATGTAATTTTTATCACACCAGAAACAACGCTTCTCTGTGTAAAAATCTGGAAAAGTCTAAAGAAATCAGCCAAGATATCAGGAAGAGAACTGTGGACTTGCACAATCTGGATCATCCCTGGTGCAAAAAATTTCCCCGATTCCTGAAGGTGCCCTTGTTTCATTCTGTACAAAACAATTATATGCAAGTACAGACAAAATGGGAATATCCTACCATCAAATAAATGCCAGGAAGGAATGGGTTTTAAATCCCCCAAGAAGAAATGCTTTGGGCGATATGTCATATCAACCCAAGAACAAAAGCAAAAAGCCTTGGAAGAACTGGGAAAGCGGTAAACTGTGTTATTATCCACAGTGAAACAAGTACTGTAAACAATATGGGCGAAAAAAGGACAAAATGGGAAAAAGCATTTACTCCCCAAAATAAACATATTAAATTTCCCAGAAAAAATTGGGGTTTTTGCAAATGAAGAAACAGGAACAAAGACCTAATTTTTGGAGATAGTCCTGGTGGCTGATAAAAATAAAATAGATCTGTTTGGGCATAAGACCATCGTTTTAATTTGGAGGAAAAAGGGGAGAACTTTGAAGCCAAGAACACCATCCCCCAAAGTAAAAATGGGGGGCACATCAGTTGTGCGGTTTTTTTGCTGCAGAAGGGACTTTTCACTTACAAAAAAATAGATGACATCATAGAAAGAAGATATGTGGCAATACAAATCAACACTCAAACATCAGCTAAAAGTTAAAGCTTGGGCCACACTAGTTACAAAGTGGCTTAAGGATAACCAAGTAAATGTTTTGGAGTGGCCATCACAAAGCCCTGATCTCAGTCCTATTGAAATTTATGGGCAAAGCTGAAAAGGCAGGTGCGAGCAAGGCGGCCTACAAACATGGTTCAGCTACACCAGTCCTGTCAGGAGGAATGGGGCAAAATTCCTACCAACTATTGTGAGAAGCTTGTGGAAGGATATCCAAAACAATTGACCCAAGTCATACACAAGGGCAATGACCCAAGGGCAATGCTACCAAATACTAATGAAATGTATGCAAACTTTTGACTTTGCGGAAAGTAATAAAATGGCTGTAAAATTCTCCCTCTCTCATTATTCTGGCAATTGTCAAATATACATTATTTTGGAAATCCTAATTGACCTAAAAGTGATAAGGATTATTCTGATTTCATGTCAGATAGTGAGAAAAACATGCATATGTGTCTTTTTATATAGTGTATGTAAACTTCTGGATTCAACTGTATTAGAAACAGCCACAGATTTTTTTTTATTATGTAACAAACATAAGGTTTCTGTCGCCTGTTATTGGTGTTTTTGTAGAGACTGTATTTTTGCCAAATTCTATTTTTCCTAAAAATCTGATTAAATTACTGTCAGATAAATCTGTTATTTTTTTTTTTTTTTTTATTGGGGGGGTGGAATTTTCAATGTGGAATGTTTATGACACCTTAAAACACTTTTGGACTACTTGTAGCCTTGGTACATTTTATACCTAAAGAGCTATCTAGTTAGAATGCTCATAATAGAAAAATATATCTTAGTACAGTAATCCCTCAAATTAGCCTAAAAATACAATATTTTCCATATTCAATGGTCTTTTCTGGGACATTGTATTTTGAAACCATGCTCACCATACAAAGTCACAGACACTGCCAATCTGCAGCTCATGTGATTGCTGGGAGATCAAACCAAGTGTCATGAACATTTTACTTGTAAATCATGTGTATTAGTGCAGTGCATGCAGTGATTGGCGGTCTAGTAGCGCCTCTCTACAGTACAGTGTGGTACTATGTAACCTGTACTGCTCTTCACATGTGCCAGAATGAGTGACTTCTTTGGTAACTAGGTGAGGGCCTCTTTTTTTTTTTCTAGCTCATTGGGCCACATGTATTAAAACCGTTTAGGTCTAAAACTCACTTTTTTGCTGACAGTAGTAACCTATGGGAAAAATGTGAGTTTTAGACCTAAACAGTTTTCATACATGTGGCCCATTGTGTATAAAGTACATGACATAAAGAAGATGATTTCCAGATTTCAGCAACTCTTTCTGACTGTTTTATGACTTGTTTTATCTCTTATATTCTAAGTTTTCTTGATTCTTCATTTTGTACTATGTTGGGTGACATTTTGTGACCTTGGAACCAATTAAAATAACAAAAATAGGGTGTATAATTCTAAAATATAACTTTTAATGATAATCTGATAAAATCCACAAAAATACACGAATACTGTCAGACAAATACCCAATAGGGAAGAAAAATAATGGGGAGGTATGTAGATACAAACTAATTTGCCCTATAAGCCCTATACTGGCCCTAGAGAAGATAAACAGGGAACCCGTCCCGTAAGGACGGCACTGTCATGAACCTCCCCCTATAGTACACTTATCACTACACTAACCCTAAAACAAAGAAAGTCCCAACATGTTTCATATCGCCAATATTCCTCAGGGGACTGGTGTGGCAGAATAGAAAAAGCACAGAAAAATACCTGTGATAATATGTCCAGATGGTAAAAATATGCCTCCAAAGGTAAGAAAAAGAATAAACTTACCCTCTATGATAGATCAATAATCCTAAGGATAAGATGCGGAGTAAGGTAGCCCCAAAGAGTCATTTCGTCAAAACAATTGACACATATAATACCATAGGGAACACACCCAAGGTAAGGTGTCTGACAGGGTTGTACACCCTGCTCGGTCGATGCCGCTCTTGGAACCAATTACCAGTTTTCCATAGAGTTATAGTTTCAACCCTTAATGGTCATGCTGGAACCAATAAATACTGCATTTAGAGGGACCACTGTATGAAAGAGGTTTGTCCACTATAACGTGTAAGGAGCATCAGTTGATGATCGGTGGTGGTCTAACTCACCAAAGCCCCTCCAATATTTTCTATGAAAATCACAAGTCTCAAGTCAGAAGGGATTTAGAGATGCTTTAAACATAAGAAGTTTTTGTACCAGGAACCTCTTAGAGTTGCATGCATAGGGCCAGAGGACAGCAGTCAGCTTTGAGCATCCCAGTCATAGGAAGTAGCACTGTATGCTATTTGAATCCAGTAAAGTATTTGGTATTGCTTGCTCTACCTTCCTTTTGGTTTCCTGGGTCTGGACCTCATACTATATGCATCTGGTCAAAACAACAGATGCAGCCAGCTCTTGTGAGCCCTGGTGTTTCTGGTTAATCAGACAGTCAGTGCAGGGAAATATATTTTCTTAATGAAGCATATGTCCTTCCCTAGGCACTGACTCTGAGCAGACACTGGACTGACAGTTTTTCTTCAATGACAGTACACTTAGCATTAGTATCTGTGGAAGGGACTATTCTTAGTTTTAAAAAAAAATATCCCCTTCAACTCAGTCATAGTGTGGAATTATAACATAAGTCGGCTCTTTTTTAGTAGTCTCAAGACCCCTTCAAATTTCTCATACAGGCTTCACCATGCACTCCCATTCTTACAGGTTCCACTATTTAACCTAAATGTTTGGTGCACTTTTGGGGTGCCTATATTTAAACCAATAAATAATTTAATTATTAAAAATCTTTCTTTCAAGTTGCATCTACTGAACACTACATAAGCTTAAGGATAACTTGACCCCCCACCCACTCACAATTTATATATTTCACCAAAATGGTGTTGCTTTCTGTTGTCATGCTCTATTGCAACAAAGAAGGCCATGACCACAGTGGGGAAACCTATTTTGCACGTCACCTAGAAGAAGAGGTAGACCATGCATGGACTAGAGTGCTGTTGCCTGCAATGTTTACATGTAGTGATTTTAGAGTATACACACGTACATAGTGCTCTCCCCGAGGAGAGATATTCCTCTTTCTGAGCCACTCATTGCCACCCAGCCAGCCAATCAGTATGCTCTGCTCTGCACTGATGAGGGGCAAAACCTGTAACAGCTGTATGCAGATGAGTGATACTGACTTGACTAATATCCCTTTTGCTTTTTAAAGACTCAGTGAGTCAGAAGCAAATTGAGGGTTTGTTACATCAAGTAGAGGGTGTTTGAGCTTCTCAGCTGCTTTCCCAATATGCCTTGTGATATACAGATGCTTAGTGGAGGGCAGAAAGGCTATCTCAAAACTCCACACACCTATATGGACCCCAAAGGAGAGATATTCCCCTTTCTTGGGAATTCATAGAAAGCTAGAAGCCTGTGTTGTGTGGTCCTTTAAGTTCTTCTAGCCTTGAGTGGAATAACAACTTTACATTCTCTTACTGTAGAAATCATAGCAAGAATGAATCCTATGCTGTGAGATTATTTTATCTTTCCAAATCTTCAGTGGGGTAACAAGCCACAAATTCTCTTTATTTGGAATTCATAGCTAGCTGGAAGCCTATGCCGTGTGGTCCTTTCAGCTTTTCTAGCCTAAAGTGGAATAACAACCTCACATTCTCTTACTGTAGAAATCATAGCAAGAAGGAAGCCAGTGCTGTGTGATTCTTTATCTCTTCAAACCTCCAGTGGGGTAACAAACCACAAATTCTCTTGCTATGGAATCCATAGTAAGTTGGAAGCCAGTGCTATGCATTTTTTAAGCTCTTCAAACCTCCAACAAGATAACAGACACAACATTCTCTCACAGTAGAATCCATAGCAAGTGTAAAGCCTGTTCTTAGAGATCCCTTATATCCCTTAGAGATCCCTTTCAAACCTCTATCAGGAGAACAAGGCACACGTTCTCTTCTAGGAGTCCATAGCAAGCGGGAAGTCTGTGCTGCAAAGCTCTTATCTGGAACTAGTATGAAACTAGTTTAGGTTGCGATCAATGGTGTGTTTGTATAAAGGGGGAACTTTGGATATTGCTATGGGACCCTTTAAATACCTACTGTGTTCCAGTTGACACTGGTCTTGAACAATTTTAAGGTAGTAACAAATACCAAACTTCTTCACTTGTCTTGCTGTGTCAACCTTAAAGGGGTTGTCTCACTATAAGGATTGCTTTTTATGTTAAAGATCCCGCAAAAAACAAGTCACTCTGCAATATGTATCCATTAACAGTGTCCTTCCTATTCCTAGATATCCCCTCTTGTATGGGCTGCATCAGCTCCTCAGGTTGCTATAGTTACAGACCTGGTGTCCTCAGCAGCTCATCACTGTAGGCCAGTAGAAGCCAGTAAACATGCCCCTGAATTAAAAAAATAAATAAACTGAGAAAACAGGACTCAGGTAAGATGAATTGATGTAGTGAGACAACCCCTTTAATGTTGCTGTTCTACATATCTATCAGTATAAATCATAGCTATAACTCAGAGTGGAAGAGATTAATGCAGCAAAATCTGCATTCAGATTATCTTTAAAGTATTTAAATCACAATCCTTAAAACTGTCAGTTTAACAGGAATTAGGAATGATCCTAACAAGCAGGCAGAATAATTGGATATTTTTATAATTGCTTTTTGCCTGTACTTGTATTACTTTATGCCAGGACGAATGTTTAATTGTACTAATCATAAGCTATGACCGCTGAACGTAGAATTAACTTTGCCGATTTCTTTCAAATAATTATTTTTTCATCCTCTCGGTGGAAAATTGCTGTATTTAAAAATATAGGTGTGCGCTGTATCCATTCAAATCAGTCAGTTATCAATATACATCTGTTTCATCCCAGCGATTCCATTTCTACGCCTCTGTGAATTTTAGATTATTTTTAGAAATCGTTCTTTCATGGTTTGTTTTCTGTTCACAGATTACTTTGACTTTAAGATGGCTTTAATAGGAGCTAGAATAAAAAAAATATATAAATAAAAGCTTATAAACAGCTTGGCTAATAAAGGCATCGTCACCAACAAAATGTTGTATACCAAAACAAGGCCTCACTGGAAGAGTCAAGATCCATACTAATCCCGTGTGTGTTTTGTTCCCAAAAACAATACCAGTGTGCACAGTGTTTCAAAGAGTTTTCCAATATTTTTATTGTAGTGGATAAGTCCACCCCAACCTCCTGCCCTCCATACTGCCAATGCTCTGCTGTTCACCACTGATCCCCCACTGATGACATCACGTACTTTACTCACGTGACAATGCAGCCAATCAATAGCCACAGAAGTTATGTACTAGCATGTGACCTCTGAGACAAGTGATTGGCTGCATTGTCACATGAGCAATGCAGGAACATTGGAGTAGTGGTGACACTGGTGCGGGGGAGTACCTTCTATTATTTCATGCCAGTAAGGAGAGGCAGTAGGGAACTTTTCAGTAATGTTGGAAGATCCCTTTATCTTGTGTTCTGCCATTTTTCAGGTAAAAGTTTGGGGATTCATCAGGCTCTGCTCCTGCAACTATTATTGTTAATTTCAGTTTTAGCATTCTTAGGTGCATATAACTTTTATTGAGAAATGAAAAAAACAAAACACTATACAGTAGTTTTCCATGTTAATTTTCCCCATTCTCTGTGCAGTACAAAAAACATCACCTTTATTTCATGGGTTATTTTGATTACATTGATACGAAATTTATACAGCTTTTTATGTTAGGCTACTTGCTCACAATAAAAAACACTTTTTTGAAAATAATTTATTTCTGTGTCACCATAATTTAATATGTGTACTGTTAATTTTTACTGTATACCATATTTTAAGAACTTTTATTTATTTTTTTTCCATCAATCTTGTTGTGTAAGGTGCATTAGCTGTAGATTTATATGGCAGCATTATTGGGTACATCCATTTTTTTGGACTATTGGATGAACAAAAAATATTTAACATTGTTAATTGTTAATGTCTCTGTAATCACTCCAGAATTTCTAAATATATTAAGAAAAGGATTCTCTCAACATATAACTCTATCCCAAAAAAATCCTTTTATTTTCAAACACAAATAAACAAATAGAAAGGACCTATTAGATCAAAAAAATTGGTAACCCTATTCTCACCCCTTAGCGGAGAATCCGCCCCGTAAGGACGACCCCGCAAAACTCGCACCTATCTCACCCTATCTCTCATATTATAAAGCTAGAGGCAAGGTATTAAATACAATTACCAGACTAATATAAAAAAAGTAGATAAAAATGTCAGATGAACCGTTACAAACCCCAGACGCGATTCGTCAAATCAATAGACTCTTCAGTAGGGTAATCACCATTTCAAACTAATGATAAACATCAAACATACCTAAATAGCATTCTACTCACAGAACTGGTAACAGGACCAGACAAGATGTTCTGGTCCAAAATAGGTTAGGAAAGGTGCTCCTAAATAGGTCCCTACGGACCCTGTCTGCTGAGATGGTTTTCCCTTTCTGTAGCAACTCTACTGGTAGACCCCAGAAATCGACTCTACTGGTGGGCCCTAGGCACCCCTGTCTATCACTGAATTAGGGAGCATACAGATGTCCATATTCAGCCCCATTTTACCATCCCTCATACAGCTGCAGCTGACCCATGAAATGTCCTGGTCAAATTGTATATTTTTTCAATTAATGTATCTGTATTGGAGTTTAATTTGCAAGACAAATCATAATTTTTTAAAACCCTTTGCATTGCATATAAATTATTGATGAGGGAGCAGAAAGGAATCAATACTGCCATTATTTCTTGCAGGTTTTTTGAAGTCTTTCACTTAAACAGTTATACAATAAATGTGTACTTCTTATTTTTTGGGGAAAAAATGTAGATTCTTTAAAAATAATATTACATTGTGCTTTATAAATGTTAAGATTTTCATATGCTTTTAATATGGATGGCACCCATCAAATGTATATGTGTATGCTAAACATTTTCATCCAAATATACAACTGTACATCTTACTTAGTATTAAGAGGAGAAAACAACATGTACAACACTAACTTTACTAATGTGAATATGGCCCTTTTTGTGGCATAATTACCTAAAATTGGTTGTAGACACTATCTCTTCATCTGAATATTATATATATTAGAGTAAAAAGACATTATTAGAGTAAATAGAAGTAGAGAAATGTACTCTACTGTGTTTGGGTCAGTTTCTAGTTGCTATTCATCTGAATATGATATATATATATATACACTCACCGGCCACTTTATTAGGTACACCATGCTAGTAACGGGTTGGTCCCCCTTTTGCCTTCAGAACTGCCTCAATTCTTCGTGGCATAGATTCCACAAGGTTTTTGCAACGATGCTAAATTGGTACCAAGGGGCCCAAAGAGTGCCAAGAAAATATTCCCCACACCATGACACCACCACCATCACCTGAACCGTTGATACAAGGCGGGATGGAACCATGCTTTCATGTTGTTGACGCCAAATTCTGACCCTACCATCCGAATGTCGCAGCAAAAATTTCGAGACTCATCAGACCAGGCAACGTTTTCCAATCTTCTACTGTCCAATTCGATGAGCTTGGGCAAAATTGGAGCCTCAGTTTCCTGTTCTTAGCTGAAAGGAGTGGCACCCGTTGTGGTCTTCTGCTGCTGTAGCCCATCGGGCCTCAAAGTCCGCCGTACTGTGCGTTCAGAGATGCTCTTCTGCTACCTTGGTTGTAACGGGTGGCTATTTGAGTCACTGTTGCCTTCTTTTCACTCGAACCAGTCTGCCCCTTCTCCTTTGACCTCTTTGGGATCAAAAAGGCATTTCCGCCCACAGGACTGCCGCTCACTGGATGTTTTTTCTTTTTCGACCATTCCCTGTAAACCCCAGAGATGGTTGTGCGTGAAAATCCCCGGAGATCAGCAGTTTTCTGAAATACTCAGACCAGCCCTTCGGCCACAACAACCATGCCACGTTCAAAGGCACTCAAATCACCTTCTTCCCCATACTGATGCTCGGTTTGAACTGCAGGAGATTTTTCTTGACCATGTCTACATGCCTAAATTTCACTGAGTTGCCGCCATGTTATTGGCTGATTAGAAATTAAGTGTTAACGAGCAGTTGGACAGGTGTACCTAATAAAGTGGCCGGTGAGTTATATATATATATATATATATATATATATATTTTATATATATTTTATCACATTCAGATGATGAGATGCGAGTGTCTACAAACCATTTTAAGTAACTATGCCACAAAAAGGGCCATATTCACATTAGTAAAATTAGTGTTGTACATGTTGTTTTCTCCTCTTAATACTGTACATCGTACAGTGTAACACAAGATATAACTTGCACATGCAATTACTGTGAAGCCTTAATTGCTCACGTAGATCATGCATTAATGCATGCATCTTGACGGTTGTGATGGGCAATTATTTCCAGATTATATCATGTGCAGACTGCAGACCATGGCTTACATAAGCTGCATGAAGCTGAATTAATAGTATGTGTATCTTAAACTACATGAAGTATCAAATACAATTGACATCCTCTATTTTCCCCTATCAATGATCACTCCCCTTTACAGTAATTTCCTTTTAATCTACCTATGATGGATCACTGCCTCCATTTTCTAACCTCTGACTCCACTTATACACAAGCAAGACACAGTCTGATTGCTGTTATTTGATTTTGCATTCAATAGTTAGTGCCTAAGGTCTTGCTGCAGCGTGAAATAGAGGGTCATATTTGCTGACCGGGCTGTAAATTCTGGTTGCTTTTCTTTAATATGAGTCACACTAGCAACTGACCCAGACACAGTAGAGTACATTCCTCTATTTCTATTTACTCTAATAATTTAAAAGCACACTAAACCTGGAAATTATTGATGAAAACAAGATAAACTTGCCCACATTGCTGGTTAGTCTACAGAGTTTGTTTTATGTTTCTGTAGGAATCTTTTACAGAAAACCAATGCTAATTATCTTTTAATAAGGTAGGGCTGAGGCAAATGGCCAGGATTTAATATAAAGCTGCTACTTACTGTAGTTTCTTCTGTTGCCAGTTGCCTCCCAGTAATCAACAATAGTGTGTTGTGTGTGTGTGTGTGTGTGTGTGTGTGTGGTGTGTGTGTGTGTGTGTGTGTGTGTGTGTTGTGTGTGTGTGTGTGTGTGGTGTTGTGTGTGTGTTGTGGGTGTTGTATGTGTATGGAGCACATGTTGTTGCCAGGATTGTATATGCAGTAAAATAGGTATTGAACATGTCACCAATATTGTAAATAAATATATTTCTAAAGGTGTCATTGGCATGAACTTCTCACCAGATGTCAGTAAAAATCCATCCAATCCTCACAAGCAAAGAAGTCAAACCATATATGTCCATAAATTATGTGTAATAGTGAGAAATGACACAAGAAAAAGTAATTGAATACACTGAAAGTTATTTAATACTTACAATACATACGTAATACGTACAGAAGCCTTAGTTGGTAATGACAGCTTCAAGACACCACCTATATTTAGAAATGCATTGCTCAGGTGTTATTTTGATCCATTCTTTCAGAGAAACACACAAATCCTGAAGGTTCTGTGGGCTCTTTCTATGAACTCTATCCTTTAGTTCCTTCCATAGATTTTCTATTGGATACAAGTCAGGTGATTGGCTGAGCCATTCTAGCAGCTTTACTTTCTTTCTCTAAAACCAACTGAGAGTTTTCTTGGCTGTGTGTTTGGGATCAGTGTCTTGCTGAAATATCCACCCTCGCTTCATCTCCATCATCCTGGTAGTTGGCAACAGATTTTTATTATGAATGTCTCGGTGAATTTTTCCATTCATCCTTCTTCAATTATATGAAGACTGTCAGTACAGTATGCTGAAAACTAGCCCCACACCATGCTGTTACCACCTCCGCACTTCGCTGTATGGTGTTTTTGAGGTGATATTCAGTGCCTTTTGGCCGCCAAACATGGTGTCAATTATGGCATCCAAAGAGCTCAATTTTGATCTTATCTCAACAGACTATATTTTCCCAGTATTACAAAGGCTTGTCTAAATGTTGTTGAACAAACTTTTAAGGCGCTTTAACATGATTTTAATTAGCAGTGGAGTCTTGTGTGCTAAGCATACATGCAGCACATGGAGGTTGAGTGCATTATTTAATGTTATCTTTGAAATAATTGTACCTGCTGATTTCAGGTCTTTCTGTTGCCCTCCACAGGTAGTCCTTGACTCGTAGTAACTCTTCTGATAACTTTTTAACTCCTTCTGTTGTCATGATTCTCCATGTTTTTGAACCTCTCTTTCTTCATGTGTTCAATACTTTTTCCATGTGTCATTTCTCATCATTGCACATAATTTATGGATATCCATGGTTTGGTTTCTTTGTCTGTGTGGTTGTTACTGTCAACTTAGAAAATGTAGAAAAGACGTGATCAATACTAATACCACCCGCTGTGTGTGTGTGTGTGTGTATCTATATATATATATATATATATATATATATATATATATATATATATATATATATATATATATGTGTGTTTGATACTTTGCTGACAAAGACATAACAGTCTTTAATTTTAAGGGTAGGTTAATGTTAACATTAAGTGATAGAATATCCAAATAAAATCCAGAAGATTACATTGTATAGATTATATAAATTTATTTGCATTTTGCTGAGAGAAATAAGTATTTGATCCCCTACCAACCATTAAGAGTTTTGGCTCCTACAGACTAGTTAGATGCTCCTAATCAACTCGATCTGGGGCACCATGCAAAATATCACCTTGTGGAGTTTCCTTGATCATGAGGAAGATGAGAGATCAGTCTAAAACTACATGGGGGGAACTTGTTAATGATCTCAAGGCAGCTGGGACCACAGCAACCAAAAATACCATTGGTAACACATTATGCCGTAATGGTTTAATATCCTGCAGTGCCCACAAGGTCCCGTTGCTTAAGAAGGCACATGTGCAGGCCCATCTGAAGTTTGCCAGTGAACACTTGGATGATTCTGCGAGTGATTGGGAGATGGTGCTGTGGTCATATGAAACAAAAATTGAGCTCTATGCCGTTAACTCAACTCGCTGGGATTGGAGAAAGAAAAATGATGCCTATGACCCAAAGAACACCATTTCTACTGTCAAGCATGGGGGGTGGAAACATTGGGCGACATGTATGAATCTCGCCACGTCGGAGCGCATGTTTCAGCCAGTTTTCCGGCGAAATTTGCGCCTGATTTATATCGGTGCTGAGGTGCGCTCATACATACCATGTAAAGACCGCCGCGCCTCGCCAGTCTGTGGGGCGCAGTGCGGGACTCAGGCGCAGTGCGGAACTGCGCCTAACATGTATTCCGATTCGAGACAGTCTGGAAAACAGCGAGAAATCATTAAAGATGTCTGTGCGGCATGGCGTATGAATAAAAAAATCGCCTTTATAAAGGCATAGAACATTCTCTGAGAAAGAGCTCAAACCTACTAAAAAAATACATAAATAAAATCAGTTTCCAAAAATTTTAAAAACGGCGCAACATCGGGAAATTTTTGGTATTGAAAATTTTGGGGGAATACAGTAATTCAAATTTGAAAATTTCTCATTGGTGGGCAGAAACCCAGCCAATCAGAATAGCAGTGACAGTGACAATTATAACCTTTTGGGGAAATATTAAACAATAAAAATTAAAAGACGGGACGTTCAAAATACAGTAAAAATAAAGGGAAAAGAGCTGATTGCTGAGCTAGCGGGGGCTTGGCTTCTCCCCCCAATAAAATGGAGCGACAGTTCCCCATTTTAAAAATATGGGAAGTTTTGACAATAAAAATCAAGGCGGGACAGTTCAAAATACAGAAAAAAAATGCGGGAAAAGAGCTGATGGCTGGCTAGCGGGGGTTTTGGCTTCCCCGGGCCAAATTAAAAGGCGAGCTATTGTCCCATTTTAGTTAAAGGGACAGTGGGGGGAAATGAAATCTCAGCTTCAGCCCCATGCGGCATGGAGTTTTGTTTTTAAAAAAATCTTTTTTTATTAGGTTTTTAAATATTATTGAAAAAGAGCGAACTTTATAACATAAATAATAAAATCACTAACAATGCGTTTTTGCGTCATCGGCGTAATCAGGAATTGGCATATAGAAAAATTGCCGGGAAATAAGTAATTAAAAATCGGGTAACTTTCTCTTTGGTCAAAAAAAACCACCCAATCAAAATTTAGGACCCGGGAAAGAGACCATTATAACCATGGAGAAATATTGACCAATAAAAATCAAAGGGGGGGGACATTAAATACAGTAAAAAATGCAGAAAAGAGCTGATTGGTTGAGCTAGGGGGGCGGGGCTATCCCAGCAATAGAGCGCGAGCTATTTTTCCATTGTAGTTATGGAGAGATGGGGGAAATTAAATCTGGGCTTCCACGGTGTGGGATGGAGTGTGGTTAAAAAAAAATTTATTTTTATTGGTTTTAAAATTATTCTCTGAAAAAGAGTGAAATCTTCTAAAAACATAAATCAATCAAATCCCTAAAAAAAACGGTTTGTCGTCGAGCCCGGGCTACATAGGTTTTGCAATTAGAGAATTGCGGGGAAAAATACATTAATTTCAAATTGTTTAAGGTTTCTCATTGGAGCGGGAAATAAACAATCGAATGGGAGCGACAGGGAACCATTATAAAGTAGGGAAGTAGGGGACAATCAAATGAAAAGGCGGGACAGTTAAAATACAGAAAAAGGCAGAAAAGAGCTGATTGGTTGACCCCAGGGGCAGATATGAATCCACCATATTGTGGAGCATCTATTTTGAATGGAAAAAGAAGGGCGATGAAGGGCACCTAAAATTATTATGTCAGGGAAATATTTGTACTGTGTTTGGGTTTGGGGGGGAAGAGGGGTCGTCCTGCTTAGAAATCGCGGCTAAGCTCCTTCTATAGGTTCTAGGGGGGAAAAGAAAATGCGAGGAGTTGTTTGTGATTGGTAAGTTAAAAGAGGCGGGGTTTATTTGGCCAATGGGGGCGAGGAGCTTAGGGGTTTTCAAATTGAAATCGTAAAAAAAATGTACGTGCCCGAAAAAAATTTTAAAAGACCCCCGAAGTTGTACCCATGTGTATATAAAATGATCAATATATCGGGGTAACGAAAAAAAAAAAATAATTCAATAAAAATTTATTTTTATTTTTTTATTTTCGTTTGCCAAGTAATAGTTGGGGGTGTAAAGAAATAAAAAAATAAAATGAAAATTTTTTGAATTAATTTTTTTTTTTTCCGGTTTTCCCCCTTTTATTGTATTTTATATCACATCGGTACAAAATTCGGCATCTTACATTTTATTTGGGCCGTACGTTTTATTAAAGATGCATTAGAAAACCCCTAAGAGCGTTTTTTGCTCTTCCATTGGTCCAAAACCGCGCCTCTTTTAACTTAGCCCAAAAAACAAAAAAAGACCGCTCTGATTTCTTTCCCCCCTGAAATCTATGAGAAAAGGTAGCTGAGCGCTGATTGGCTAAGCAGGGGTGGCCCTCTTCCCCAAAACCCAAAAATACTAGAATATTTCCCCTTTGACGTAAAACTTTTTTGGGGCCCCTTCTTCGCGCCCTTCTTTTCAATTTAAAAATAGAGCCATAAATATGATTGGGGATATATCGCCCCCTGGGCTCAACCAAAAGCTTTTTTGCCCTTTTTTCTGTTTTTGAATTCGCCTTTTCATTTGATTGTCAATACTTCTAAAAAGGTTTTTAATGGTTCATGTGCTCCTAAAAAAAAAACACTCCAATTTTTTGGGGCTTTTTTTACAGCTCAATGGGGAAAAAAACATGAAACCCCGTAGTAGCAACTTTGCATTTATGCTGATGGGAAAAAAAGATCAATGTGCAGCTAATTGTAGGCAAGATGAAAAAACTGCACCCAAATTAAAAAACTTTCACACGCATGCAGAAAAAACCACAGTATAATGCATGGGGGATTGCACGATGCAAATAACCCAAAGAAACATCAAACTTTTTGTCGCTCCCATTTGTTTTTTCTGGTTTTTGCCCCACCCAAAGGAAGAACTTAAACAATTTTAATTATGTTTTTTCCGGCAATTTCATATCGCAATTCCTGATGTAACGCGGTCTGGCGACAAAGCGGTTGTTGGGTTTGATTGATTTGTTTTTAGAAGGTTTCAGCTCTTGTAGATAAAATTAGATAAAATTTTCACCCAATAAAAACGATTTTTTTATATATCCATGCGACCGGGCTGAGAGCCGAGATTTCATTGCCCCATTGGGCCATAGATAAATGGGAGAAAGTTAGCTCGAGCTCTGATTGGGAGTTTGCCAAACCCCCCCTAGCTAGAATCGTCTTTTTTGATTTTTACTGTATTTTTAACTGTCCCCCCTTTGATTGGTCAAAAATTTTCCATAGGTTAAAGGGTCCCTGTCATCCTGTTCCCCTTTATTGGACAAGATTTCCAAGCCCCGTTAGCTAACCAATCAGCTCTTTTCTGCATTTTTACTGTATTTTTTAAATGTCCCGCTTTGAATTTGATTGGTAATATTTCCCTAGGTTTTATGGGTCCTTGTCGCTCCTATTCTGATTGGCGGATGCCAAGCCCCCCTTTCTCAGCCAATCAGTCTTTTTTTTTTTCATTTTTCTGTATTTTTAAATGGTTTTTTGCCGACCAATGGAGGCATTACAGAATTTGAATTACCGAATTTTTTCCCGCAAATTTTCCCCGATCCTAATCCCGATGTTGCGCCGTTTCTGATTTTTGGAAAGTGATTTTTTTTTTTTTTTATTTTAAATAAAGGGTTTTAGCTCTTTTTCTGATAAGTTTTACGCTTTTTAAAGGCGATTTTTTTATTCATTTTTCCCTGTCTCCGGGGCTGAGAGCCGAGATTTCTTTTGCGATTTCTATATGTTTCCCCTCATGTTCCGTTTCGTTCACTTTGCCCCCGCCCGGTCTTTAGACCAGAATCAACCAGGTTGCCGTCGGAGTGGCTAGCGCTGCAAACGCCCAATTTTGGCCCCCCGATGTAAAATGCCTCGGGTTTTGAGCGCCCGCGTCCTGCCCCCGGGGAAAGCCTACACCGCGCCCCACCCGGTGCGCCCAAAATCGCCCTTTCCCCGCGTCCCACGCGGTTGGGCTTGGTGAGGGCGGATCGCCAGAAAACGGGAATTTCCCTCATAATGTCGCCCATTAGTTTTAGGGGGGGTTTCTTGCTAACGGCCAGGAAACTTCACGCACAACAAAGAAAGGGAAAGAGCAATGTACCCTAAAAATCCCAAGTGACAAACCCCCTTCATCTGTCAGGGGCATTTTAAAATAGGTGTGTCTGGATTTCCACCCAAAACAGTGACCTAAAAAAATCAGCCAAAGAAAAAAAAGAGAGGCCAAAAAAAAAGCCCCTTAAGGGCATGGAGTGGCCTAGCCCAGTCTGCAGACCCCAATCCCATAGAAAAAAGTATGGGGGGGAAGTTCAGCCCAAGTTGCCAAGTGACAGCCTCAAAATAGCAATGATTTAGAGGTGATCTGCAAAGAGTAGTGGACCAAAATTCCTCCTGACAAGTGCGCAAACCTCATCATCAGCTACAGAAAATGTTTGACTGCTGTGCTTGCCTGCAAGGGTTTTGCCACAAAGTATTAAGTCCTGTTTGCCAGAGGGATCAAATACCTATTTCTCACTGCAAAATGCAAATAAATTTATATAATTTATACAATGTGATTTTCTGGATTTTATTTTGGATATTCTATCTCTCAATGTTAAAATTAACCTACCCTTAAAATTATAGACTGCTCATGTCTTTGTCAGTGGGCAAACTTACAAAATCAGCAAGGGATCAAATAATTAGTTCCTTCACTATACATATATATGTATTATTATACATTATTATGATCCCTATCTTATATCCAATGCATCCTCCATACACCAGACACCAGCTAGATTTCCTGGTGGGACGTTCATCTGTTCGATGAAGCAGAAAATAAGATTCATCGAAGAAGGCAACCCTATATGCAGAGGTCCAATGAAATTGAATCTTTTTTCTACCAATGCAACTTTGTTAGCAGTGACCATTAGTGATGAGCGATTACAGTGACTATCGTCATCGGGTCGATAGTCGATATCGGCAATTATCAATAAGATATCCGATAGTCGATAATAGATTATCGCCGATGACCATGGGCGTAACTATAGCCATAGCAGGCATAGCAACTGCTATGGGGCCCAGGGGTTGAGGAGGCCCCAATTGGATATAAGAACATTGTTCTTTTTTTGTAGGAAAGAAGTAGTTCTTAGCTTTCTGCTCTCCAGCTCTACTATGTTTCTTCCCTGATATATGGCAGGCTTATTTATACCCTTAATTATTACTTCTTATGCTGCTGTTTTAGTTTATTGTCGATTGTGGTGGGGCCCCAACTCATTTTGCTATGGGGCCCAATGGGTTCTAGTTATGCCCCTGCCGATGACCATTAAAGTCTATGGGAGAGGAACAACACCTTCATTCTTACACCCAAACAGGGATGGAGAAGCTGGAATTAACATCCACAACAGTCAAATGGATACGGGCTACATCTTAGGCAACACACTTAGGTTATAAAAGCCACAGAAAAAAACTCACAGACCATTCACTATCCCTCTCTTGCACCACAGCATGTCCCTTAAACCTGCATGATCCACAAATTAAAAAGTGCCAGAAGGCAGTATGATTTGAACCATCATTTTACTTGAACTGGACATTGAATATCCCTATCCTGGAACGCAGCATGAGCCCCAAACCTGCATGACACCAGATTAAAAAATGCCGGAAAAAGGAGTCTTTGAACCACCATTTTATTTGAACTGAACATTAAGTATGTCTGTCATGTACCGCAGTATGACCATTAAACCTGTCTGACCCACAGATTAAAAAGTGCTGGGAAAAGGAGTCTTTCAACCACCATTTTAGTTGAACTGGACATTGACTATACCTGTTCTGTACCACAGTATGACCATTAAACCTGTCTGACCCACAGATTAAAAGTGCTGGAAAAAGGAGTCTTTGAACCACCATTTTAGTTGAACTGGACATTGACTAGACCTGTCCTGGGTCACAGCATGAGCCCCAAACCTGCATGATCCCCAGAATAAAAAGTGCCGGAAAAAGGAGTCTTTCAACCACCATTTTAGTTGAACTGGACATTGACTATATCTGTCCTGTACCGCAGAATGACCATTAAACCTGTCTGACCACAGATTAAAAAGTGCCGGAAATAGGAGTCTTTCAACCACCATTTTAGTTTCACTGGACATTGCCTCAGTACACAGTCAAGACCTGGGTAGCGCTTTCCCCTCCGTATGATTGCGGAGCAATTGAGCTTCACTTGGAAATACTGGTGGTTAACGCTCCTGTTCCACCCAGGTACCCTTTTTCTTGGCATTCTTTTTCTCATTTTACTCAACGTGCTAGAGGAAATTGTCTCTGTTCTTTGTTCTCTGTCCGTGCTCCATACTCCATGTTCTCTGAAAAACCTACATCTGGTCAAGTCTTCCTGTACCTCCCTTGTACAATTCAGAGGAATTTTTTTACCAGCTATTTTGTACATGCAAGTTTTTTAGTAGTTTAATTCTAGAAAACACATTTTTAAAATAGGATGGAATCCCACCATGTCTTTGTTTCTCTTTTTTAAATTGTATTAATGGGGTGGTCTCATACAGGTATTGCTAGCTATGTTAAAGATCTTGAAAAAAACAAGTATTTTGCAATATGTGTCCATTAACATTTGTCCTACCTATTCCTGTTTCTGACAGCACCATCACCCTTGAGCCACTCTTGACAATTGTGAAGAACAAATGTCTGTTAGAAACAACCTTTTTTACAATTGGACCTGTAGTCTAGCTGCATTTCACAGCAAAATGCCCCCAAAAATTCAAAACATGACCCATGAGCCACTTTTGACAATTGTGAAGAACAAATGTCTGTTAGAAACAAAATTTTTTTTTATAATAGAACCCGTAGTATAGCTGCATGTCACAGCAAAAATGCCCCCAAAAATTGAAAGCATGACCCCTTTAGCCACTGTGGACAAAGGTGAAGAACAAATGTCTGTTAGGAACAAAAAATTTTTATAACAGCACCTGTAGTATAGCTGCAAGTCACAGCATAATGCCCCCAAAAATTCAAAGCATGACCCTTGAGACACTTTTAGGGGTGTTTCTTTGCTAACGGCATAGGACAACTTCACCGCATCAAATGAAGAATGGAAGGAGCCATGTACCATAAAATCCCAAGTGACAACCTCCTTCCCTCTGTCAGGGACATTAAAAATAGGTCGTGTCTGGATCTTCCACCAAGACAGTGACCTAAAACATACAGCCAAAGCAACAAAAGAGAGGCTCAAAAAGAAGCACATTAAGGTCATGGAGTGGCCTAGCCAGTCTGCAGACCTTAATCCCATAGAAAACGTATGGAGGAAGTTGCAGCTCCAAGTTGCCAAGTGACAGCCTCAAAATAGCAATGATTTAGAGGTGATCTGCAAAGAGTAGTGGACCAAAATTCCTCCTGACAAGTGCGCAAACCTCATCATCAGCTACAGAAAATGTTTGACTGCTGTGCTTGCCTGCAAGGGTTTTGCCACAAAGTATTAAGTCCTGTTTGCCAGAGGGATCAAATACCTATTTCTCACGGCAAAATGCAAATAAATTTATATAATTTATACAATGTGATTTTTTGGATTTTATTTGGATATTTTAACTCTCAATGTTTAAAATTAACCCACCCTTAAAATTAAAGCTGCTCATGTCCTTTGTCAGTGGGCAAACTTAAAAATCAGCAAGGGATTCAAATAATTAGTTCCTTCACTATACATATATATGTATTATTTACATTATTAATATCCCTATCTTATATCCAATGAAATCCTCCATACCAGACACAGCTAGACGTCCTGGTGGGACGTTCATCTGTTCGATGAAGCAGAAAATAAGATTCATCGAAGAAGGAAACCCTATTGCAGAGGTCCAATGAAATTGAATCTTTTTTCTACCAATGCAACTTTGTTAGCAGTGACCATTAGTGATGAGCTATTACGTTGACTATCGTCATCGGGTCGATAGTCGATATTGGCAATTATCAATAAGATATCCGATAGTCGATAATAGATTATCGCCGATGACCATGGGGTAACTATTAAGCCATAGCAGGCATGCAACTGCTATGGGCCCAGGGGTTGAGGAGGGCCCAATTGGATATAAAAAACATTGTTCTTTTTTTGTAGGAAAGAAGTAGTTCTTAGCTTTCTGCTCTCCAGCTCTACTATGTGGCTTCCCTGATATATGGCAGGCTTTTTTATCCCCTTTTAATTATTGCTTCTTATGCTGCTGTTTTAGTTTATTGTCGATTGTGGTGGGGCCCAAACTCATTTTGCTATGGGGCCCCAATGGGTTCTAGTTATGCCCTGCCGATGGACCATTAAAGTCTATGGGAGAGGAACAACCCTGTCATTCTTACACCCAAACAGGGATGGAGAAGCTGGAATTAACATCCACAACAGTCAAATGGATACGGGCTACATCTTAGGCAACACACTTAGGTTATAAAAGCACAAAAAAAAAACTCACAGGACCATTCACAAATCCCTCTCTTGCACCACAGCATGTCCCTTAAACCTGCATGATCCAAAAATTTAAAAAGTCCCAGAAGGCAGTATGATTTGAACCATCATTTTACTTGAACTGGACATTTAATATTCCCTATCCTGGAACGCAGCATGAGCCCCAAACCTGCATGACACCAGATTAAAAAAAAAGCCAGAAAAAGGAGTCTTTGAACCACCATTTTAGTTGAACTGAACAATTAAGTAAAGTCTGTCATGTACCCTCAATATGCCATTAAACCTGTCTGACCCACAGATTAAAAGTGCTGGGAAAAGGAGTCTTTCAACCCCATTTTAGTTGAACTGGACATTGACTATACCTGTTCTGTACCACAGTATGACCATTAAACCTGTCTGACCCACAGATTAAAAGTGCAGGGAAAAAAGGAGTCTTTGAACCACCATTTTAGTTGAACTGGACATTGACTATCATGTCCTGGGTCACAGCATGAGCCCCCAAAACCTGCATGACCCCAGATTAAAAAGTGCCGGAAAAAGGAGTCTTTCAACCACCCTTTTAGTTGAACTGGACATTGACTATATCTGTCCTGTACCGCAGAATGACCATTAAACCCGTCTGACCACAGATTAAAAAGTGCCGGAAATAGGAGTCTTTCAACCACCATTTTAGTTTCAACTGGACATTGCTCAGTACACATTCAAGACCTGGGTAGCGCTTTCCCCTCCGTATGAGTGCGGACCAATTTTAGCTTTTTTTTTGGAAAATTTTGGTTGGGGTTAAAAGCTCCTTTTTCCCCCGGTGCCCCTTTTTTAAAGCATTTTTTTTTTTCAAATTTTTTCAACGTGTAGAGGAAAATTTTCTCTGTTTTTTGGCTCTGTCCGTGTCACATACTCCCCTGTTCTCTTTAAAAACCTTTCATTGGTTCAAGTCTTCCCTGTTCCTCCCTTGTAACAAATTTAGAGGAATTTTTTTAACCCGCTTTTTTTGTAAAATGCAAGTTTTTTAGTTTTAATTCTAGGGAAAACACATTTTTTTTTAAAAGGATTTGGGAAACCCACCATGTCTTTTTTTTTCTTTTTTTAATTTTTTTTAAAAAAGGGTTGTCTCAAATTTTCAAAGGGATTGTAAACATTGTTAAAGATCTTGCCCAAAAAAAAGTCATTTTGCAAAATGTGTCCCTTAACAGTGTCCTACCCCATTCCTGTTTTTGACAAACCAAAAATCACCCCTTTGGGGCCCCTCTTGACCCAATTTTGAAGAACAAATGTCTGTTAGGGAAAAAAAAACCTTTTTTTTTCAAAATTTGGGCCTGTAGTCTAGGCAAATTTTACAGAAAAATGGGCCCCCCAAAAATTTAAAACATGAACCCCTGGGGCCACTTTTGAAAAATTTTGAAGAACCCAAAAGTTTCCCCCCCGTTAGAAAAAAACTTTTTTTTTTTTTTAAAAGAAAACCCGAGTATTGCTGGGATGTCAAAAGCAAAATGCCCCCCCCAAATTTTAAACCCAAAACCCTTGAGCCACTTTTTGGCAATTGTGAAAAAAAAATGTTGTTAGAAAAAAACATTTTTTTTTTAATAGGACCCGTTGTATAGCTGCATTTTCACAGCAAAATGCCCCAAAAAATTCAAAACATGAACTTGAGCACTTTTAGGGGGTTTCTCTGCTAAGGCCAGGACAACTTTACGCATCAACTAAAGAAAGGAATGAGCCAATTTTTACCCTTTTTAAACCCCCAAGTGACAACCTCCTTCCATTTTGTCAGGGAATTAAAATTTGGTTTGTTTTCTGGGTCTTTTCCCCAAAAAGTGAACCCAAAAAAATACAGCCCCAAACAAAAAAAAAAGAGGCCCCAAAAAAAAGCACATTAAGGGGCATGGAGTGGGCCCGGCAGTCTGCAAGAAAATTTAAAACCCAAAAGAAAAAGTATGGAGGAAGTTGCGCTCCAAAATTGCCAAGTGACAGCCCCCAAAATAGCCAATGATTTTTGAGGGGGTCTTTCAAAGGGGTAGTGGGGCCCAAAAATTCCCCCTGCAAAAGTGCGAAACCTCATCATTAGCTTAAAAGAAAAAAGTTTGACTGCTGTGCTTTTGCCTTTCCCGGGTTTTTGCCACAAAGTATTAAATTGTTTGCCAGGGGGGGATCAAATACCATTTCTCACCCGGGAAAATTTCAAATAAATTTATATAAATTTTTACAATGTGATTTTTTGGATTTTTTTTTGGATATTCTATTTTCTCAAAGTTTTTAAAATTTTTAACCTTAAAAATTTTAAAAGAACCGCTATGTCTTTGGAGTGGGCAAATTACAAAATCGCAAAGGGGATCAAATTAAATTTTTTTTCCTTATTCCCCCCAAAAAAATTAATTTTATGTATTTAAATTTTACATTATTAAAAATCCCCTTTCTTTTTATCCCAAAGCATCCCCATACACCAGACAACCCGCTTGACGTCCTTGGGGGGCCGGGTTTATCTGTTTGATGAAGGGAGAAAATAAGATTCATCGAGAAGGCAAACCCTTATGCAGAGGTCCAAGGAAAATTTTAAACTTTTTTCACCAAAGCAACTTTGTTTGCAGTGAAAATTAAATGAAAGAGCGTTTTCATTGGGCTATCGTCATGGGGGTTTTGATAGTCGGGTATCGGGGAATTATTTAATAAGTATCCGGTATTTGATAAATAGATTATCGCCGGATGACCCCCTGGGCGTAACTATGCCATTGCAGGCATAGCAACTGTATGGGGCCAGGTGGTTTGAGGAAGGCCCCAAATTTGGGGTATAAAGAACATTTTTCCCTTTTTTTTTGAAAAAAAAGAAGGGGAGTTCTTAGCTTTCTGCTCTTCCCGCTCTTTCTATGTGGTTCCTGATAAATGGCAAAGGGTTTAAATTTTTACCCCTTTTTTATTGTTCTTTTGTGCTGTTTTAGTTTTTGTGATTGTGGTGGGGCCCAACTTTATTTTTTATGGGGGGGCCCAAAGGGTTCTGTTATGGCCCCCCGCGAAAAGACCCTTAAAGTTTATGGGAGGAAAAGGAAACAAACACCTTTTATTCTTACACCCAAAAAAGGGTTTGGGGAAAAGCTGGAATTAACATCCAAAAAGTCAAAAAGGATACGGGCTACATCTTAGGGGAACACACTTTGGTTATAAAACCCACAGAAAAAAATCCCCAGGGGCCCCTTCAATAAACCCTCTCTTTCACACACAATGTCCCTTTAAAAACCCGCATTTATCACAAATTTTAAAAAAATGCCCGGAAAAGGGAGTATGATTTGAAACCCTCTTTTTTCTTGAACTGGACATTTAAAAATCCCCATTCCCGGGAAACCCCCAGCATGAGCCCCCCCAAACCCCGCATGACACCAGTTTAAAAAAAGCCGGGAAAAAAGGGGTTTTGAACCACCATTTTAGTTGAAATGGGAAAATTTAAATTTTGTCTTTTCAAAGTAAAAGCAGTTTGACCATTAAACCTGTCTTTACCCCACAGGGGTTAAAAAGTGCTTGGGGAAAAAGGGGGCTTTTTAACCCCCCCCCAAATTTTTGTTTTTACTGGACATTGGAAATACCTGTTCCTTTACACATTTTGACCCCTTAAACCTGTTTGACCTAACCCGATTTTAAAAGGTGCAGGAAATAAGGAGTTTTTAACCCCAAATTTTAAATTGAAATGGGCCCTTGGATATACAGGGTTTTGGGGCACAGCATGAGCCCCAAAACCCGCATGATCCCCCCGATTTTAAAAAATTTCCGGAAAAAGGGAGTCCCTTTCCCCAAACCCCCATTTTTAAGGGTGGGGACTTGACTTTTTTCTGTCCTGTTTCCGCAAAAATGGAAAATTAAAACCTGGCTGACCCCAGATTAAAAAAGTTTCCCAATTGGAGTCCCTTTCAAAACCCATTTTAGTTTCCCGGACATTGCCCAGGGACAAAAGTCAAGGCCTGGGTTTTTGCTTTCCCCTCCGTATGTGCGGGGACCAATTGAGTTCCTTTTTGGAAATATTGGTGGTTAAAAAAGCTCCTGTTTCCCCCCCAGGTGCCCTTTTTCATGGGATTTTTTTTCTTTAAATTTTTCCCAAGTGTAAAAGGAAATTGTCTTGTTTTTTTGTTCTCTGGCCGTGGGTCCCTAATCCATTTTTCTCTGAAAAACCTTTCTGGAAGTCTTCTGAAAAATTCCCCCGTAAATTCAGAAAGGGGTTTTTTTACCAGCTTTTTGTTTTGCAAGTTTTTTTAAGTAGTTTTTTTTTTAGGGAAAAAAAAATTTTTAAAAAAAAGGATGGAAATCCCACCAGGGCTTTGTTTCTCTTTTTTAATTGTTTTAAATGGTTTGTTCAATAAGGTATTGCCCAGCTATGTTAAAGATTCCCTTTCAAAAAAAGTCATTTTGCCCAAAATGTGTCCATTAACAGTGTTCCCACCTTTCCTGTTTCTGACCCCGCCCCCATCACCCTTGAGCCCCTCTTGGGCAATTGTGAAGAACCCAAAAGTCTGGTTTTTGAAACAACCTTTTTTCAATTGGGCCCGTATTTTAGCTGCATTTCACAGCAAAAAGCCCCCAAAAATTTTAAAACAAGACCCAAAGGGGCCCCTTTTGCAATTTGTGAAAAAAAAAAAATGTCTGTTAGAAACAACTTTTTTTTTTTAGAAACTGTTGTATAGCTGCAATTTTTTCACAGCCAAACTGCCCCCCAAAAATTTTAAAGATGGACCCTTGGGGCCAATTTGGGCAAATTTTTGAAGAAAAAAATGTCTTTTGAAACAACATTTTTTTTTTAATTTGGACCTGTAAAATAGCTGCATGTTACAGCAAAATGCCCCCAAAAAAAATTTTAAAACATTTACCTTGAGCCTTTTGAAAAATTTGTGAAGAAAAAATGTCTGTTAGAAACGAAAATTTTTTAGAATAGGACCTGTGTATTGGGTGCATTTTAAAGCAGCATGACTCAAAAAATTATAAAAAATGAATTCTCTTTCCACTGTTAAAAATTGGAGGGAAAGGGAAAAGCCACTTAAAAAACCAAATTTTTTGTCCAAAGGGCCATGATTTTTTGCTGTTTTCACAGCAACATGAAAACCCCAAAAAAAAAAGTAAAAAAGATTTTTCAGCCCCCTGTTAAAAAAATTTTGAGGGGGAAAAAAAGCCACTTAGAAGCACATTTTCTGGTTCCAAAGGACCCTGAAATTATAGCTGTATTCACAGCCAAAAAGGGCCCCCAAAAAATTTTTTAAATATGAATTTTCAGCCACTATTAAAAAAATTTTGTGGAGGGAAAAGGGATTAGAAAGCACATTTTTGTTTCCCCCAAAAAACCATTTAAATTTTAGCTGTATCTCACAGCAACTGAACCCCCCAAAATTATAAATTTTTGAATTTTCAGCCACTAAATTTAAAAATTGTGAAAAGGAGGAAAAAGCCACTTTTGAGCCCACATTTCTGTTCCAAAAAGGGCCAAAAAATTATAGCGTATTCACGCCCAAAATGACCCCCAAAACCATTTTACAATGCGGGAAAAATTCAAAAATAAATGAGTAAATGGAATAAAGGTGTTGTCATGGGAAAAATTGGTGTCTTTTTGGGTCTCCCCCAGCAAAAAACCCGCAAAAAGAACTGTGGGGAAAAAAAAAAATAAAAATTTTCAGTAAGAAATGATCATTTTAAAAAAAAAATTTTTTAGAGGACCCTTTTTGTTTTAAGGGAAAAGTGAAAAATAGAACCCGGCAACTAATCGGTTTACCCCCGGCAATTTTGGCCAAAAAAATCATCAGGGGATCCATGGCCCAAATTTTATTTTGATGAAAGTCAAACGTCCCCATTATCTTTGGGACAGCGGTGCGTTTTTTCCCGTAATGACTCCTCCAAAATTTTTCCGGGGGTTCCGCTCAGATTTGGGCGTGGCTGCTGGGCAGCACAACACCTCTATGGGTGGCGAGGAGGTTGGGGCCCTTTATCCCCTTTTGGATACCCAGAAGGGCTATTGGGTTCCCGGGAAACATACAAAAAAATGGTTTTTGAGACGCAGATAGGTGCACCATGATCTTTTGTGGGGTTTTGTGTGTTTGGGTATGTGCCCTGAAATTTCATGCGTTGGTGAAAGGGGGTAAAACAGATTGCCAGAAAGGGCAACCCCTTTGGCTTCTGCCCCCTTTCCTGCTGCTGCCCCTACGGGCTTTTTGGACTCTTAAAAGCTGTCAACGTCGTGATGTTGTTCCCCCGTTACTTTTGAGGAAGTGAAGCGACGCCCAAAAGATGTCTAAGTTGTTTAATCGCAAAGGTCTCCATTTCCCCGCATTTTTTTTCTCTTTTTTTTGGGTGGGTGGAAGGAAAAGTGTGAGTTTTGTTTTTTGGGGGGAAACCGGGGGGGGGGGGGGGGGGGGGGGGGTTCCGGGGGGAAGGGGGGGCCACCCAGTAACTGTTGTTTTATTTTGATGGCCTTAATTCCCAGGTTTAGTTGGGGGAAAATGGGGCATCCAAAAACTCATGTGAGAGATGGAGCCTTGATTTTTTTCCCCAAACCCTCTGGGGTTTGAGGGGCAAATAGCAAACTAATTTTTTCCCCATTTTTTTCCTTCTCCGCCTCAAATTGCGCCAACCTCTTTCCCAAGGGGGGACGTGGTAAGGTTGGGGTTTTAGGAATACTCCCCCTTCCTCCTCCCCTTTCCCCCGGCCCCAGCCCTTTAAAACAGCCCGAATTGCCTGAGATTAAACAAACCCCGAGGCTTTAAAGCGTGCCTTGCAAATAGCCTGGGCCCCCAACCAAATTTTCCTAATGAAGGGCCCATAAAAATTGAAAAAACTGTCCGGGCCCTTTTGGATTCGACGGGAGGGGAAAGGCTCCGTGTCCGCATCTGTGTCCGTCTCCTCCCCCGTCGCTGGGGGGAAACCTTTGTTGTTTCAGAGTGCCCAACCCGATCTTTCCCGAACAAAGATCCCACAATGCTCTGCTGCCCAAAGGGGCATTGTCCACACTGACCTTTTTGGGTTTGGCTTTTTTAAAAAATGGAAAAGAAGGGTTTTCCCAAGTGTTTTTTTCCTCCCTCCACTCTCGGTGGCTCAACCCCCAAAGGTCCGCACCCCCCTTTATCAGGCCATTTTGCCCCACTTCGTACTGCGTAATGGCATTGCGCTGCTGCCCCAATCGCTGGAAACTTTTGGAGGGGGGGAAAACAGCGTGTTGCCCCGTCAACAAAGAGACGGTTTAAAGGGGAGGCCCAGCTGACGCTGCAACGCAGCCCCGGGGGGACGAAGCAGGGTTTCGAAAAGGGGGGAAGTTTTGAACTCAGACCTCGAGACTTCCTAAACAGTCAGGCCAGAAACCCCGGGGAGCTCTTTAGAAATTTCCGGGGCGAAAAAGGTTCAGACATGTGCGAGGCAAAGGGGTGTGCTCCGCCTACCCGGGTCTTAAGGGGCCGGGGGAGCAGAAATTTTGCCCGTTATCGCACCCCCACCTTCCCTGGCCAAGGGCCTTCCCGCACACAGCCCGCGCTGTTTTTTCATTGCGGAGAGCCGTCCCAAAAGCCCCTGGGGGGGGGGAAAAAAAACCCGTTGTGTGGATGGTCTCCAAGACAGATTAATTTCAACAAAGGGCCCGGGTTTTTCGGGGGACGTGATGGCCCCAGAGGGGGCCTTGGGTGAAAGAGCCCTGCACCCTTCCCCCGCGGTTTTAAAGGGCGTTTGGCCCGGCCTTGGGGAGGGCCCCCGTTATCCCCAAAAGGAAAATCCAAACCCCCCTTTACCCCGTGAGCTGTTTACAGAGATATGCGGCCTTGGGCCCCGGCCTTTTCCTAGTCCTTTTTTCGGTGGCGTTTGGGCTTTTTTGTAACCGATGCAGACCCAAAGCGCCCCTGAAATTTTAGGTGACCCCGTGGCTGGCCAGGGCAAGGGACGGTTTCTTGGGAAGAAATGGCCCGTTTGGGCATCCCGGGATTGGGGCAGGGGAAAAGGGGCCAATTTACGTGGCGGAAACCCCTCTGTGTCCCCCGAGGAAAGGAAAAATTTCCAAGGCCAAAAACGGCAAAAAGCCGACATTCAGGCTTTTGGCTTTGGGGGTGGTTTGGGTTTTTAAAAATGTTTCTTTTGCTCCCAAACCCGGAAAAACAGAAGGCTGGGTTTCTAGATTGGCCCTGTACGGGCGTGCCGGTCGGTTTAAACTGGGGGAAGGAGAAGGGGTAGGATGGGTCTCTGGTGGTGCTGATGGTTTTTCCGGGGGGACGGTTTGGGGGGGCTGAAAAACGGAGGTGATCCCTGTCATGCTTGAGAAACATGGGCAAACTGGGAGCGTTGGTGGTGGTGGGGGAGGGGGGAGGGGGGAGACGAGGGTGTGACCCGTGGTTTGGGGGCCCGGTTCCCGGGATTTCCTTTTTTTTGGGCCCGTGTTTTCCTCCCTTTCAACTCTTTTCTTCGTGCATGTGACTAGACTTTTTTGGTGGTGGTTTAAAAAACCCCAAGAATTTGCCTCAATATGCGGGTTTACGGCAAAAAGGGGGCATTATTACATCGCTGGGTGGGAAACAGAAGGGTTGCTCCCAAAAAAGGCCGGCTTGAGAAAGGGCTGGGCCCTTTTTTACGGCGATAAGCGGGGGAGCGGGGGGTTTCCCCCTGACCCTGGTGGTGGAAAATATCAAAAAGACTTTTTGGGCGCCCTCTCCTTTTTTGAGGCGGGACCGTTTTGGGCCAAACCCACCCCTTTGTTTTTCTCCCGGTTCCGTGATGAACCCAAAAAAATTTTTGCTGAAAAGACCTGTTTGGGTCCCAATTTTCGTATCATCATCATCAACACAGGTGACTTGGGCGTCCGGAATTTGGGATCCCGGAAAGGTTTCGGGCTCCGCAAAAGGGCTGAAAGGCATTGCCGACCGGGCCCCGGGTATTTTGCTGCTTGAACCCGGGTTCCTTCTCCCCCTCTGTGGGATCAGTAAATTTGGGCCCCTCAGAGAGAGAAAATCATTTATCTTTTGGGCCCCTTGTTTTTTTTTTAAAGCCTTCTGACCCCCAAAAGCCCTTTTGTCATCAAAGAGGGGCTTTTGGGAAAAAGGGTTATCCCCTTGGTGGGTTTCACGAGTTGACTTTGGGTGCCTTTTGCTTCATGTTGGGAAAGGATGCTGATGATGCTTTATGAAAGAAATTTTTGGGCCCTTGATGGGGGGGACGAGGAAGGGGAAGATGCTGGTTTCAGGGTTTCATTAAACATTGAAGAAAAGAAATTTGGGGGCGCTTTTCCCTTAATGAGATTCCAGGGCCCCCGACCCAGCGATTTAAGGCCTGCGGTCCTGCAAAATGACGGGTCCCCTGGGCATGCGGTGTTGTCGCCATCATGGGGAAAGGGGAACCCTTTTTCATACCTCCACCTCCAAAGTCCTACCCCCCCTTTGCTCGCTTACACCTGAATTTTGAAACCATGTTTTAGAAAAATAAATATTTTGGGGAAGGTATGGAAGAGTTTTTGGGAAATTTCTTATTTAAAAGACGGGAAAACACAGCTTTTCCAAATCCCTAAAATCAAAAAAAAAATGTGGATTGAAAATTTTAAAAGTAGTTCCCTATCAACAAAGCTTTAATGACCAAAAGTGAAAAAACAACCCGTCTGAAAATGTATACGGAAATTTAAAAAAAGGTATTTTTGACACCCTTTTAGTAACCTGTGGTGACTACAAAGTTGGGTGGATTCAAATTTAACCCGCGTTTGGGTTTATCAACAAAGCTGGCCTGGGCCCAAGTGAAAAAAAACACCGTATCTTTAAAAAGTTTAAAGGGGTTTAAAAAAAGGTATTTTTTGGCAACTATCAATTTCACGTGGTGGGCACAAAATTTTCTGTATTTAAATTTTAAAAATGAAAAGTAGCTCTAAACAAAAAGCTCTAATGGGCCAAAAGGGAAAAAAAACACGTTGAAATTTTATTTCGGATAAAAAAAGGTATTTTGGCACCCCTTTTAGTTCACCTGTGGTGATCAAAAATTTTCTCGATTAAAATTTAAAATGCAAAGGGGCTCTTTTCAACAAAGCTTTAAAGAAACCCCAAAAAAGTGGAAAAAACCCCTGTCTGAAATGGGATTTGGTAATAAACGGGGATTTTTTTTTTTGGAAACCACAATTCAACCCCGTTTGGGGACTCAAAATTGCTGTTTTTCAAATTTTAAATGGGAAAATAGCTCTATCAACAAAGCTTGAACCCAACCCAAAAATGGGAAAAAAAACACCCCGTCTTAAATTTTATACGGGTAATAAACTTATTTTTTGGGACCCTTATTTAAATTCAATTTTGGTGCTACAAAATTGCTGTATTCAAAAATTTTAAATGCCCCCAAATAGCTCTTTCAACAAAAGTTGACTGACCCTTAAAAAAAAAAACCCTTTTGTCTGAAATTTTATAAGGATAATAAAAGGTATTTTTTGGTACCTATCGTACACCTGTGTGATACCCAAAAATTGCTGTATTTAAATTTAACTGCAAAATAGCTTTTAAACAAAGGGTTGACTACCAAAAATGAAAAAAAACCTGTCTGAAAAGTATTGGATAATAAAAAAATATTTTTGGGGACCTTTCAGTTTCAAAGTGGTGACTACAAAATTGCTGGGTTCAAAAATTTAAACCCGCAAGGTGGCTTTTCAACAAAAATTGACGACCAAAAGGAAAAAAAAAAAAAAGGGTTTTTAAATGTATTTGGATAATAAAAGGTATTTTTTTGGACCCATCAATTCACCTGTGGGGATACAAAAATTGGGTGTATTAAATTTAAATGCAAAGTGCTCTATCAACAAACTTGACTAACCAAAAATGAAAAAAAAAACCCGTCTTAAAAGTATAGGTTTAAAAAAACTTATTTTTTGGACCTATCAATTCACCTGTGGTTTAATACAAAAAATTTCTGTATTTTAAAAATTTTAATGCAAAGTAGTCTATCAAAAAAAGCTTGGGGCTGACCAAAAGTGAAAAAAAAAATCTGTTGAAATGTATTTCGGATAATAAAAGGTATTTTTGGTACCTAAACAGTAAAACCCGTGATGACTACAAAATTTGCTGTATTCCCAAATTTTTTAACCCGCAAAGGCTCTTAAAAAACAAAGCTTGACTGACCAAAAATGAAAAAAAAACCCCCGTCTGAAAAGTAAAACGGATAATAAAAGGTATTTTTGGCACCCCCTCAGTAAAAATGTGGTTTACTACAAAGTTGCTGGAATTTTTTAAATTTAACCCGCAAGGTGGCTTTTATCAACAAAAAATTGACTGACCAAAAAATGAAAAAAAAAACCTGTCCTTTAAAGTTTAAAGGATAAAAAAACGGTATTTTTTTGGGACCTATCAATTCAAAAAGTGGTGCTACAAAAAGCTGTATTCAAAATTTAAATGCAAAGTAGCTTATCCCAAATAAAAATTGACTGACCAAAAGTGAAAAAAACATCTGTCTGAAATGTATAGGGGTAATTTAAAAAAAATTTTTTGGGATATCAGTACACCCGTGGGTGACTAAAATTGTGTATTCAAAATTTAACTTTAAAGTGCTCTATCAAAAAAAGCTTGACTGACCAAAAGTGAAAAAAAAACCTGTTTTTGAAAATGTAATCGGATTAAAAAAAAAAAGGTATTTTTTGGGACCTATCGTACACCTGTGGTTTATACAAAGTTGCGGAATTTCAAAAATTTTAAATGCAAGGGGGGCCTAAACAAAAAAAGCTGGCCCGCGGGCCCAAAATGAAAAAAAAAAATGTATTGAAATGTATACGGGATAAAAAAAGGTTTTTTTTTGGCACCTATTTTAATTCACCCGTGGTGATACAAAATTGCTGTATTTTAAATTTTAAATTTCAAAGGGAGTCTATCAACAAAGCTTGACTGACCCAAAATGAAAAAAAAACACCCGTCTGAAATGGGATACGGATAAAAAAGGTTTTTTTTTTTTCCCTTCAGTTCAACCTTTTGGTGACTCCCAAAAATTTTCTCGAAATTTAAATTTTTAAATGCAAGGTGGCTTATCAACAAAAGCTTGATGCCCAAAAATGGAAAAAAACAACCCGTTGAAATGTATACGGTTTTTTTAAACCCGGGATTTTTGGCACCTATCAAATTTATGTGGTGACTAAACCAAAAAATTTTGGGATTCAAATTTTAAATGCAAAATAGCTCTTAACAAAGCTTGGGGGCTGACCCCAAAAATGAAAAAAAAACCTTGTCTGAAATGTTTACGGAAAATAAAAAGGGATTTTTGGCACCCTTTTTTCCCCAAATTTACCTGGGGTGATACAAAATTGTGGATTCAAATTTTTAAAATGCAAAAAAGCTTATCAACAAAACTTGACTGACCAAAGGGAAAAAAAAAAACAACCCGTCGAAAAGTTTTACAGATAATAAAAAAGGGAATTTTTTTGGGACCTATCCAAATTTAAATGTTTGGGGGACTACAAAATTGTGTATTCAAATTTTTTAAATGCCCAAAGGGGGCCCCTTTTAAAAAAAAGCTTTTAATGACCAAAAAGGGAAAAAAAAAAACCTGTCTGAAAAGTTTAAAGATAATAAAAGGTATTTTTGGCACCTTTTCAATACACCTGTGGGGGACTACAAAAATTTCTGTATTTAAAAATTTTTTAAATGCAAAGTGCTCTATCAACAATTTTTTGACTGACCAGAAATGAAAAAAAAACACTGTCTGAAATGTTTACGGGTAATTTAAAAAGGGATTTTTTGGCCCCATTTAGTTCAAATGTGGGGGACTACAAAAAATTTTTGGATTCAAATTTTTTAAATTTCAAGGGGGCTCTTTTCAACAAAAACTGGCCTGCGCCCCAAAAATGAAAAAAAAAACACGTATCTGAAATGTATACGGGATAATAAAAAAGGTTTTTTTTTTGGGACCTATTTAATTTTTACCCGTGGTGAATACAAAATTGCTGTATTCAAAATTTTAAATGCAAAAAATTTTGCTTATAACAAAAAATTGGGTGGGCCCAAAGTAAAAAAACACCTGTCCCGAAATGTATTCGGAAAAATTTTAAAAAGGGATTTTTGGAAACCATAAATACACCCCCGTGGTGGCTACCAAAAAAATTTCTGTATTCAAAATTTTAAATGGGAACGTTGGGTCTATCAAAAAAAAGCCTTTTTTGCCCCGAAGGGGGAAAAAAAAACACTTTTCTGAAATTATTTCGGAAAATAAACCGGGATTTTTGGCACCTTTTTCAATTTTACTTTTTGGTGGCAAAAAAAATTGTGTATTTTAAATTTAAATGCAAAAATTGCTCTATCAACAAAAACTTGACTGACCCAAAAATGAAAAAAAAAACCCGTTTTGAATGGGATACGGATAATAAAAGGGTATTTTTGGAAACCCATCAATTCACCTTTTGGGACTACAAAATTGCTGTATTCAAAAATTTTTTCTTTCCCAAAATAGCTTATCAACAAAGCTTGGGCGACCCCAAAATGAAAAAAAACACCCGTTTGAAATTTTATTCGGTTTTAAAAAAAGGTATTTTTGGCACCCATCAGTTCACCTGTGGTGATTACAAGTTGCTTGGATTCAAAATTTTTAAAAGCAAGGGGGGCTCTATTTAACAAAGCTTGGGCTGACCCAAAAAAAGGAAAAAAAAAAAATGTTTTGAATGTATTCGGTTTTAAACGGTATTTTGGGTCCCTTTAATTCACCTGTGGGGGACTACCCAAAAATTTCTGTATTCAAAAATTTTAAATGCAAAAGGGAGGGTCTTTTCAACAAAGCTTTTAAAGACAAAATGAAAAAAAACCTGTTGAAAGTTTTACGGGGGTTAAAAAAAGGTATTTTTTGGCCACCTATCAATTCACCTGTGGTGATACAAAAAATTTCTGTATTCAAATTTAACTGCAAAGTAGCTCTAAACAAAAAGTTGACTGACAAAAGTGAAAAAAAAAAACCTGTCTGAAAAATTTTTTACGGATTAAAAAAAGGTTTTTTTTGGCACCTATAAATACACCCCGTGGTGACTACAAAGTTGCTAGGGTTCAAATTTAACTGAAGGTGGCTCCCAAAATTTCCAAAACTTTTACTGGGCCAAAAAATGGAAAAAAAAAAAACCCCCTTTTTGAAATGTATTTTGGGGTAATTTAAAAAAATTTTTTTTGGCTATATCAGTACACCTGTGATGATACAAATTTTAGCTGTATTCCCAAAATTTAACTGCAAAATAGCTTATCAAACCCAAAACTTGGGCGAACCCAAAAAATGAAAAAAACACCTGTCTGGAAAAAGTATTTAAAATAAAAAAAGGGATTTTTGGGACTATCAGTACACCTGTGGTGACTTTCAAAATTGCTGGATTCAAATTTAACTTTCAAGGTGGCTCTAAACAACCCAAAAAGGCCCGCGCCAAAATGAAAAAAAAAAAACGTTCCCCGAAATGATATAAGGGGGGTTTTTACAAAGGGATTTTTTGGCACCTATCAATTTTACCTTTTGGTGACTACAAAAAATTTTCCCGTATTCAAAATTTTAAAATGCAAAGTAGGGTTATTAACAAAGCTTGACTGACCAAAAGTGAAAAAAAAACCTTTTCTGAAATGTTTTGGATAATAAAGGTTATTTTTTTGGGACTACAATTCACCTGTGGTGATAAAAAAAATTTTGGATTCAAATTTTTAAATGCAAAATAGCTTATCAACAAAATTGACTGACCCAAAAGTGGGAAAAAAAAAACCTGTCTGAAAAGTTACGGGATAAAAAAAAGGTTTTTTTTGGCAAACCCAAACAATTTACCTGTGGGGGACTAAAAAAATTTTCTGTATTCAAAATTTAACTGCAAAAAATTTTTTCTTTTTCAACAAAGCTTGAACTGACCAAAAGTGAAAAAAAAAAAAACCCGTCTGAAATGTTTCGGTAATAAAAGGTATTTTTGGCAACCCACAGTACACCTGTTGGGGGGACTACAAAAAATTTTTTTGGATTTAAATTTTTGTGCAAGGTGGGGTTTATCAAAAAAGGGAATGGGGCAAAAATTTAAAAAAGAACACCCATTGAAATCTATATGTAAAAAAGTGGAGTTTTTGCACCCAACAAAATAGCCTGCAGTTACTAGAAAAGATCTGTATCCTAATATAAGGCCCAAAGCAAAGGGCTCTTAAAAAAAGTTTTGGCCCCGTTAAAAATCCGTTTTCCTTTAAAAGAGTTGTCTGTGTTCGCCCGTGGCCCCCCCACCCTGCTCCCCCCCCATGACTTTACAGCGGTAGATGCTCCTTTAAAATTCTTGCCAATACCTTTAAAACTGCAAATCTCTTACTAACTAATTTTCTAAGGGGATCACGCAAAAAAGTAGAGCTGTCTCTGTAAAAAAAATTGAATAATTTCGCTGAGCGTTTCTGAGCTGTTTGGACGGGGAAAGGTGCACGTCCTACTGCTATGGACCTGACACAACCTGATCATGAAAGGAAGGGGCTGTTCATATAAAAGAGGTCTGTGTTTTTTTCCAGCCAATCGCAACATACACCCCCCATCATGACTCGCAAAACATTCACCCGCTCTTTCTGTAACTGATTTGCGGGCCGCCAAAATACAGGAAGCCCGAAAAGGCGCGAAAATTAAAGTTTAGCACAATTTTAACCTAAATTATCGCGTATCTAAAAAATCCAATCAACGTAAATCCCCGTGCCGATTTCAACTTTGTCGATAATAATCGCTGAACACTAGTGGCCATCTATCTGTTTTGAAGTCCAATATTCAGTATAGTTCCCTGAAATGTTCAGACATACATCTGGTAGCCCCTGTTTCCTTTTGCTCCAATGTACTTTCATAGCCATTGTTAACCTTCCACATGAATGGAACATGGTGTTCCACAGTTTTTACATCGCTTATTTGCAATTGTGCGATTTTTCACTCATGATACATTTTCAGCACAGCAGCATGTGAACAGTTCACAACCTGTGCAGGTCCTGAAATACTTTGACCCTTGGTCCAAAAGCAGATAATCATTCCTTTCTGCAACTGCAATTAATCGTCCTTTTTACCCATAGTAGTTGTCTCCTTGTATTAAGATTGATGCTTGTGTTTAAAAGCAGCATTATATTGTTTTTTTAGGCAGCTCATTTTGTTTTTTTGTGCCGTAGATCTCCTATGTGTTTTTTTTTTCTGCTCCAAATAAGTAATGCCCATGGGTCCAGAAAGTAAGAAATACATATACCAATATACAGTTTTTTGCAAAAAAAAGCTACAAAATGCATGAAAAAACACATGAAGTCATAAAGAAAATTTTGCAGGGGACAAAAAACCGCTTTTGTAAAATAATAGCATGAAAGGGTCCTTAAGGTGGTTCCACACACAGCATTTTTTTAAAATGCAACTTTGAAGCCTTTTAAAGCAAGCCAGAAAGGGATCCAGCAAGAAGGAGAAATATAAGTAGTTCCTTTACATTTTCCCTTTTGTTTGTATCCAGTCCTCACCTTGGCTACATAAACTACATCAAAAACTGTAATGATGTTTTATAAAACACTGTGTGTAGAATGCAGAAGTTATTTAAAAGTACAATCTTTTTATTTACATAAAACAAATTAACATTCTCATTTTATTTGCCCAAAAATAGAAAAACTATTTTACTGAGTTCCCGTGGTGTTTGTGTAGCCTTGATGACGCTCTTGCAATCATTTTACAAGTAGAAATTCTATTAAGTTCTATTAAGCTTAACAATTGAATGGCGGGGAAACAATGGAATTGAAATGTTCAAGTTTTCCCCGAATGTGCGGGAAATAATGAAGTATTTGGTATCCCCTTTTCTTTGTGTATTTCATGGTATGTTATCATTGAATTAAATCTGCAATATTCCAGTAGCCATAAATCATAATTTAAAGATGGCTGAAATAATCAAACTTAATTACTGCTATCCATTGCCAGTTAATTAGCTAGAGATAATTGATCAGTCTGTTCCCCGTGTTATACTGTCTGTCTCAGCACATTTGTTTGCTTTGTGGTTTTGTATCTGGTATTGATTGAATGCTTCCCACTTGTCTGTCTCTGCTCTGGGCGGCTCTAGTTTGATCTCTTTTCTGCAGAATAAAGAACAGGAAAAAAAAAATGTTAAAAAGGCAACAGAAGAAAAAAGCTGTGGCTCAGGACATGTCTCTACATGACCAGTACTAGATACCCCAGTTTCCGCATCAGCAAGTAAAGTCATACATGGGATAATTAACCCCCGCCTTCCCCTTTTCCCATTAGATTATAAGATTACGTGGCTTTCAGAATACAGAACTTAAAAGAACAGACAATGTGCCGTGATATCACAGCACAGAATGTTACCTCTACTTTCTTAATGCATACTGTTGTAGGTATTATAAGGTGGGCATGTATGAAAACGGTCTATGTCTAAGAATTATTTGTTTCCCATAGAAACCAAACAGAGCTCCCCTTTCATATAGTATTCTGAAAAAAATCAAAAGGGAGCTGTGATTGGTTGCTATAGACCATAAAGAAAGTCTTTAGACCTAGACAGTCTTCATACATGTCGCCTGAAGTCTTTTAAAATTGTTGGTGAAATGGCTTGCGCTATGCATGATGAATTGTTTAGCCAAAAGTTTTGCATTCATCCAAATCTTAAAAGGACATTTCCATCAGAGAGAGTTTTTTTGTTGTTTTTTTTTTTTTTATTAAAACCAATATTCCTGGAAAACTATTTTGTTTTTAGCAATTGAAAACTACATAACATTGTGTCCTTTTCCAGCTATGATTGTAAAGAGCTAAAGCTCCTAAATGGCAGTACAAATTACTGTTGGGGCTACTGATTTGCATGCAGTCTTATTACACATAGTAGATAATGACATGATTGCTGTACTGCACTTTGGACAAATATAGCTAAAGATTAGACTAGATTGACCTGGCAATGACAAGAGCAGTACATGAAAGGATAGCAAGTCGATCTTTTTCTTTACTGGCAGTTTTTTTCTCACACTTATCTGGTTCTGCTGATAACACTTACACCTCTCATGGCAAAGTCACCCTGGAAGAGAACCATCATGCAATCCTCACTGCCTTGAATCAGAGTTCACAGAGGAGAAGTCAGAGACACAAACCATAAAGGCTTGTACAGAATTTACACAGAATAGTCACATATTGTTAGTCAATATGTGAAAACATTTTTTTTTATCGCAGTGCCGGTTTAAGTTGGGTGGGAAGGATGTAGGACTGTAGCTAAATTGTGTGATGGCACAAAGGGTTAACTCACTGAACAAACATTTCCAATTTCTTAACTAAAAGTGTTTGTTCAATTTAAATGAGGATCAGTACAAATAGTTGATTATTTGCCATTATGAGCATGCAAGTTTTATCTGGGAAAAATTTCATGCTAAGTCCACTCCAGATGTTTAAGAAAAGACAATTATTAAACCAACAGCAATTATTATTATTATTATTATTATTATTATTATTATTATTATTATAAACATCAACAGAAATTATTAAACTAAAACATTTTTTAATAAAAATCCCTGGATGTTACCAAAGTCAAAAAGAACATTGCCTTACCTAGAAGTGTGTTTGGTCTACTTTGTGGTTTATCCAGTCCTTGTCATTTAGAAACTGTTTTTATGTACACTAGAAGTGTATCTAAATAGGATGAAAGTGGATATGATTAAGGAAAGTTTGAAGTTTGATTTTTTTTTTGTCTCTAGTTTTTTTAATTTTAGGTTCAGATTTTAAAATCTGTCAGCGAACAGTTAGACATTATTAGGGATAAATTATTTTCTGAAAATAAAAAGGTAGACTGGCAGAACTATTTAAGGAATCTTTTTTTTTTTTTCTCCATCAGATGAGCTGCAGAAAAAAAGAACCCAATTTATTTTGCATTACATTATCATCTCTCTTTTCCAAAAGGAAATACTGACAATACCTTAGTGTCAGTCAATGTTCCCTTTGTTGATACCTTTGGTTTTTTGTACAAACTGCTGTGAATTATGCTACTTTTTCATTAACTTCTTTGTTGCTTAAATTTGTGGATGGCAACACAAAGGGCGATATGTAAGAATGGAGCTGCCACATTTTTTTGCCGTGCTTTGAGCCAAATAAACTGTCATTGCCCTGTTCTATAGATGTATGAACTGTTGTTTATAAAACTTGGCCCAATATGTGCCTGACATGACAGTTTGAATGCGCCAAAGATGCGGGACATGTTGCGCCAAAGTAGTACAACGCACTAAAAATGTTCTGAAAATGTGTCAAAGTTCGGCGCGAAGCTGTCAAACAAATTCATCCAGTTAAAGTGATATGGCTGAGACCACTTTTGATGTAGAACGGACACATTTGTAAAGTGCTCTGAGACACTTTCATATATACTGTCGGATCATAGACTGTTAAAAACAGAGATAGAACTGGAAACTTGATTCATATATGGTGCACCTAAGTTTCGTAATGCATCTAACACACAGGCGAGGCGCGTCGACCTTTACACACCATTTATGAACGCACAAAAACCACTTTCATACATCAGGCGCATTAAAACGAGACTCGACTATTCACTTTGACGTGCCTTCCTTCATACATCGCCCTTAGTTTTACTCCCTTGGTTGAGATGATTATGGCAATACCCAATTTATATAGTTTTTATTTTTTTTTTAAAGCCTGTTTTTATTGTGTGAAACAATATTTATGCATTGTTGTCTTCTGATAGCCATAACCTTTTTTAATTTTCCATAAACAGAATAAACAGAATTGTGTAAGGGCTTTTTTTTGCGGGATGAACTAATGTTTTATTACAACTATAGTATTTATATGAGTTTTTGATCACTTCTTATTCCATTTTATGTGCTGCGGGATGAACGAAAATCGCTAATTCTGAGACTTTTTTTTCAGCGTTTACCGTGTGGGTTAAATAACATGATAGATTTATAAGGGAGGTCATTATGCACACGGCGATACCAAATATGTATACTTTATTTTTTATCTTTTTTTGGGGCAATTGGCGTTTGTAAAGGGAAATGGGCGGAGTACGTGCTTTTATTTTTAATTTTCTTGTTTGAGTTTTACTTTTTTTAAACTTTTTTTTACTTTTTCACATTTTTTTCACTTTTCCCCAAAGGCAATTAGTATCAGCAATCTTCAGATTGCTGTTACAAGGTAGACCAGTACACAGCATTGCGGCTATATACTGGTCTCCATGGCGACTGTCAATAATCATGCCCACAATGCATTGCGAGCATGGTGGCGTCATCAGACAGCCCAGATGCTTTAGTAAAGCATCCAGGCTGTCAGGTAAGGGACCAGTAGCGGCGCACAGTGCTGCTTACTGCGACGATCGCAGGCAGGAGGAGCTCACTCATCCTGCCTGCAACTTCTTTATCACTATCATGATAGGTCATGATAGCAAAGGACTAATTACCCACAGCCGGAGCTCACTCCGGCCGTGGGTATTGTGGCATAATGCCAGTATTGATATACCGCTGGTCCCATGCAGTGATCTTGTGAGCTCACAAGATCTTCATAATGTACCCATATGTCAAGTTACAGGAACCCCTACTCGACATTGATGTATGAGTATGTCATTGTATTTGCGGGTTATAGTCAAATCTTGCAGATATTCTTTCAACATCGATACTGGATGACATAGAGTTGGGTGCGGGTTGTGTCTTTTTTATAGTTAATACATTTTTATTATAGTTAATGACATACACTGTGCAATTAGCTTAGAGAATCTGAGAAATGAACAGTTGCTATGGGCAACAAAACTCATTTTGTTGCCCATAGCAACCAGAGAGCCCCTCTCAGTTTTCCAGAGAACTATATGAAATGAAAGGGGCACTCTGAATAGTTGCTAGGGGCAACAAAGTGAGTTTTAGACCTAGACAGTTTCCATACATGTGGCTCTTAGTCTACAGGTTTTGCCTAGCTCATGAATTGGCAGAATATTTGGCGACAAGACCATTGGTAAATGGTTCATTGTCGATCCGTATTCATTGTTCATCATCAACAAAATAAAATAAAAAAATTTCTTAATATCTTTTCATCTGAGCATATGATCTCCTTCCATTAATTTTGAATTTGGACAAGTTTAATTAACAGTATGTGTTAGTATTCATTTAATAATATGTTAATTTTTCTTATTAAATCTTATGTTTTAGGTTGTTTTAAATTTATGGATTTAATCATTAGTTATTCTTTTGTTTGTCATGCGAAGAAAAGAAAAAGCTATTATATTTTCTTAGGGGCCGTTTACACGGCACAGACCAAATACCTGTCGGGAAATCCCGACCAGTATTTGGTCTGTTGTTGGCACGCAGTCTTTTCTCCGTGGTTTGTGGATTGAAGACCTCCCCCCTTCACACCCACATGTTCATGTTCTGCCCAAAAACCGGGCAGAGGAATGAACATATTCTATATTTTTCGGACATGTTCTATCTTTTTCGGCGGTCAAAAAACTGTCCAGCAGAAAATCCGTGCAGTGTGGATTGCTGCATGGATTTTCCATTAAAGTTCATGTTAAAGCTTGACAACCGATTTACAGACGGCTTTCAAATCCGAGAATCGTCTGTAATTCCGGGTGAAAACCTTTGCTATGGGGACATACGCTAAATGTCCTAGATTGAATCTGCTGTTTATGCATGTTGGAAAGAATAATATCAAAAAGATAGACCGCGTACCTGATTACTGAGATAAGAAAGGATGTTACTTTAAGAGGGTGTTTAATTACACCAATTTGTCTTTTTTAGATTCTGTTGGGCTTTCAAGTAATTTCAATGTCTTGAAACAATTAGGAATGAGGTCAGAAGAGCTGTGGCTAGATTTGGAAAGACTTTAGAGTTTTGGGAGTCATACCACCGTGTTGTTATTCATCATGTCATGTGGTCCCCCAGTTAATGACGGGGTGGATTGGGCAATTTGGTCAATAATGTTACGGCTTATGGTTATTGGTGGTTGAGCTAGAATGGCTGAGCTCTACGTTATTTCAGTTCAATAAATACTACAGCCATGTTGCTCTGTAATTATTGTGTTGTCTTGTTGCCTCTAATTTTTTATTAAGATTTTTTATTTATTTATGTGTAATCTAGCATATAATTTCATGGATCCCCAGTCACCATTTAAGCAAAAACCCTATTAAGTAGATGGCAGTTTTAAACTGTTATATTCAGTTATGTTGTAAATCAGTTCTTGTCATTTAAGTTGTATGTTATTTCATTCTCCAGTAAGACAAGGACTGGCCATGTGTGTATTCATAGACCTGGGCTTCTGTAGCCGGTCTACACCAGACATTCATACTGATAACTCCAGTAGGCATCACTTTCAACTGCATCTGTGTCTTGAGGACACATGCACAGCTAAAAATTTTGTGAGAAGAGATGGGCTATTTACTTTGCCATCTCTTCTCATAGGCTGCAGACTGTTTTGGGTCTGCAGTCTATGAAACACTGGGTGTTCAATGAAGATGTTAGTGACCCTAAGAAGGTAAAGCAGTGACGTCACTACATGCCTGTGCTGAGCCACTGATCTCTTCACCATGTATTTAGTGTCTTATAGGTTGCCGGTCTGAACCAGGCTGGGATCTATGAGATGACTGCATAGCCTCGAGGAAACTCCCAGAACTCATAGGAATGTGGTTAGGCAAGTCCAAATATTATTTTATTTTTATTTGAGGGCCCCAAAGAGGGAACTACTACTAATAAAGAGAAATAATATAGGCATTATTACTAAGTCAGGGCTTATATGTGTTACTATTACAGAGAAATGGCACAGAAGGGACATTATTACATTATTACTGAAGGGGATACAGAGTGGGTATTACTACAGAGAAAATAGCACGCAGGAGTCATTACTAGTGATAGGAGGGCACAGAAAAAGGATCTTTTACAGTGAGCACAAAGGGGGCATTATTATTAAGAAGGGGGCACAGAGGAGGTCCCACCACATAGAAGCAGGTACATTATTACCGGAGAACAGAAATGTCATTTATTGTTTGCTTAGTGGAGCTAAAGGGGACATTATAATTGAGCAAGAATATTATGGGGACATCATTACTTTGAGTACCAGGGATGTACTATTACTATGTAGGGCTTGTAGAAAGAACAGATAGGGCTTGTAGAAAGAATCTGTGGCACTAGTATCATAGTGGACACTATGACCTTCTGGGGTACTATGAATGGAACGTTTGTGTAGAGTTAGAGAGGGTCTTGGTAAAGTGAGGAGCCTAAGATGTTTTTGTGGCAGATTTTTCACAAAGGAGTCATGGCTTGATGAAGTTATCATGGTAGTCTAGGCCAGATGGAGAAGATAATGGAAAGTGAACAACTACCATCAGAGAAGATGTCACCTGTAAGTCCCTAGGTGTCATTGTTTATTTTACTATCATATTGGATTAAAACTTTATTCACCAGAATGATCTGCCATGTGATGACAACCTAACCGGGCATCTGACCACTATATGGTCACAGTATTGTGGTATTATTGGTCATATTCATGACTGTACAGTAGTAGTGTACACTTTTCCTGATTGTAAAATCAAGTGTACGCCTGTCTTTGAACATTTGATTAGATGTCTTCTATGTTCCACATTTCTTTCTTTTGTTGATGGTGTGATTTATTTAAGAGGATAGAGAGGGACATGACCAAGGAATATTCATATATTCAATGTTCAGTGTATTCAAATGATAGCAGGGTTCACCTACAGTCTATAAATTCCTGAAGGTTCATAACAACAAAGGACTTTTTCCATGGTTTATATAAAATGGCTGTGTCCATAACATTGTTGGAGGAGCCTTGTACAGGTTATCTTCGTAATTATCATCATTTTATGGAGCACTGTAAATCCTGCTATTGTGTTCATGTCAGTAGTCTAAGCTATTGACATATACTATTTATTATCTTGATACTTCATTATAGTTTCCCAATTTTTCAAGAAAAAGTGTTTGTAATTATGGAAGATGTCAAAACAAAAAGACTAAAAAGTTTGGCAACCATGCATGACAGTTAGACATTGAGTTGAACTGCTGGCTGTTTGATAGTTGGAACAAAAAAGACAATGTTATATCATGAAACAAAATTGTAAAATGTTTGTATTGGCATGTCGTATTGGTGTTGCTCTTGGTGAGCCACTTGAAAGTCTGCTCTTAAACCTTCTACTCCTTTCATTATATACCATTTTAAAACTTGTAAAAGTTTAGTATTGTGCTTGTTTTGTTATGACATCTGGAGTTGGAAGTTATTTCAGTAAATATCTGTTGGGACACCCGTTATGAAGTCAGATTTTTATTGTTTGCTTGATCCTAAAATCTGCTACAATTCTTCCACCTGTCTGTAAACAGTAACACATGGCACACAACTATGTAATCATGACAAATACAAAGCACTGACCACACAATCAACCTGAAAATATAAGGCTAGATCCACACAGCAATTTGAAAATGCCACCCAGTCGGATTTTGGATTCCCGGCAGCCCAGTACATTAGGAATCCAACGTCAGTTCTGTGGAATATAAAACATATTCTTTATTCCACTGCTCGGGTTTTTCGTTTTAGGAAAAGCTTAGTAAAAATCAGTGCTATGTAGACTACAGCACAGATTTTCTATTGAAATCTACCAAGCTAAAGGTACGGTCAGTTTTTTCAGCGGATTCAAAATACTGAATCTGCTGAAAAACTGGCCAAAATCCTGTGCTGTGTAGTCCTAGCTGAACACATTTATCTATTCATCTGGCATCCATCCATCTTTTTTTTTTTTTATTTCTCTAGTTTTCAACTTAAAAGACGTAAATACAACTGCATTATTAAAGTATTCTGCACACGCTGCATTTTGCAGTGCTATTCATGAACTTCATGTTGGTGTTTTTTAATAACAAAAACTATTTAGTCAAATATTAACTGAAAGTCTTTAGCAACTTATTGAAATACATCCACAGTGTTTTTAATTTTTTTTTTTCAGATTTATATTTTGGTATACACATATGCATGTGATTCTATTGTTCATATAACAAATGTTCTCCTCATCAATTAACTCACTATGCACAATTGTAGGACAGGTAAGGAGGAGACATCGTGTTGGCTTACTCAGTGAGGAATCATGCCAGAATTCTGGTGAACCAAATCTTTAAAAAACTGGCCCACATGCCTTTTACAACATTTGTTACATTCTAGACATATTTTGCACAATATCCTGAGGAAGCCGAACCTTTTTGTGATATGCACAAATCTGCGTAAACTAATCCAATATATGTTATAATAGATGTTATATAATATATGGTATAATATACCATATAATGTACCATATACCATATATATACCATATATATACACCATATATGGTATATATATACCATATCATATACCATGGTATACCATATATGGTTTATATCATATATATATACCATATACCATATAATATACCATATAACATATATACCATATACCATTTATATACCATATACCATATAATATACCATATAACATATATACCATATACCATATAATATAGATGATATAATATAATAGGTGGTATAAAGTTAAACAACTGTGCCTAAAGATGCACCATATTTATCAGAAATCATGAGCAACTGTGATAAATTTGTCACATTTTTAGACTGTCTATGCAAAGTTTATACAATATAAGTATTGGACAGTTTTAGTAATTCTTCCCCATTATTTACTACAAGAGGATGATAACTTGTCCTATGATGTGATTGGCACACAAGTAAAGGGCTTGTTACAGCTATTAGAGCTCTCTTGCAACAAGCTAAGCTGTAATTACATAACTAGAGCAGATATCCTCTGAAAGAAATAATTAGGATCATAAGCAATTACTCCAAACAAAAATCTAGAAAACAATAAATCATTGATAAAAATCTATCTGATAAAAATATAAATATAGTAATAATAACAATAATAAAGTTTAATAATTTAATAATAATCATGAATAGTCATAAACCTATCTTTAATTTAATAAGTCATCTATAGGATGAAAGCAAAAAGATATCTGCAGAGTATCAGTCGCTTCATCTGCAGCTGTGTGTTTGTCCCAGATATTGTATGTTTCTGTCATGATAAACAATCCTCTGTATTTTGAGTGTATAGCTCAACTCAATCCTTTATAGTCTTCTGTTAGACTTTCAGCTTGCTTGGTTAGACTATGCACCTGGAAAAATAAGTCTAACTGAAGCACATATTAGTAATAAGGTTCTACATGCTCTAGATGATATATGAAAGACCCAGATCTGTTACGCCGGTTGACTGTGATATTAGGATGCATGTGCACATAGGAATACAACATAAGATTATGACACAGTGTGGAAATTTCATGATATAGTACTATGTGAAAGATATGTATATCAACAATACAGCTAGTACAATACTTTTGTTTCTACTTCTCAGATTTCAGTATTCATAACCTAAGCTCTGGAGTTGGACCCTGCTAGAGTTACAGGACCCCAGTAAATTTTACATCCCCTTTTATTGTTCACTTTAGTACAATGCCATGAAGACAGTTGTGGCCATGTCTGGTACTGCAGTTCAATCCCTTCTGAAGACACACATCTACAGTCCCTGACAGAAGTTCTGTCGCTTATCCATGTTGTGGAAACCAAAGCTTATAACCTGACTTAAAATTCATCCATTGGTTTTAGGAATAACTCATATGCAAGCTGAAACCCTCCCGAATGAGGTTTTTTTTACGAAAATAAATTTGCTTCACTGCTGAAATATTGATCATTTAAGGAACACAGAAAGATCAGATTTTGGCAAGACAAAAGTTTTGTCGCCTTGTCATATAATGCACCCAGTCCCAGTTTACAGCCTCACCTGTGCTCACTAATTGATCGGTTAATTAGTGGGTGTGTATAAAAAGAACCTCAGCACCCAGACCTTCACTTGAACTGCAACTTGACCTCTGACAACATGCAAAAAATCCACCCTTCGACCAAAGCCTTGACTATCAAGAGGCTGAAGACCAAATCCACTGCAGAGGTGGCTGGCACCTTTAATGTGTCTCAGCGTCAAGTACAAAGAATTAAAAAAGACTTGAAGAGACTGGAGATGTTTTTGACAAGCCCAGGTTCTTCAGACCCCGCAAGACAACTGCTCAGGAGGAACGTTTTTTGGTTTGAAAATCAAAAGCCAGACCCTCTTCCACTTCAGCACAGCTCCAACAGGCCTGGTCACCTCAAGTCCCTGTGTCAACTAGAACAGTTTGTCGGATTCTGTCTTGAAATGGCCTCCATGTTCGAATCAGTGCCCAGAAGCCAGCACTTAACAAAAGGCAATTAAAAAACCTTGTGGCATTTGCCAAGGCCCACAGCCTGCTAAACGGATGGATGCTGGAAAAGTGGCAGAAGATGGATTTCTCAGATGAATCTTCAGTTGACTTATACCACAGCCGCCACAAATACAGCAGGAGACCTACTGGAGCCCATATGGATCCAAGATACACTCAGAAAACAGTTAAGTTTGGTGGTGGAAAGATCATGTTCTGGGGTTACATTCAGTATGGGGGTGTGCAAAACATTTGCAAGATGGAAGGCAATATCAATAGCCTAAAATATTAGCTACCTCTTACATTCCCTATCATAGAAGGGGTCAAATTTTTCAGCAGGATGGTGCTCCATCTCATACATCCATCTCTACATCAAAGTTCCTCAAGGCAAAGAAGATCAAGTTGCTCCAGGACTAGCCAGCCCAGTCACCAGAAATGAACATTATTGAGCATGTTTGGGGTAGCATAAAAGAGGAAGCTTGGAAGACAAAACTAAGGAATCTTGATGAACTCTGGGAGGCATGTACGACTGCATTCTTTACTATTCCTGATGTCTTTATCAATAAATTGCATGGATGCAATCCTTCAAGCTCATGGAAGTCACACAAAATATTAAATATGGCTCTTATAGCACCACAACTTCATTCACCAATGTTATGAAACATATCTTTGTATTTGAAGTGAATTATTTGTTTGATTTTCACATTACTTTCTGTGGGCGACAAAACTTTTGTCTTGCCAAAATCTGACCTTTCTGTGTTCCTTAAATAATCAATATTTCAGCAGTGAAGCAAATTTATTTTCGTTAACAAAACCTCATTTTGGAAGGTTTCAGCTTGCATATGAGTCATTCCTAAAACCAATGGATGAATTTAAAGTCAAGTCATAAGCTTTGGTTTCCACAACATGGATAAGCGACAGAACTTCTGTCAGGGACTGTATTAGCAAGAGCACAGAGCAGCTAAAAAGGACCATTTCTATTTTCTAGAGGACCCAGCATGTACAGTATCTAACAAACGTGAGTACGCCCCTCTCATTTTTGTAAATATTTATTTATATCTTTTCATTGGACAACACTGAAGAAATGACACTTTGGTACAATATAAAGTAGTCAGTGCACAGCTTTTTTTAAACTTTTCCCAAAAACATGGTATGCTCCAGCCGCTTTTAGAAATAAAATTTAAAAGGGCTTCCACTTGTTAATTAAAACATAAAACCCTTTTAAATTGGTTTTTTCCAAAAAAAAACCAAAATAATGGAAAGGTGGGGAGGTTGCAATACATACCCAGAAACAAAAGATGGGGGGCACGACGCCTTTCGACTTTTAGATAGCCCTTAATAAAGGGTCCCTCAGATTTTTACTTAGGGGGAAAAGCACTCCGGGAAATGGGCCCTTCTCCTCACAAGTTTAACTTTTACTTTTTATTTCCCACCATAGTAACAATACATTTCAGTTATACTTTTTAAATTTAAAAAAAGACTAAATTAAAAATAAAAAACCCAACAAAGTATAATTAACAAAAAAGTTTTTTTTTCTTTTTTCAGTACTGGAAGAATAAATCAAAGCGTACATTTAACCCTTTCTGGTTCCAATTATTTAGTAAAATTTAACCAAATTTTGCCCTCTCTAACTAAATTTAAATTTTTTGGGTTGCCTCCTCTTATGGTTTGTTTTTACTTTTTCAAGGGCCTATAGCTGTCAAAAAGGGGGGTTTCAAATTGTGGATGTCGAAAAATGTTTAAAAAACGGCTGCCCTTTCCCTTTGTTTTTCCTTTCCGTTTTAAGTGAGTCAGAAAATGCCCTTCTAATACGGTTTTTTCAGGTTTTGAACTGGTAAAAACCCAAAAATACTGCACATTACACTTTTTTCGGGTTTAAATTTAAGTAATTACTTTTTTTAGTTTTGAAATTTTAAATGAAATCAATATTTAAATGTTTTTTTAGGGGTAGTTGAAAAAAAATTTGGGTTGTTGCTTTTGCATTTAGTTCAAAAATAGGCAAAAATTAGTGTGGTCAAAATATATGCCAATTTTGCAAACAAAAGAAAAAGCAAAAACCCAAATTTGGGTTTTCAACTACCACAAAAAAAAACATACCCGAATATTAAATTTACATAAATTGCAATACTAAAAATATAATCAAACTTAAAAACCCTTTCAAAAAGAAAAAATTTTGCAGTATGTCTTTGTACCAGTTTTCACACCTGAAAATCCGTATTGGGTCATATATCGGGACTCACATAAAAAATGGAAATCAGGAATTTTCGGGCCGTTGCTAAGAAAATTTTAAAATCGACATACACAATATTTAAAACCCCTTTTATACAGCAAAAGGGAAATTAAAAAAAAAGTAAAAAAAATTCCAAAGAGGAGGAAACCCTAAAATATAAGTTATTACTAGAGAGGCAAAATGGATATTCTTACTAAAATACAAAGCAACCAGCGGGCTTAAATAACGCTAGGGTTTTTTTACTCTCCAGTACTGAAAAAAAAAAAAAATTTCTTTTAGCTAAAATTTATACATATAAAAAGTTTATTTTTAAATTGAGTCTTTTTTAATTTTTAAAAGGTATAACGAAATTTTTTTGTCTACTAGGGTGGGGCCCAAGTAAGAGTTAAACTTTTTTGGGGGAGACGCCTAAATCAGGAGTGCTTCTGTTTAATTTAAATCTGAGCACAATGTTTAAAGACTATCAAAAATCAAAAGGGGCGTGGGTGCATCTCATTTACGGGCCTTTTATTGCAACCTCCTCCCCTTTTTCCCTTTAATTTGGATTTTTTAGGGAAATAACCAAAAAAGGTTTTTTTAAATGTTTTTAATTAACAAGCAGGAAGCCATCAAAAATTTAAATTTCTACAGCGAGTTTGGAGCATACCATTTTGTGAAACCTTTTTCCCCTTTCCCCAAGCTGAATTTGGGTCGGGGTACCTCCGTGCAACGCCCAAAAAAGGGTTACGAAAAAAACTCGTCTTGTTGACTGACTATATCATTTAAAACAGCTTGTTTTACAGTGAAAAATTTGGTGTGCCCCCCCAAAATAGCCATCAAACACCCTCAATGTCTAAACTTTTTTTAAAACAAAAAAAAGTAAAACAAACCCTTAAGTGAAAAATGGAAAAATTTTTGGTACCAAAGTTTCCATTTTCCCATTCCAGGGGGGTTCATGGATTCCCCTGGGTGTTTAAAAGGGTTTTCGGGTGTGAATGGGAAAAAGTTTTCCCAAATTTTTGGGGTTTTAAATTTTTCTTACACCTCTCATACTGATCACTGCCTGTCAGTGCCGACCATTCTGCACACGAAATCAAATTGGTTCTGCTTGGTTTCAGTAGGAATTCTTTTCTAAAAATGAAGCACAAAAGCTAGAAAACGGGGTTGCTGAAACCCAAAGGGAAAAAGGGAATTTTTTGGAACCCAAATTCCCGTGGCTGATGAGCCCAAAGATAAACTTATTTGGTTCAAATGGTGTCCCCCCATGTTTGGGCCCGCAAAACCCGGGAGGATTCAAAGATAAGTGTGCCTTTTCCTACATTTAAAAATTTTGTGGGAAGTGACAGGGTTTTTAGACGCAAAAGAGTGCTGCCATTGTGGGGGGGCTACATTTTTTTGTGGAAAAACCCTGAATGCCCAAAATGTACTGTGATTTTACTGAACAGAGCATGTTCCCCTTCCTTTAGAAACGGGTCGCAATTTCAAAAAATTCCCCAAAATGATTGCGACCTCAAAAACCCTACAAGATACCCTTGCCCTTTCTAAAGAAAACAAGGGTTAAGATGCTATGGAAAGGCCCAAAGTCTCCAGACCTAAAACCCTATTTTAAATTTTGTGGGGCCCTCCTTAAACGGGAAAGGTTTTCTAACATCCACCACTTTTGTGATTTTGTCAAGGGGGTGGAAGGGATTCCAGTGGGGAACCTTTGAAACTCAAAGGGGAAACTTTTAAAGGGAAAATCCATGCCCAATAGAGAGTTAAGGGAGTTCTGGGAAAAAAAAGGTGGCCCCCCACAAAAAATTGACAATTTTGGGGGCAAAATTTTTCCTTTCTCACTTTCTTTGTTGCCCCAAAAGTTTAGACATTATTGGCTTTTGTGTTGAGTTTTTTTGAGGGCACCAAACCCAAAATTGGGAAATGGTTTTACAAGCTGTACACGAAAAACCACTTTTTACATAGTATCAAAAAAATGTCATATCTTCATAGAAATCCCAGAAAAGAAATACGGGAAAAAACAATATTTTTAAAAAAAATTTGTGAGGTGTACTCAAATTTGTTTAGATAAATGTATGGGACACTACACAAAGCACTATTTTATTCAAAGGTAAGCATATCAGTATTTATCGCTGTCTGTAACTGAAACTGCCCCGCCTGGTTTCCCCCAAAACTAAAAAAGCGATTTAAACAAAAGGGAATTTTGACTCAATATTTCTTTTAAAGCTCCGGGCACATCCACCTGCAGTTACTTTAAATTTCCCCTTTTAAAAATTTTAAAAGATGACAATGGCACAAGGACTAAAATCACAAGTAATGGCTGGCTTGTCTGAGCTAAGTTCATTGGGCCTGCAGGCAAAGGGCCAAAAAGTCAGCCCAAAGAAATGTATTATAAATTTCAGGGGAAACCCGGGCTGATGTTTAAACAGCGGTGCTGATGGCTGTGTGTGGGCATACAGTGATCAGGAGCAGCAGAATCATATTTGGGATACCCACTCCCAACTTTTAAAGGAAAACAACAGGGTTTCCCTAACCTTATCCAAGCACTATATATAAAAATATATATTTTTAAAAAATTTTTTATAATAAATATATATAATTATGGGGTAAAATTCATTGGGGAGGACACAAAGGGTATAAACAAAAGGGGGAGAGAAGAGAAAACAACAAACATAATTCCCGCTTTTTAGGGGTTGCCAGTAAATAAGAGTGGGCAGCGCAGTAACCAACCAAAAATAAAAGGGTCAAAAATTATTATAAAAAATCTTCCTGGGGCCCCCCCTTTTTTATTAATATATGGGCCTGATATGAGATCTAGATATGTTTAAGGGGGCTGATCTGGGGTCTGAAATTAAATTAGGTTTTTGTTTGGGGTTTGATATTATTAAGGGGGGCTGAATAGATCAAAGATAAACTTGACAGATTACACACCATGATATCATGACAAAGGATGTTACCTCCACTTTTTCAATGCTTTCAATGACTCGTAAGCTAAAGTCAGATAACTTGAAAAGTTTTAATATTACGGTCAGGATAAACTCTGCTACACCCATATATTTAAGAATCTGATACACATAAGGTTTGATATTAACATGACAGAGTATGAAAGAGGGAAGAGTTTCAGGGAGGCTAGTTCTGATCTGGCACATCCCAACAAATTTTCAAGATTGGCGGATGAGGTGGATGTCTATTTAGGAATAGTGCTGCTGCAGCAAGACACTCCCCAGTCTGTTCCAGTAAGGTGAGGAATAAGGCCATGTTCACACGGCTTAAAACTGGAGGTATTTCAGTCCGTAATTACACGCCGAAGGGCTGAAAACGTCCCAGTCATTACGGTAATCCACAGTTCTCATAGAGAACTATGGATTACGTCTCCTCTCACTGCTCGGCGAATCCGCCTGGCGGGGAGATAATTTACATGTGAATTACTAGCGGCGTATACGCGCCACTGGTAATGCAAGTCTATGGGCCCCCCGCACCCTCCCCCACTCCCGCCCAGCCCCGCCCCCACTCCTGCCCCGGCCACACTGCGTAATTGCGGGGCGTAATTACGCCCTGCAAATACACTGTGTGAACCTAGCCTAAGAGTGTAGAGCAGGTTAGACAGGTGCTGGTAGTTGGGGACTCAATTATCAGAGACACAGGGCAATCTGTCACAAAGACCCGAATAGTTAAACAGTATATTTCCTTCCTGGGGTTTGACATCTCAAGGATCCGGTTGACAGATCACTGGGTGGGGTTGGTGAGAATCCAGGTTTCATCGTGCACATTGGCACTAATGACAAAGAGGTAGGTGGAGTGTCCTTAAAAATGATTTCAGGGACTTAGGCTAAAATCTCAAGGCAAAGACTTCCAATTTAGTACTTTCAGAAATACTATCTGTATCACGTGCCACACCAGAGAGGCAGTGGGAGATTACTGAGGTAAATAGGTGGCTCAACAGTTTATGTAGGAAAAAAGGGATTTGGGTTGAAAATTAGTAATAAATCAGAGGGTGGATTGAAGGAAGCTAGTGTAATAGTTAATAAGAGCAGGGTAAAAATTATGAAAATCAAATAAACTAAATTGCATGCTGACCAATGACAGAAGTTTAACCAATAAAATTAATGAACTATTTATTTAGAACTATTTATTGCTGAAGAAAAATATGACATAGTGGGACATGGCTGAATGAGAGCTATGTTTGGGTGATTAACTTGCAGTGATACAGTTTATTTATAAGAGATCATAAAAATCGGAAGGAAGGAGGTGAATGTCTTTATATAAAATCCTGTTTGAAGAAAACACTGCGGGATGATTTAGATACAGGAAATGAACATGTCTAGCCATCATGGATAGATATACATGAGGGTAATAACAACAATAATAAAATTCCATTAGGGGTCTGCTATAGGCCACCAAATATAACACAACCCTTGTAAGATGTACTCCTCAGACAAATACATGAGGCAGCTAATCATAATGAGGTTGTTATTATCGGGGACTTCAGCTACTCAGACATATATTGGGAAACTGAAACCTGTGGCTCTCATAAAGGAAAAAGGGTTTTCTCAATAACTAGAGATAGTTAGCTTTCCCAACTGGTGCAGGAGCCAACTAGAGGGACCAGACAGAAAAACAAAGGTTCAGGTCGGAGGGCACCTAGGAAATAGTGACTACAATATAATACACTTCCACTTATCCTTCAATAGAGTGTTTTGTTGAGGAGCCACAAAAACATTGAATTTAAGGAAGGGTAATTTTAATCTGCTTAGAGAGGGCCTTAACCATGTTGACTGGGACGAGGTCTTCAAAATAACAGAACAGGTAATAAACGGGAGATTTTTAAAAACATTTTAAGCACTTATGGTGAGAGTTATATACCTTATGGAAATAAAATTATTAGAAGCAGGAAAAAAACAATGTGGACCAACAAAGATGTAAAAGAGATAATAAATAACAAAAAGCAAGTGTTTAAGCTACTTAAACAGGAGGGCAGTGAAAAGGCACTAAAAACAATATAACAACAACAAAGTTGGAGACAGAGAGGCATATTGCCAAAGAGAGTAAAACTAACCCCTAAACTATATAAATAGTAAAAAGATTAAAACTGAAAATGTTAGCCGTTTGAAAAGTAGTGAGGGAGGCATTGTAGAGGGTAATGAGGAGAAAGTAAATCTATTAAATGATTTGTTTTACACCTAATTTACCAAGGCAAATAACATTCCTGCTGATGGACAGAGGGATGAAGTAAACTTCACCTTAAATGTTTCTTGTTTAGCTCAGGAGTAAGTACAGCTCTGCCTTAAGAAGATTAAAATAGACAAATCACCAGGTCCTGATGATACACACCCTCATGTCATAAGGGAATTAAGTAACGTGATAGACGGGCCCCTATTCTTAATATTTATGGACTGTCCCAAAGTAGTGGCATATAGCAACTGTGGTGCCAATATTCAGGGGTCAAAAAAGTGATCCTGGAAATTATAGGCTGATAAGTTTAACCTCTGTTGTATGTAAAATGATTGAAGGTTTTCTAAGAGATGCCATACTATAGTTGCTCACTGAAAATAAATGTTTAACTCCGTTCCAGCATAGGTTTTATGAAGGATCGGTCATGTCAAACTAATTTCATCCACTTATATGAGGAGGTTAATTCTAGACTGGATCGAGGTGAGGCACTGGATGTCATATATCTAGATTTTTCTAAAGTATTTTATACTGTGCCACATAAAAGGTTGGTAAATAAATGAGAATGTTTGGACTGGGAGAAATGCTTGCAAGTGGGTAAGTAACTGGCTCAGTGATAGAAAACAAAGGGTGATGATTAATGATACGTACTTGGACTGGATCCCTCTTACTGGTACCACAGGGATCAGTATTGGGCCCTTTTCTTTATAATATATTCAATAATGACATTACACAAGGATTGCAGAGTAGAATACTGTATCAAACTTTGCAGATAATACTAAGTTCAGTAAAGTAAGCAACACAAAAGAAAATAATGTTCTATTACAAAGGGATCTGCATTAGTTGCAGGCCTGGGCAGAGAAGTGGCAGATGAGAAAAAGTGGGTAAAAGTGACATGAAAAAGGACTTCTTGGTGACAGTAAACTTAATTGTAGCCTCTCGTATCAGACATCTGCTGCCAAGAAAAATAGGATCATGGGATGTATTAAAAGGGGCATAGAGACACACGACAAGAACACTATTCTCCCATTATGCAAATCACTGGTCAGACCACACATGGAATATTGTGTACCAGTGCACAAGAAAGACATTGTAGTAATTGAACAGGTTCAAAGGTGGGCAACGAAAATATTAAAACGACTGGGTGGACTACAATAACCAGCAAGCTTAGCAAAATAGGGGTTGTTTAGAAAAAAGATAGCTCTGCGATGACAAAACAAATATGTATACATACAGCTCTGGAAAAAATTAAGAGACCACTGCACAGTTTTCTAAAAATCAGCATCTCTACATGTCTGACAGCCATTCCATTCCAGTGTCAGTTGAATTCCAACCAAAGTACACCTCATTCTATTTAATGGGCTTCTGATTAGGTGATCACTTGAACCAAATCTTATTTAATGAAGTATTAAAAACACTGCTGTGGTATTCACAATCCCCTTGCAATAGGACAAGCTAGATGGCAAAACAAGTGCTAGGAATAAGCCAAAATGATTTTACATGGAAAAAAAATCATGGTTATTCCACCAAATATTGATTTAAAAAATCTCCCTGACTTAAAACATTAGTCTTATTATTTCTAAATAAATATGAACTTGTTTTCTTTGCATTATTTGAGGTCTCACACCACTGCTTCTTTTTTATTATTTTGAAGATTTCTCATTTACTGCAGATATTGTAAATACAATTTATTTTTTGCTTTGAATTTCGGAGACATGTTATCAGTAGTTTATATAATAAAATAACAATGTACATTTTTCTCAAAAATATACCATTGAAGAGAAAAATCAGAGAAACTGAAAATTTTGCAGTGGTCTCTTATTTTTTTTCCAGAGCTGTATATCAAAGGTCAATACAGAGATCTCTCCCATGAACTTTTTATACCTAGGACTGTATCTAGAAAAAGGCAGCATTCTCTGTGCCTGGAGGAAAGAAGGTTTCTACATAGACATAAAAGGGATTCCTTACTGTAACAGCAGTGAGACTGTGGAGCTCTATGCCAGAGGAGCTTGTAATGGTGACTTTAGAATACAGTTCAAAAATTTCCAGGATGCATATCTAGAGCGTAATAGTATAAAAAGTTATAGTGACTAGGATTCTGGAGAAGGGTCGTTGATCCAGGGATTTATTCTGATTGCCAGATTTCAGTCTGGAAGGAGTTTTTCCCTAAAATAAGGACAATTGGCTTCTACCTCATGGGGGTTTTTACCTTCCTTTGGAACAACACTTTAACATAATAAGCTGAACTGGATGGACGTCTGTCTTTTTTCAGTCTTACAAACTTTGTAATGATTTAACATAAGAGTTGGTTTTGATCTTAAGATATTGTGTCTGAAAATATATTTACACATACTATAGCACTTATGTCACCGTTTGATGCAACCACCTTTGTGAAATCACAGTAAAATGCAGTGTTTTTGCCATGATTTAAAAAAAAGAAGTGTTTTACCAACATTTTATGGAAAACATCACAATAAACTGCAACATGACTGCTACATATCAGTGAATCCTTTTTTGAAAAAAAACATTTAAAAATCCTGCATTTGACCCTGCTGGTGCTGGTATTAAAGATTTGCAAAGTAAATGTGTTGCAGATCTAATTTTTATATTCAGAAGAATGCATGATATTTTGATTTATGATGTTATCTTGGACAGCAAACAAACTTAATACTCTAACTAAACTTAGAGACCTAGCTCATTGTTCAAATGATGGTGTTTGAAAATCAAATAATTAACCCCTTCGGGTTGCAGCTATTTTCATACTCTTTTTTTTCCTCCAAGGGCCATATTTTTTTTATTTTATTTTTTTATTTTTCCATCTATATCACCATATGAGGGCTTGTGTTTTGCAGGATAAAATATACCTTTTAATGGTGCTATTGATCAATGCATATAATTTACTAAGAAACCCAAAACAAATTCTATATGGGCTGAAACATAAAAAAAAAACACAATTGTCTGTAACTCTTTATTTTTTATGTGTAAAATGGCAAAATGGGGTAATTTAAACTTTTGGATATGTCCAAGTGCATGAAGGGGATAATGCCAGCCACATCTGAATTGATATACAACAGGTCAGGAGTCCTTATTTCCCATTTTAAGGCAATCAATGTATCATAGATAGGGTTAGGTTGTTTTCACAATACATATTTTGCATAATTATCTATATAATAGCCACTAATTTTTGTCTTTCTTTTTTTTCCCTCATGAATGAACTTGAATTACCTGCTCCTTCTTTCAACATTAGGTAAGCAGTCTTTTTCATTATATAAAAGAAAGCAAAAAAAATCCCACTAAAATATTTGAAAACGATCAGACTGGTTTTTTTTGTAGGATTTCCAATGGTACATTAGATTTGATATATTTTGTATAGTATTTGTGTGTATTATTATTCAATTTTATTCATTTTCATGTTTTTAATTTTTTCTTCACACATGATTGAGGAAAGAATGAAGATTTCTAATATTGAGCACTAGACTAATACACAATTTTGAAATTTTACCTTCAGATTCCCTGATTTTAAATGTTGTAAATAATTATGTGTATGTATAATATTAATTTATATGTGTGAAATTCATGTAGGCCTTTATACAACTTTAACAATGAAAAAAGTTTTTTTCAATGAATTGAAATTGATTTTTTATTGAAAGTTTGTCATACAACAATATAGTATACAAAGAATAATCCAGGATATATTATAAAACGGAAAAAATAACATTTGGAATATGCCGTCATTATCTAGCAGTATAAGAAAACATCAAAGTGTATAGTAACATAATATAATTCTATAAACAGTCATATGGACAACCGAAATGTGATGCTAATAGTAAGGAAAGTTTGAAGGATAGATAACCAAAAGATTGTTACACTTAAATTAACAAGAGGTATGTTTCCAGAGCACAGGAGTCCCACAGGACTATGGTCTATCCATAACAAAATAGAGAAGCACAAACTAAAAAAGAATAAGTGGAGGAGGGAAGTAGAGATAAAGGAGGTCAAATATAATCTTGCAAGTGATTCACCTCAAGAGAGCTCGCCGGGCACTGGCAGACACGCAAACATCTAGAAAAAAATGTAAAAAAATATATATATATTACAAGCGAAAGGGCCCTTGATTAAGAGAAAGGGGTAAATAAAGTCCCCAGTAAAGCTCTCAGCTAGTCAAGCCACGGAATTCCTGAGAGGATTTATAAAGCACCCAAGGATTCTACACTCAGAGAAATGTATCTACATCCTCTGAAGTATGTGCAATTTGTTCCTCTATGCTGTAGCAAAATGCCATTTCCTCTTTCCAATCCTCCACTGAAGAAGGGGTAGTCTGATGCCATCTGTAGGGAATTATGGTTTTTGCAGCCTGTAAGGGTGTCTTGATAAAGACTTATTGTAAGCTGATTGCATGTATCTGAACATGAACAGCAAAGTAGCTGTGCCTGTACAATCCAAGATCCCTTTGAGGACAGTCTTCCTCAAGCCTCACAGAGCAGTACAACCCCTCTGGAAGTTATTTATAATGTTTTGTTGTACATAAAAAAATCACGAGGGGTACTAACACAGGGTTTCAGAGTATGGTGATTGTCCAATCTGTAAGTGGGCCAATTCCAATACAGTATATAAAGTATTTATATTTAATTTTCTTTAGCACCACTACATAGAGAGGAGAGTATTATGTAGCAGCAGCTTTTATAGCCATGTGTGGGTTCCAAGCAGGCCCAGACTTACAGTCTGTCTTACAGGGCAGATTCCCGGTGGACCGTAACTAAGTGGGCCACCTAACCTGACCTATACCTAGTGTATGCTAATTCAGTCATGGATGATTTCACTTTGATTCATGATTGTTGTCACAGTGTGCTACACTGTCTATTTATCCTAGTACAAGGCTTCCTGGCTCAGCCTTTTGATGTCCTCCCTTTGCTTCTTATCTTTGTTTTCGGCTGAGTGAGACCTAGCCTGCTTCAGTGTTTATGGCAAGTGGGTGAAGGGGAGGGAGGAATATAAGTGTCTGGATATAACATTGTGATTTTTAAACCATGCATAGTTTTTTAAACGGAAACTTAGTTATTGAAGATGGGAGATGGTGCAAGACCTGCCTATTGATTGACTTCATTAAGGATGAGTTCCTCAAAGTCCGCTGTACCTCCTGTGTGACAATAGTGATAGTACTTCTCTGCTGTCCAGTAGGCATAGAAGACATTGCGATGAGTACATACATCTGTATATACAGACAGTGAGCTTCCCCATACTTGTATCCATGCTCCTCAACTGCCCAATAGAGGTTAAGTGAGACATGTATGATCGGGTTTTTCATCCTTTTCTGGTATCAAATGCATCAAAGTGAACCGGCTACAATGTCTAATACGCCTATCAAATGTGTTAGGCACATTGTTCGTAAGACTTGACATTTTTTAATGCGCCTAATATGAGTGGGCGTGCTGTGGGCGTTCTGGGGGCATGTCGCACCACACTCATAATATTAGACACATATATCAATGTGGTTCAGCAAAACTAGGCGCATTACTGCTCGGACGGCAGACCTATTTCAATGTGGTCTGCCTGAGCCGAAATGGAGCTGGATTTTCTGTTAGGGAAAAAATGTCCAATATTTCTCAACTTAGACCAGTACAATAATAAAAAGCAATTTCTGATAATTATCAAACTATATAAAATTAAATAATTTAAATTTAATTAAAAAAGTATCATTTAAAATTAATATAAAAATATATAATATCCCAAAAATATAAAAATATCTTCTTTAAAATGTATTTAGAATGAAAAGAATCTAAAACTAGTTTAACATTAAATAACCCACTGATTGTTGTTTAGATTTTTAAATTTTACATTTTTACTACATTCAATTTATTCTCACTCTTTACTGTACATATAGCAAGAGCCAGCACAAGACAGGTCTTGCTGGGACCTGTGGTCCACTAAGCAAGATCAGTACCATAGTTTCTATTCACTGACATGCATCTAATGACTTTTCTTGTATTTCCAGTCTATCTATAGCCTTTATACATGCTAGGCGCATTACTAATTAATTACTAAGTTTCATAATGCACCTAACACACCGGTGAGGCGCGATGAACTTTAGACACCATTTATGAACGCACATAAACCACTTTCATACATTTAGGTGCATTATACACTGAAAACGAGACTCGAAAATTTACTTTGAAGCACCTTCCTTCATATACGTCTCCATAAGTTTCACAGATCTAATTTGATCAAGGAGTTTGATGCAGATTCTGTGTCTAAATCTCATTTTAGTCCACATCCCATTGATTTAATGTTTGTCAGTATAGATTAAAATAGGGCTATTCTAAGCCAGGAAATGCAGCAAAATCCGCCACTACACCTATACAATCTATGTCTAAATTATTACTTTTGGAAGGAATACAATGTGTAATATATATTTTTTTCAGGCCCTGCAACTAAAGCATACCTCCAATTATACACTACTTTCCATAACAGCATTACAAGCAAAAATAAGAAAGCTTATAATACATGTAATTAGACAAAAATGCTAACTTATCATATAATTAGCTTTTTTCTATTCCTTCCTCCTCCCCCCAGCTTTCTAGTCTGTTCACTCACAGATCATACTCAAATCACTTAAATAATCTATCTTGCTTAGGAGATGAGGTTCCTGCATTACTGAGAGCTCAGGATACAACTGCCCAGAGATTATTTTAAAAAGGGAGTGGAAGGAAGTAATATTAAAGATAAGACACTCATACCCAAGCAGCAGCATGGTGGACACAGCTGTAAGAAGCAGTGTAGCTGTAAGTTTAGCAGTAGGATAAAATACTCATTGTACAAAGAGGATATTTGTGTGTTTTCTGTCTGTTCTCCACCTCTCCATAGACTTTTACTCTTCATAAACTGTTATAGGTAGCTGTCTAACTGTTGACATTTATGATAAAGGTTGTTGACCGAAACGTCTCTTTATTGTGTCACTTTAAAGCGCAATAATCTATTTGAAGCTCAACTATCATTTGTAAATAAAAAAAATTCCACTTGGTATAAAAGCTCTGGTGTGCCGTTGCATCTATTCTTCATTTTTCAACTAAATCACATGACTGTGTATACAAAGAGCATGATCGAGAGGCAGAGTCTCTCAGAGTCAAAGATGGCCAGAGGTTCAATCTGTAAAAAAACTGTATCTTAAAATGATGAAAAAATTTAAGAAAATGTTCCTTAATGTAAAATGCTAATACTTTTAATATGCCACCATCCACAGTACATGATGTTATCAAAAGATTTAGAATCCAGAGACATCCATGGGACAAGGCATTCCATATTCAATGCCATTGACATGATATACTGTCCCTCTGTCCGCACAGAATTAAAACAGGCATAATTTGGTCATGTAAATCACTGCATAGGCTGAGGAATACTTTCAGAACTCATTGTCCGTGCAATTGACAAATGCAAGTTAAATTTCCAGCTTGTTATCAGTGCACAGATCACATGCCTGTGTCTCTGATAATACTGCATTATTATGGCATGGGCAGCTTACACATCTCGAAAGGTTTTAGAGCAACATATGCTCCCCTCCAGACAACATCCCTTTCAGAGAAACACTTGCATATTTCAACAGGACAATAATAAACCACATACTGTATCCATCACAACAGCGTGGCTTCACAGTAGAAGAGTCCACCTGCAATCTAAACCTTTTACCAATAGAAAACATTTGGTGCATAATGAAATGAAAAAATCTAGCAAAGAAGACCCAGGACTGTTGAGCAGCTTGAACCCTATATCAGAATTAGACACCCTCCCTCTCCCAAAACTCCAGCAATCAGTCTCCTCACATTCAGACATTTACAGACTGTTGTAAAAAGAAGAGGGGATGCTACGCTATGGTAGACATGGCCCTGGCCAAACCTGTTTGAGATGTGTTGCTGCTATCAATGAAATGGAAAAATGGCTAAATTTCACCTTCTGATCTATGACTGTGTTTTATTGGTAGAAGAGTGAAGAAATCAGGCGATACCTTTTAGAGGCTAACTGAGTATATTTGATGGTGAGCTTTCGAGAGAACTAGCTCCCTTCTTCAGACATGATGTTATACAAGAAATTGAAAATTCACAGACTTTTTATACACAAAAGACCTGGACCTTCAAAGAATCTTAGAATTCTTAACAATAACAAAATGCAATATAAGCAGAAAGTCATTTACAGCAGGTCAAGCAGTCAACTATCTGGAAACTTGTGAGGCGTGACAGAGGGGGTCAGTATTCCTGCGTCTTATCTAGCAGCCATCAGGCCGTGATTTGTGACCATCACTGTTCACACATAGTTCGACATAAAGCTGGCATGAATATTTAGCCCATTTTGCAGAGTCTGAAATTTTTGCATTAATTTAAATTCCCACTCCTTTCTCTCCCTCTACGTCTTAAAGTGTCCCATTAAAACCATAATTTTCAGATTTTCAATACAATGGTCATCTCTGGAGAAGTGTTGTGCCACTGGAAGATCAGTTCTGCTGTTATTAATAGTGAATCTATGTGAAACAGGTCCACAACCTAACCCTGCAGGAACAGAAGGCTATCACCTCACTGAAAGAAAATCAGGACATAATAATAAAACCAGCTGACAAAGGGGGCGCAATAGTCATGATGAACACCTCTGACTACATCCAGGAAGCAAACAAGGCAGCTGTCCAACCCAGCCCATTACTCCAAACTTAACAGTGATCCCACAAGGACTTTATAAAACAGCTAAAGAATATGATCAAGAAGTTTCCAACTCAGGTCCAGAGGCAGGTAGAGGGGCTCATCCCAGCAGATCCCAGGCCGGGCTGCTTCTACATGCTCCCCAAGATCCACAAAGAAGGCAACCCTGGGAGGCCTATCATTTCTGACAGAGAATATCTCAGGTTGGGTGGAAAATCTCCTAAAACCCCTGGTCAGAGATACTCCTAGTTATATCCAGGACACCAAGGACCTTCTTAACAAATTCAATGCCCTCGGTCCACTTCCTGAGGGCACCATTTTGGCCACCATGGATGTAGAATCCTTGTATACAAACATAGTCCACAAGGATGGAGTTGCAGCATTTCGGACACACCTGGAGATACTTAACCTCCCAACAAAACCAATAACACAGCTCATACAGTTCATACTCAGCCACAACTATTTTAAATTTGGAGAGGACCTATATCTACAGTGAATGGGAACTTCAATGGGGTCCAGATGTGCACCCCAGTATGCAAACCTCTTTATGGCTGAACTGGAAGGAGCGTATCTATCCACATGCACCACCAAACCCATGATGTACCTCTGTTACATCGATGATATCATTGTCATCTGGACTGCGGGCGAGGAGGCCCTAATTCAATTCCATAATGACTTCAATAACTTCCACCCCACCATCAACCTCAAGCTTACCTATTCAGAGAGCAAAATCCACTTTCTGGATACTACAATACACATCAAAGACCACCGGCTACTCACATCAGTGTACCACAAACCGACAGACAGAACGGCCTACCTCAGAATGACAGCTCTCCCCCAAACAACAAAGCAAACATTATATACAGCCAGGCTATACGGTACAATCGTATTTGCTCCAACAAGACAGACCTGGACAAACACCTCCTGGATCTGAGGACAAAATTTCTCCAATTGGGGATACAGGCCAAAATCAAAATCATGCAAAGCGGCGCCGCATCAACAGAGACAGTCTGCTCACATACAAAGAGACCCAGAAGGAAGAACGAGTGCCCCTAGTTGTAACCTACCACCCACAGCTGGAGATCCTACGAAAGTTTGCCAAGGAACTTCAACCTGTGCTACATAAGGACAATAGACTCAAAGACATATTCCCAGTCCCCCCTCCTTTCCTTTCGGCAACCACCAAACCTGTGGCGTATTATTGTCCGGAGCGCCCTGAAGGCCCCAACTGAAAATGGCACCTCACCCTGCCTGCAAAACAGGTGCAAGACCTGCAGGCACATCCACACTGCACTGCAGTGTACCTGTCCCACAGTCACAGCAGGTGCACAGAACTAGGGGACATTTTCCTGCAGGTCTAGCAAATGTGGTGTATCTGATTATGTGTATGCAATGTCCCATCACAGGCCTTTATGTGGGGGAAACAGGGCAGAGACTCAGCCAGCGCATGAACTCACATAGATTCACTATTAATAACAGCAGAACTGATCTTCCAGTGGCACAACACTTCTCCAGAGATGACCATTGTATTGAAGATCTGAAAATTATGGTTTTAATGGGACACTTTAAGACGATAGAGGGAGAGAAAGGAGTGGGAAATTTAAATTAATGCAAAATTTCAGACTCTGCACAAAATGGGCTAAATATTCATGCCAGCTTTATGTCGAACTATGTGTGACAGTTGATGGTCACAAATCACGGCCTGATGGCTGTTAGATAAGACACAGGAATACTGACCCCCCTCTGTCACGCCTCACAGGTTTCCAGATAGTTGACTGCTTGACCTGCTGTAAATGACTTTCTGCTTATATTGCATTTTGTTATTGTTAAGAATTCTAAGATTCTTTGAAGGTCCAGGTCTTTTGTGTATAAAAAGTCTGTGAATTTTCAATTTCTTGTAGAACATCATGTCTGAACAAGGGTGCTAGTTCTCTCGAAAGCTCACCATCAAATATACTCAGTTAGCCTCTAAAAGGTATCGCCTGATTTCTTCACTCTTTTACTACTTTCTATGGCTAACACGGTACAACATCATACTACTGTGTTTTATTGTGAATACAACATGACTACAAGAGGTTTCCAGATCATTACATTCTTGTCTTCTTTTTGTTTCACACAGCATCCCAACTTTTTTGGGAGTAAATCTCAAATAATCACATAAAGCAAAACACTTTCAAGCCACAATAAATTTGCTTATTTTTCTACATGTAGAAATCACATTGAAAACAGGTTGTGGCATTCTGAATAGGCTATGTGCTTTTGTGCTATAGACTATTGAACCAAAGGGATTACAGGAGCCGTTGTTACCTCTTTCCTTTTTTCGTTCCATGAAATCTGCAATTTCCTTTGCCCAAAGCTATGTCCCTAGTTATTATTTCCCTTATAAAATGCAATCTAGCAGGTTATTGAGTTGTTTTTGAATGCATAATGCAAGGAGCATTACCACAATAAACTGCTACATTTACATCCTTGTGTATTCAAAGGCAAACAATACACACGAGTCGAGAAATTTGTTTTCTTTCACGCTCGGCTGCGCATTCACTATCTGTTTAATAATGAAATGTCTACTATCAGATGAGAACTACAATCCTGTTTTAGGACTATAAACTGACTTTTTTCTTACCTTTTATTGGTACTTTCAGACAAAGTCAATGAATCTTAAAATGGTTAAAACACCAATTTATAATTTCGCTTAAGGTGTTTGCTGATATGGTTTGCTGTCGATAAATTTCTAAAAACTGTTGTTACTTTATGTTTGATTTTATTTTTTTTACTGTGACTATAGCCTGCGCAAAAAACAGGCAAATGTTTTTACAGCTAAAGCCATGAAAATGAAATTCAATTCAAGTCGATTTCCCAGTCTGTATTTATTGCCTGGTGTACATGCATCAATAGACTGATAAAGTACTGCCTGCAGCCTATTGTGCTCGGTGCTACACCTTCTCAGGTGTTCACACTTTAATAGTTCACATTGATCTGCTCTCTGCTGCCAAGGGTGTATGCAAGTTGCTTCCTCCCATTGAAGAAACGTCTTTACAGTTAGAAGTTACAACACAATATTCAGAGAAAATGCAAAGTACATAAAAGCCACTGTTTTATGTATCTATATGATTACCGTACACTGTATGCTAAGATGCTATACAACAGTGTCAATTACTATAAAGTTATATATGTGCTGTGTTGATATAGTATACTTTAAATGGTAAAGTGCCTCTCTGCCTTAATAAAGTTTTCATGAGCTCATGAATCCTGCTCTTCTATTAGTCTGCTCAGCATTTTTGAAGCTAATGCTGCAGAGCTGTGCTTCCAAAAGCAGCCTTAAAGGAATGTTTTTGCTTATGTTCATGTATAGACATCGACTTTTTGCTCTTATCTAGATCTACTCAGATTGAATTTCCAAAGTATAATATCTTTTCCCACCTCATTTCTTTCAATGTTTGTCAGTACTCTGTTACTCAGTTGGGTCTCTTTACAGTAACTTCTGTGTCTGAGGATACAAGGGAAAGGCATTCCAGTTGAACCAAAAGGGCCTGTGGCAAAAGGAGGGAAAGCAACCCTTAGGGGCCGTTCACATGGCTGATTTGGGCACTGATTTCAGCCGTACTGCACGCCGTATTTGCACTGCAGTATGGCTGAAATCCGTCCCTGTCATTATAGAGAATAATTCTCATAGAGAATTATGGATTACGTCTCCTCTCCCCGCTCGCACAATATGCCAAGTTGGGAGAAAGTGACATGTCAATTATTTACAGCTTGTATGCGCCGTGAATAATGACTGTCTATGGGGCCGGCCGGAGCTGCCCCGGCCCCCGCCCCGCCCCCCGCTGCACGGCAGCCGGCGTAATTGCGGGGCGAAATCCGTCCCGCAGTTACGTCGGCAATAAGCCGTGTGAACTGTGCCTTAGAGACAGATTCATTAAAGCTTAAGTTCTACAACTTTCTAATATGTTTTGTGTTTCAAGCCTCTAACATATTCAATATATTCAATGTATACATAGGTAAATATATGCCCTTTGTAGGTAGATTTAGTTCCCTTGTAGGTAGTTATATACAGCCCCCATATAGGTAGGTAAATGCCCTGCCCCATGTTTGTATATTTACCGCTATAGGTAGGTAGATATAGCCCACCTGTATGTAGGTATAAACCCTCTGTATGTACATATATGAACCCTGTAGGTAGATATATCCCTCCTGTAGATAGGTAGATATAGCCCCCTGTAGGTAGGGTAATGAACTGTCCCTGCCTTCTCCCTAAGAAGCAGCTGCACAGATAGTGTGCAGTGGCCAACTGCACAGCCATTTCAAACCGGCCGTGCAGAGTGAGATGCTGATCGCAGGCCTAGAAAAATGGGCCTGACTGGGGCATAGGTTCACCTTCCAGTAGGGCAACAACCCTAAACATAAAGCCAAAGCTATAATGGAATGGTTCAAATCAAGACATATTAAACACATACAGTGGGGAAAAAAAAAGTATTTAGTCAGTCACCAATTGTGCAAGTTCTCCTACTTAAAAAGATGAGAGAGCCCTGTAATTGACATCATAGGTAGACCTTAATATGGAAGACTAAATGAGAAAACAAATCCAGAAAATCACATTGTCTGATTTGGAAATTATGGTGGAAAATAAGTGTTTGGTTCATAACAAAAGTTCATCTCAATACTTTGTTATATATCCTTTGTTGGCAATGACAGAGGTCAAAGGTTTTATGTAAGTCTTCAGAAAGGGTGGCACATACTGTTGCTGGCCCATTTTATACTGATAACAAGTTCAAACAGGCGCCATTACTACAGGTAAGGAGTGGAGGACAGAGGACCCTCTTAAAGAAGAAGTTACAGGTCTGTGAGAGCCAGAAATCTTGCTTGTTTGTAGGTGACCAAATACTTATTTTCCACCATAATTTGCAAATAAATTATTTCCAATTCAGACAATGTGATTTTCGGGATTTGTTTTCTCATTTTGTCTCTCATAATTGAGGTCTACCTATGATGTCAATTACAGGCCTCTCTCTTTATAAGTGGGAGAACATGCACAATTGGTGGCTGACTAAATTCTTTTTTCCCCACTGTATTTATGTTTTAAAATGGTTCAGTTAGAGTCCATACATAAATCACAGTTAGAATCTGTGGCATGACTTGAAAATTGCTGTTCACAAGCATTTGCCAATTAATGTGACTGATCTAGAGCTATTTTGCAAAGAAGAACGGAAAAGTAATCTAGCCTCTAGATTTGCAAAGCTAGTAATAACATCCCCCAACAGACTGCAGTTGTCATTGCAGCTAAAGGTGGTCCATCAAAGTATTGACTCAGAGGGGCTGAATTTGGAAAAAGCACATATCAATTTCTTTACACTTTACAAATATTTGCTACTTTGTGCTGCTCTTTCACATAAAATATAGCAAATATGAATATAATACATTTAAGTTTGTTGCTGAAATGTTTAAAAATCAGGAACAGTTCAAGGGCTATGGATACTTTTGCAACCCACTGTATGTACTATTTAATTTAACAACATTAAAGGGGTTGTATCATTTCATTAAACGGTCTTCAGAATAAGGGGACAGTGAAAACAAGCAACTTTGCAATTGGATGTCATTAGCAAAGCTGTCTTGTTTTCACTGTCTCCCTTATCTTCATTTTCTGTAAACACTGTTCCCTAGTGCCAGTCGGATCCCACCTCCTTTCATTTCATTGGCTGACGGCTCTACTAATTTACATTCTGTCTGGCCCCCGGTCGTATTGATGGGAGCGTGCATTCCTGCCTCTCTCACTCAGAATAAGCTGCCGTCAGCATTTCACTTTGCACAGCCAGAAGAAACACACTAACACTGTAGCTGTTTCTACAATCAGTAAACAGCAGAATTGTGCCCGATGCCTAAGTGTTAACATAGATGGAGCATTAGGGTGCTTTCACTTGGTGCGGTTTTGTTGCGTTTCTTCAATGCGTTTTTTGTGCAGGAAGGCACAGCAATTAATGCTGTACATTGCTGCACAAAAAACGCATTGAAAAAACGCATCAAAAACGCACCGTGTGAAAGCACCTTTATACTGCCTCTCTCACTCAGAATAAGGGGCCGGGAGCACACTAACACTAACACTGCAGCTGTTTCTTCAATCAGAAAACAGAAGAATTGTGCCTCAGTGCCTAAATGCTCCTGTGTGTAAACATAAAAGGGAGACAGATCTGTGCCGCTCAGCAGACTGGATTCAACTGTAACAACCCTTCAGCTGTGAGAGGAGAAGAGATCAGTGCTCTGAGTTCACAGAAGACTGTCTGAATGCTGTGGTATGTAAACAGCTCTTACAAAATAAGACTGCATAGGGAGAGGACAGTGACATGTGGACTCAGAGAGGGAGGGGGAACACACTGGAGCGAGCATAAACAGTGAAGGGGGGATGATGTCATCCCGCTTCAGTTAAGAAACACACAGCTGGGAGGGGAAGAAACGCCCCTGGATTTCAGGAAATGAGAGAATCAAGCTTCAAGAAAACAGCTGAACTGATGAAGCGATACATCCCCTTTAATATACCACTTGCTGCTTTGCTTAACTTGGGAACATAGGTACCATTTACTGTATCGTGATATACCCAGCACTGACTCATCATGCCTTTGGTTCAGTTTCTACACATGATATTGTATTCCTCAACACTCCTCAACACTGAAATTGCAACACCAAGAAGGATAAACCACAAGGATACACAAATTAAGGAAGTAACAGGTGTCACTAAGATCTTCAAATTATTACATTTTCAAGCACCTTCCTCTCTGGCATGTAGAAGGGCATTAAAGTCAGATTGATTTTTTGCCACATGAAGCCTAAAAAATCAGATAAAGTGGTGTGGGATGATTATGTAATGTCTTGTAATCATTCTCATGCCAGTTATCACCACTTATTGGAAGCTAATAGGTACACAGTCCTTGAACTGAGGGACCCTGGCTCATCACTCTACATGCCTAGGCCAAGATGGAATGGCACCAACAGGGTTTATGACTGATCTCTTTTTAAAAAATTGTGTTGGATCCATTTACTTATAATGAATTATGGTTTTGTTAATGACGAAGAGAGGGCTGCAGACTGTTCTGTACTTCCTGTAGAAATATTATAACTAGAGATGGGCGAATTTCTCAAAAGTTCGATTCGCCGACTTCGCCGAATTTCCCAACAAAATTATTTTCGTCCACGTCAATTTTACTTCGTGGCAAAACCCCTTTAAAGGAAAGTCTCTTATAAGATTGAGGGCAGTAATGAAAAGCCCTGACGGGCCCTTAATTGTTATAGGCCTGAGGCTGCTTTTTAGGGAGAGAGGCAGAAAAAGAGAGGCAGAAAGCAATATGTAGAAAGCACATGCCATATGTGCAGTCAGATAGAGTAGCTGTAGGGTTAACTCTAAGGGACACATGTATGAAAACTATTTAGGTCTAAAACTCACTTTTTTGCCCATAGGTTACTATTAGAGATGGGCGAATTTCTCAAAAATTCGGTTTTCTGACAAAATCCGAATCGCATTAAAAAACAGCTATTTCCTGGCTGCACAGAGCCTGTAGGGTGCTGTAGAACATTATGCCATGCTTAAATATGCAGAGGGAGCTTGGTTTGCTCTTCATACAATGCTGTGTTTTAGTATGACACGCACATGACTGCCGCCGCTATTAGAATCGCTTCACTCTTCAATTTCCTGGGCACTTACGGGGGCAAAACTGACCCAAAACTGAAGCGGGAATGCAGCCTGATAAAGTCATGGCAGCGCCAGCTGGAGAAAAAACAAGCTGAGGGCTAAGATCCTACAATAGCATCAAAAAACACACTAGTAGGTTCCTGGAGCTGCCATAGGTCGCAGCACAGTAAGGGGATGTCACAGCAGGGGTCACCCTGCAAGGCCAAATCTTCCGGTGTCATTTAGCGGCCATGTGTTGACCACACACTAGGTCATACACTTTCTCCCAGATGACATCTGACAACACCAGCAAAGAGTCGGTGGATTTGTCAGACACAACCCTTAGTTGGCATGGCCCGGGAGCAGGTCAGAGGCCCTCATCTGTCCTCAACCCACCTCTGTCCCGTTCGCTTCCCACAGCCAGAGAACTACTATGTGCTGTGCTACTATACAGTGAGGACGAACTATTTGAGGACAGTGGGCTGCAAAGAGGTGGGGAAGACATCCGCTGCTTCATGCAGAAGCGGGCAAATAGTGATGGGGAGAGTTGCAATGAGGGGGTTATGTTGTGAGTGGTCAGGCTTTGTACAGTGACACCATTGAGGTGGACGGCGGTGACAGGCAAACACTAATAGATGTAGCCAATCGCACTTGGGAGCCAGGTGAAGCAAGCAAGGCTGGGACAAGGTAAGCTGCCCTGGTTAAACAAGGCATAAAGTGCCCCCCCAAATGGAAAATTCAGCCCACTCCATGCCTCCTTGTGCCCCCTTTTCTCCCTGGGATGAAGTACGCCCTACTCGGTCGTCTACCCCCAACTACCCATTGTCCCAGCCCGGGAAGCATTCCGTTTTCTCTACATTAAGTTTTAGGAGACGGGAGGAGAAGGAGGATTTGGACGACAGACAATCTGGGATCTTGGACAGTAGAGAGTTAATATCTGGGCCGGAGATGTAAAGTTGGGTGTCATCAGCATACTGGTGGTTTTGAAAGCCATGTGATGCTATTAGCTGACCTAGTCCAACAGTGTACAAAGGCTTCATCATTATCATTGGGAGAAGAGAGTGTCAGGAAGTCCGTAAGTCGGTTGTGTGGCTGGGAGTCATCAGGGTGGCAGCAGTGCGAGGTTGGGAGCCAAACGTCCATGATTTAGACCTCTCACTTTGCAGGTCCCAGAAAGTAGCGGCACAGGGACTCACCGGGTCAGCGGCGGTAACAGTCAGTCAGTGCAGAGCTTTGGTGGTAAAATCACCTACTCGGCGGTGTGCCAGTTTTTTGACGAGACACCAGAGGAGGGTTGAACATAACTATATGTAGAATCTCTGGGCAGAAAGTAATGCATGACCAGGGACCTAACGTTGGCACCACGGCACTGCATCAACATCATGCAGTGTCACCATATGTGTTTCAGATGTGGTGGTCCATTCTGTCCCAACAGCACCCAGTGGCACACCTCCCATTTCAGGCAGTCAAGGCTTCACCACCTCTGCCGAAGACAACTCCCTGTCTATTACATCATCTACCGGTCCATATACTCCTGCTCCTCGGCACTCATGGTGCCAGCAGTCGTTCACCGAGACGATTGCCAAGAGACAGCAGTATGTGTCTAGCCATCTCTAAGTGCAGAAGCTGACTGTGCTCCTGTCCAAGTTGGTGGTACTGCAGTCCCTCCCTTTTCAAGTGGTGGAATCTGCACCATTCAAAGAACTGGCCTGAAAACTTGGCATTCACTTCTGCCATTGTAACAACACGGGTAGTGGGTCCTCTGGACCACCGCAAGCGGTGGTAGCGGCCCCGCCAGGGAGCAGGGTCTAAGTAGGTCCCAGTTTTCACCAGAGCCCGCCGACAAAGCAGGATGGATTTTCTGCGGTGGGAGTCCTACCAGGTCGCTAACCCTGGCGCGACTAGCTTGCGGTGGCAGCCAAGACGCAGCGAGGTACCGAATCATAAGACGAAACTCGTAGTCAGAGGTCAGGCCAACAGGTCAGGGCAGGCGGCGGAGATTCGAGGTCAGGTAACGTAGCAGAAAGGTCGGGTACACGGGCAGACAGGAACTGATGAACAGGGGGAAATTGATGAACAGGAATAAATATATTAACAGGAGGGAAATTATGAACAGGGGGAAATCGATGAACAGGAGTTAATAGATTAACAGGGGGAAATTTATGAACGGGGGGGTAATTGATGAACAGGAATAAATATATTAACAGGGGGCAATTTATGAACAGGGAGAAATTGATGAACAGGAATAAATATATTAACAGGGGGAAATGTATGAACAGGGGGAAATTGATGAACAAAGAAAGGCCATTAACGATTTTTGATGATCCAAGTGGACAGGAGTATTCCCCTGGGCAAACGAAGTCACACACGGCAGGAAATGCTCAAGATGACATTGATTTGTGGCTTTCTCTGCGACAAATGAAAATTAGAACCATTGTGACAGACGATGGAAAGAACATGGTGTCCGCGCTGCGTAGGAGGAGGGCTGAGCCATGCTCCCTGCATGGCATACATGTTCAATCTGGTTGTCTTATACTGTACCCATCTGCAAGACATTCTAAAAATGGCCAGGAAACTTTGCATGCACTTCAGCCATTCTTACACCGCCAAGCACACCTTCCTTAAGCTGCAGCTTCAGACCGGCCTTCCCCAACATAGGCTGATATGTGACATTTCCAAACGTTGGAATTCCAGCCTCCATATGTTGGAACGACTCTATGAACAGAGAAAGGAAATGGATGATTTATTGATGATCCAAGCGGACAGGAGTACACCCCAGTGTAATTTTAATGTCAGTCCATGGCAACTCATGCATGACACCTGCCGTTTGCTCAGGTCCTTTCATGCGGACACGTTATTTTTCAGTTGCCAGGACTACAGGATAAATAACGTCATTCCACTGCTTCAAGTTGTCATGGACAGCGGTAGTGGATCCACTGGACCACCGCAACCGATGGCAATAGCCACGCCAGGGAGTGGACTCTAAGTAGGTCCCAGTTTTCACCAGAGTCCGCTGCAAAGCGGGAAGGACTTGCTGCGGTGGGAGTCTACCAGTTCGCTACCCCTGACGTGACTTGCTTGTGGTGGCAACCAAGATGTAGCATGGTACAAAATCGTAAGGCAGGCAGTAAGGTCAGGACAGGCGGCAATGGTTCGTGGTCAAGGGATGGAGGCAATAGGTAGGGTACACGGATATGACAGATGAAGCTGAAGGAAATGCTTTCTCTATAGGCTCTAAAGATTATTATTATTATTATTATTTATTTTATAGTCTTGGAGGCGGTTTTGTGATGAGCCTTTTCCATTACAAATGCAGCTAAAGAATTTCCACAGCTTTCAAAATATGGACACCTAGATAACAGTTCAGAAAACTTTTCCTTTATCGCCTGTGTTATCTGTTCATGAACAAATGAACATTTATCAACTTGCTTTCTTAAACCACTTGAAAATGTGTGGATGTAATTTGTTCCACCGGTACCAGAGGAGGGTCTCCAGAAGGACTTGTGTTTTTACTTTCTGTAAGTTGGACATACAATTCACATTCGCTTTTGCTTCTTTTTTGTTCTGTCCCATTCCAGTTTTGTACTGAATTCAATCAACAATGACACAGAATGCAAAGTAAGCACCTAAAACATTCCGTGTAGTTATGTCTCTTTCAGTTCAAGATCCATATGCTGCATTTGCACAAACTGGTGTAATGCTGAAACTGGATTCAAACCACCACGTTTATACTTCATGAGTGTTTGATTGTCACTGCTGTCCTCCTCAACGGTCTTGGTATGCAGAGGCTGACCACTCGCCAAAAAACCTCCCATGCCACTCTCCACATCAATACTGCAAGAAGTAGGGAATCTCTGCCCCACTTCTTCGTTGCCACGTAGCTCCTAACTGTCCTCAAATTGTTCATCCTCGCTGTATAGTGGCACTGAGCCCAGACCACATACTAGTTCTCTGGCTGAGGGACCCGAACGGGACAAAGCACCAACTGTTGGCTACGGTTGTCAGATGTCATCTGGGATGAAGTTGATGACCTACTCAACCAATCAAGAACCCTTGGGTTACTGATCAACACACGGCCGCTACAGGACACCGGCAGTTCTGGCCTCACCGAGTCATCCCTGCTGCGACGTCCCCTTGCTGTGCTGCGACCTGGGACTGGAATGTTTGTGCTTCTGCCACTCGCAGGTGAAGAGCCTGCCACCTCTCTGTCTGACATACTGTTTGTTCAAAAATTTACAGACTCTGTTTAATGAAGATATCTGTATATGATAAATACACACCCTGTATTTGACTCCAAATGAACCCACTAACAGGCTTGGGTAACCCTTGGATATAAATTGCGCTCCAGAAATGACCAGGAAAAATTTACTCGTATGTGGCGTTTAAAAACACTGTGTATTTTACTGAATATAAAAGCACAAACACGCTTAATTAACCCTTGAATATAAATTGCGCTTCAGGAATCAACAAGAACAATTTTCTCATCTTTGGCGTTTAGAAACACTGTATATTTTACTGAATATAAAAGCACAAACAGGCTTAATTAACCCTTGAATATAAATTGCGCTCCAGAAATCAACAGGAAAAATGTCCTCATTTTTGGCGTTTAGAAACACCGTATATTTTACTGAATATAAAACCACAAACATGCTTAGTTACCCCATTGAATGGATTTAATTTTGCGTCCATTGAAAAATCCAACAGGAAAAATGTACTCGTCTTTGGCGTTTAAAAACACTGTATATTTACTGAATATAAAAGCACAAACAGGATTAATTAACCCTTGACTATAAATTGCACTCCAGAAATGATCAGATGGAATTAAAATGTATATGGGGCAGAATTAGATCCACCCTGGACTTGAATTACAGAAGCCCACAAACTGAATCAAAATGAAAACGGAAGAGGAGCACTCTCTGATAAAAGCAGTGACACCCCCACCCCAAATAGCTGTGAAAAACTATTTCCTTTGCGTGAGATCTCTGCTGCTGCAGCAGCTGCTTATGTCAGGGCACAAGGAGAGCATTGTGAGGAACGAGCATGGCGTCCGTACTTATAGTGCTATGATGTCACAGAAGCTCGCCGGTCTCTGATTGGCTTGATGTCTGCACATGTCATTTAGGGTCTTCCTTTCTTCCTCCCAGAGTTCCCTCCCCCATGTCACGCCATGTGCTTGCGGCCATTTTAGCAATACAAAACACACTTCGTTCCAGTGAATTACCCCAAACATCTATTTCGTGCAGAACTGAAGTTTTTCTGAAATTCTAAACGAATTCCACTTCGTTAGAATCAATTCGCCCATCTCTAACTACAACCCCTAATGGAAACTGCTTAATTTTAACTGTGCGAGAAATATGAAAATATAGCAATGGGGCTATTCTATGCAATAAACATAGGTTATAAATGTCTAATTGCTGTGGGATCTCTCACTGATGAACAGTTCCCCAAATTTGTGCACAACAAGGGTCAAACATGTGCAACACTGCTTCACTCAGTGTCTGTGGAAGAAGAACGGGGCCTCTGGGGCTCCTCTTTTAGTGATGGATCAGACATTTATCACTTATATAACGCCTGGGAAAGAAAACATCAGCCTACACTGTTAGCAAAGCCAGCAGCAGTATCACTCCATCCTCCCTAAGCTATATCAGCAGTAACAGGTTTATCAAAGAATTTTCATGTTTATCTGAATTTACCAACAAATATCGGGCGCAGTTTAATATTTGTTCTTCTTGCAGTCAGGAGACTCATGGAATCATACCTACCACCCCTAATCAATGCTACATTGTTACAATGTTTTTCTACCATTCTCTTTCAAACTTAAACTTTTTATAGTACTTTTTAGAGGGAAGCAAACCAAGTGCATTTTTGGATTCATTTTGTACAAACCCTGACACACATTTTACTGTAATTTTATCATTTCTAAACCTCAGAGACATCAATAGACAATGTGATTGCAAGCGGAAATTCACCCAGTAAATTATGGTTTCCAAGCTGTCATAGGCACATTATGGGCCACATGTATGAAAACTGTCTAGGTCTAAAACGCACTTTGTTGTCCATAGCAACCAATCAGAGCACCCTTTTCATTTTATATAGTGCTCTAAAAAAATGAACGGGGCGCTCTGATTGGTTGCTATGGGCAACAAAGTGAATTTTAGACCTAGACAGTTTTCATACATGTGGCCCTATGAGTAACACTATTTCTGACCACTGTGTAACTTGTAGATGGAAGTTATCCCTGAGCTAGTGGGGAGGGGGCAGACTAGCTGCTATGATCTCTCCCATACACTGCACACACACAAGAGTAGGCCTTGCTCCCCTATATCTCTATAACACACCCTCAGAAGTAGCAGCAGCAGCATGGTGAATACTATAGAGCAGCAATGAGCAGTGCATGCTTGAATCCAGCACTAAGGAGGGATTTGGCACTTATTAGAACTGTCTCAGTGTGCCTCACATTGCCTCTCTCAGCTACAGCCCCAATATCTCTGAGCCAAATAGGTGAAGAATAAAGTATTTTTCTCTGATAGGATATGTTACAGAGATTTTTTTTATACTTGTTTGTACTTTTGATTTATGCAAAATGTTTTGAAGTAGTTTCAGTTTAAGAATAAGAGACCTTTAAATAATATTTCAAATATTAAAACATCTAAATAAATGACAGATTTGATTCTGTGACAGTATTGGTAAATCTGTCCTTGTGTGAATTAGAAGTATGCAACCAGACCCATATGAACAGGAAAACTTACAAGCTCCATACAAATGATTCCCTGAGCAAATATGAACTCTGCAAGGATTCAGTGCTACCCACTGAGTCATCAAGTTACCTGCCTTATTTTAAAAAACTTTGTGAAAGGTTCCAAGAACATACAAGTAATATGATTTGTTGCTATTTCAGAGCAGAAGGAGGCACTAAATTAAAAAGCTGTTGCATGAACTGTAATTTGTTGCTGGGAATGTTCAGCCCTAAGCAAATTTCCTGTTATAGAAAGAAAAGTGTAGATTTAGTCTGCATTTTAGGGCTATTAAGTCAAATGATGTAAGTGATAAGTACATGTGTAACAGTTTGTCATATTAGACAATTTCTAGAAACTGTCAATCATTGCAGTCACTTGATTTGTATGGTTGTACCTGCATAAGAACAGCAGCACCAGGCTCTGATTTTATTCCGTTCTGCTTCTACTCAGACTTAGATTCACAACAAATTCTGCAATTATAATTATTTTGCAGGAATAATGTAAGAGCTGAATCCTGACTACAGAGTTGTGTGAGGGTTGACAAACAAACTATAGTGGAGCAGAACACAGCAATAATAAACCAGGGGGATTCCAGACGTGTGTAAAAACAACCGTTCAAACCCTGCTGCATATGGGTGTCCAGGGCAGACAGATGCTCACTGCACTTCTACAGAAACTTCTTTCATTTTCACAGGTGTATTGGAATCGGATCTCTGCTGATTGGCAAATGGTTGATTTCTCTTTTCGCATTATGGTTTCTGCTTCTTAACCCCTTAAGCCGAACGCGTGAAAAGTAGTTAATGACCAGAACATTTTTTTAGTTTTGGCCTCCTTGCGTTTAAACAGTTGTAACTTTTTTATTTTTTCAATGACGCAGCTGTATGAGGCCACGTTTTATTCGAGACAAGTTGTACTTTATGGGGGAATAGTTTAAGTACAATTACAAATAATTGTAGTATTTTTTTTTTATTTAAAAAAAAATAATAATAATTTTTACACCATTCACATTTCACACTTAATAACTTGTTAGATTAATTCTACCGGTTATTACGGTTGTGTGGATACCAAATATGTGTAGGTTTTTTTGTGCGTGTAAGTTATGTACAATTATTTTTTATTAAATATTTATTTTTATTTATTTTTTAATTCTTTTTTTTTACACTTTTTATGGGGTTTTTTTGTACTTTTTTTTGACTACCATGAAGGGAGAACTGTTTAACATTTTTTTTCATTTTTTTTTTACACTTAGTAATGTATTAGCACATTCATATATGCTAATACATGCTAATCTGTGTCAGTTTGACACAGGCAGCGATTAGGACAGCACACAGTGCGTATTAATCATTGGCTTCATACACAGACAGCTCTGGGGCCACGCTAGGTCCCCAGAGCTGTCTGTGTAGCCAGTCCCTGAGCTCTGTCGGGTCACCGGGCGTTCCGATCACCTGACAGAGCAGGTGAACCCTTTGATTGCTCTGCGGAAACGCACCGCCGCAATCACAGGGTTAAAGCATCGGGTTGTGGAGGTTTCCTCTGCTGCCCGATGCCTGCAGGACATGCTCTTGGATCGGGGCTGTGTAGCACAGCCCGATCCCAGCGCAATTGCGGCGCCAGGCGCCGCAAACTCCAATGTCTGCAGCGACGTCAAAAGACATCGCTGCAGACGAACGATCTGAAATGCCTGCCGTCAAAAGACGGTGGGCGGTCATTAAGGAGTTAAATGAGTGGACGTTAGGAAGTCAGGCAAGAAACTTCAGAGAACAAATATCTTCCAACCATTGCTGGAACAACAGGGAACTGTTTCCTTAAAATGAGGACAATTGGCTTCTACCTCATGGGGGTTTTTGCCTTCCTCTGGATCAACACTTTAGTACAATAGGTTGAACTGGATGGACATCTGTCTTTTTTTCGGCCTTACGGATTATGGGCCACATGTATGAAAACTGTTTTGGTCTAAAACTCACTTTTTTGCTCTTTGTGCCACGATTTTTCACTGTTAATGCTGAGTGATGGTTTTATGTAAGTCCATAAATAAATATTTTTATTGAACATCTAAGTACCGTGCTGGATTTATCTTTTTTGCACTATGAGGCAATCTGCACCTGCCTCATAAGGATCCTTGCTTTCCTCTGGATCCCCATTGCAGGGTTATAGGTTGGCTCGATGGACCTGTGTCTTTTTTCAACCGTATCTGCTATGTTACTGTGTTTTTCAAAGGAACAGAAACTGATGTTTTTTTGTCAAGTATCCAATGAGGTTAGATCCTTTGCATGAAAAAATATTGGGACAAATTCAACAATTTGTTTCTTTAAAAAAAATTGACAAACTATTGCTGTCATTATGATTGTTAAAGTCTAATTTAGGACAAACTTATCCAGATACAGTATTTATAAATGGAGGCAGCATAAAACTGAAGTATCCCTTTGATCTCATTAATATATGATCACATTGATTTCAAATGTTACATAATTATACTGCTTATGTTTAGTTAAAAAATGAAGACATCTGTATTTATTGCCTTATCTGAATCCAATCTTACAGCTGAGGCTTAGCTTTTTTTCTTTTACCTGGAGAGAATTTACCAGAAACACAGAAACATAATATAATTACTTAAAATGAACTTTAACTTTTTGAAACTCACATACAGCCTAAAATTTAGCAAAAAGCTAACTTCTCAGCTCCATGCGACAACACAGATGTAACGGTCTGTTAGTGGATCCACTGGACCACCGCAGGCGATGGTGGAAGCCCACACCAGGGAGCGGAATATAAGTAGGTCCCGGTATTCACCAGAGCCTGCCGCAAAGTGGGATGGACTTGCTGCGGCGGGAATCTACCAGGTTGCTTCCACTGGCGGGACTTGCCTGCAGTGGTGGCCAAGGGTAGGCGAGGTACAGAATCGGCAATCAGACTCGTAGTCGGGGACAGGCAGAAGGACAGGACAGGTGGCAGAGATTCGTGGTCGGTAAACATAGGCAGATGGTTCGGTACACGGTAGACTAGACAAGACTTTCAGGAGCACTTTCTCCAAAGGCATGAACACTAAGGATCCGGCAGGGATGCCAGGAAGAGGCCAGACTTAAATAGGAACAGTGCCCGGCAATGACCAATTACCGGCGCACTGTCCCTTTAAATGTCACAGTGGCCGCGCGCGCCCTAGGGAGCGGGGCCGCGCGCACCGCGGGACAGAGACGGACAAAGCAGGAGCATGGCCGGGTAAGTGAACGCCGGCAGTGACAGGGGGTGGGCGGACCCCGGACCTGACGTGGGGCGCCGCTCGGCATTGGGGCACGGATGCGCCTGCGACCCGGGTCGAGAGTAGCAGGGGCATCCGTGACAACAGAAAAACTGTAACAAGCTCCTAACCTGTAATGTGCCATTTATAACACTGGTGTTTACCAACAGACATGTCCTTTTGTATCTTTCCTCTGGGTGTCACCTCTGTTATCAACATGTCCTTTGATCTGGATGGTTTGTCCAATTCTTTTAAGTGGTTTCTGCTGCTCTGCTTTTTTATAAAGCAAGATAACTGTAAACTTTTTGCTGAGCTCTCCCTAGTTGTGTCTTACGGACTGTCTAGAAAGAGCAGTTTCCATCAGTGCAAACCTGAGTTTCAGCACAGAATGCTGGGGTCCCCTATATCCTGCCTCATATCCTCTTAGTTCTGAGTTTGCAAGTTCCTGTTAACCTTAGTTTGTCACCTTCTGTAACTGATCTTGGTCTAATTCTGATATCTGTCTTTGTCCTGTTCTATGGGTTATACATTCAAGTCTTACACTTCTTGTATTCGTGTCTGCTAGTCTGGAACCCTGTTCCTTGCTATTTATGTCTGCTAGTCTTGAAATCTGTGTCCTGGTACTTACTTCTGCTGATTAAGTATCCTGTGTCCACATCTCCTCTTCCAGTATCGTATGTTCTGGTCTTCTGTTTGTTGTATCCTCATCTGCTGTTTTAGAATCCTGTGTCTTGGTCCTCTTGCCTGTTGGTCCACTCTTCTGTATCCTGGTGTCTATGTCTGCTTGTCCACTATCTTGTATCCTGGCATCTACATCTGCTGTTTTGCTATAATTTATCCCGGTGTCTCTACCTGCTGGTCCACTATCCTGTGTCCCAGTGTCCACAGCTGCTGATCAAGAATCCCTGTCTGCTGAAGTCCTCATCTGCCAGTCGAGAATCACTGTCTCTTGCTGTCCTCATATGCCTTCCCAGTGTCAGTTGTCTAGCATCTTAGCCTGAGGCATCCTGTCTGCTTTTGGTCAGGCAACTACCAGTGGCTTAACATTATGGGCCCCTGGGCACCACCATAAAGAGACCCGACAGTGGTCAGACACACTCTCAGGAATAACCTACAACACCGCCATATAAAGACCACATTGAGATCAAATACCAGCTCAGGTATAACCTACAACACCGCCATATAGAGACCACGTAGTGGTCAGACACTAGCTCGAGTCACCACCACATAACAGTAACTACAGCACTGATCTAACAGAGATGCAAAATAATCCCTGACATGGGGGGGGTTCACAAGGAGCCCCGTCCTATAAAAATCATTCATTCCCCGGGAATAAATTTTTTTTTCCTTTTTTTCTCCACCCGGGGCCGCAAGTTTAAACCATAACGCTTCTCCCCCGCCGCAACCCCGCCCCGCAGATTTTTACTCCCACAAACATCTTAAACCCAAACCAATTCCTACCTCGGGGTATGGGAAAACCCCCCCCATTGAGTAAAAAAGGTAGTAATGTTGCCCACCTTTAAAAGGTGGGTATCTAGACCCCAGTAGGTGGGGTATAAAATTCTTGGTAGTGATATGTTTCCCCCTGTGGGTTAAAGGGGCACTCCTGTGGGTTTAAAATAGCCCCATGAAAAGTTTAAATGGGCCCCCTTTTTCCCCCCCTGTTTTTTTAATACCCCCTGTGGGTGACAAAAAGCCTCCGTGTGGGGATAAAGCCCCCCTGTTTTTTAAATACCCCCCAGTATGATATATGGCCCCTGTAGGATATATGGTCCCAGTAGGATAATATTTATATAGCCCCAAATTGGGTATATGGTCCCTTTATATAGACCCCTGTTGGATATTGCCCCCTTTATACGGCCCCAGTATGATATAGCCCCCTTGTAGGGTATAAAGCCCCTGTAGTATATATGGCCCCTTATATAGCCATCGTGGGATATAGGGCCCCCTTTATAAACCTTCCTAATTATTTTAGGCTTGCAGGGGTTGCATTTTTAAAACACGCATGGCTAAATCCCTGTTTAGCTTTTTTTAAAATTATCCCCGGCTGCTCAAAAGAAATTTTTTTACCCCAATTTAACTTTTATTCCCAAAAACCCATTAAAGCAAAAACACTTGTAATGTATTTTTTGGCAATGCTTAAAAGGCCCAAAATGACATGTTGTCTCAAAAACCGGGGGCCCAATCCAAGGAAAGGGTCCCGAGTCCGAGTTGGGTCTTTACGGACGCCGACATCCCCGTGTTCACAATGCCCTCTCAGAGCTGACCTCCAACAGCGGGGGCTGTTTAAATTCGTATCGCGCCTCTGACGTGGTCACGCGACGTTTCGGGGGACACGCCCCCTTTCTCGAGCCGAGCATTTCCCCTTTTTTCTTTTTTAAAATTTTGGTAATAAAAACATCAGAAATTTAAATTTTGGCATGGGGAGGTAGATTGCACTTTGAAAAAAAAGGGATTTTGAAATTTCCCTCTTTTTTCACGTCAGGGGGAGGTGCAGTGGACCCTGACTCCCACCCCAGCCCCATTTCCCTGCCAAATTTGGCCCACCCGCCCTAGTTTCAACCCCAAAATGGACGACAGCCCCTTATGCTGCAAAGGGTGCAGGGCCGTAAAGGGAAAACATAGATTTTAAATCAGGCCGGGCGGCAAGGGTGCGGAACAGATAACCCCAAGAAACGTAATCCAAATGGAAAGTCAAGAAACAAGCCAGGGTTCCAAACTGACCCAGGAGGGGAAAGTACAAAAATCGGGAGGAAAAAACTAGCTCAAAACAGGCCGAGGTAAGAAACCGGGAAAGGGACAACAAACAAGACAAACAGGGAAACCCCAAAGGGGGAACACCTTTGACGGGCAAAGCCCTGGGGGAACTGAGGAATTTTTTTAAAAAGGGTCTGCCGGGAAAAACCGCCCCCACAGCTGTTTGGGTGCGGCATCGGGGGCCCCCCTTTTTTTGGCCAAAAAGAGACACCCCCTCATTGGGAGAGGCTGCAGACCCTGCCACCCCCTGCTCAGAAGCACACCTCTCCAGGGTGGGGTTCCAAGGCCAGATTTATTAACCCTCGCGGGTCGTTGCATTAAACGGGGGAAAGGGCGGGGCCCAAAAATGAACGAATCCTGTCATTCCCCCCCCCTTTTTGAGGGGCCACGGGGAAACCCTCACCGGGGTTTTGGGGGCTTCTCTGGGTGAGCGTCTTTGGAAATTTTCCTTGATGGGGGTTTCTGCATGACGGGATTAGCTTTAAACCCCACGACCTCTAAAACCCCCTATAAAAGATGTAAAATGCCATATTTGTCCTTTAAGAAGCCACCCTGTGGTTGCAATGTGAGTTGCAGTCTTCTAGGGGTTTTGCTAAAATCTAACAATATTGCAATGAACTAAAAATTTTTGAAATTTGGGAGTTTTTTAAAAAAAATTTTTTGTAAAATTTATGAGTTGACAGATGTATTGAGTAGAATTTGGTTTTGGTACTTTGACATTGCCAGCAAAAAACACTCTAATTCTTTGGGGCATTTTCACAGTTTCAAGGTTTGGACAAAACTGTTTCCAAGAGTTCACCTTTAAACATTACTTTTAAAAAGGAGAATCATAGTGCAACAAAAATTTTCCCTCAACCTCAACCCCCCTGGCTAATGAGTGTGGAACACAGTGTCCTCTACACCCATAAAAAATTTAAGTCCCAACCCCCAATCTTTTGGGAACCAAATATATAAATGCCTTAGAAAATTTCAAAGTTTTTTTGGTTAATGAATGCGATGCTGAATACAAAAAGTTTTTAGTGCCATTGGTTAGTGTATCAGTAGCTGCTCACTACTACATTGCTAATGAAATGGCTTCCTTTCCCAATGCCCCACACTTTGTACTTCTCAAAAAAAAACACTAAAAAATTCCCTTTGAAACAGCATTCTGATGTGGATACTGGCTGTGAGTTGAGCAGGGGCCGCTCTCTACTACACTGGTGAGTGTATAGCGTGGCAGCATTCTCACTCAGCCCCCATCCCCTTTCTGTGATTTCCCAAGCCACATTTTGCCCCCCTACAGAATAATAAATTAGGGGTCAAGTACATATTTTGGCCACAAAATATAAATGCCTTATATTTTCATGTGGTCATCCAACCACAGGGGACAGAAATTTTTATTCAAATTTAAAAAGGCCCATGCTAAGACATATAGGGGTTTGAGATAATCATTTAGTGACCATTCCACCACAATTATTATTATAATATAGTAAAGCTTAATCTTCTGCTAATTATTAGTGTTACATTTTTGGAGGGTTTTCTTTTACTTTAAAAAGAGATTCAGGAAAAAAGGGCCCAAAATAGAATACAGTAAAAAAATATAAAAAAATGTAACATTTACTAATCTTTCCAAAAAATTGGTTTCTTCTTTTAAAGTCTTTCTGGTTTTTTAGTCTTGGGGAAATTTTAAAAAGTTTTATCAAGAAAATAAAATTGTATGGATTTTTGGCAAGCAGTCATTTTTTAAAAATTATTTTTCATCCATTATGTTTTTTTTTGAAAAATGGGCGAATTGATTCTAACGAAGGGGAAATTTCCGGTTTTAAAAAATTTCAGGAAAACTTCTTTTCGGAACAAAGCCAACCCTTTGGGGGTTAAACTTTGGGGTTAAACGAAGTGTGTTTTTTGTTTCCCAAAAATTTGGCTGCGAGCACGGGGCACCCCAAGGGGGCCAAAGAACTCTGGGAGGAAAAAGGGCAAAGCCGCAAAAAAGGCAGAGATGAACCCCAATCAGAGAACCGGGCCCGGGAATTCTGTCCCGTCCCCCCTTTGCACTATAAAAGGCCCTTTGCGCGACGCCCGGTACTCACACTCCCTCACTGTGCTCATCAGGGAAGGTCCCCTGCCGCGGCTGAAAAGCTCTTACTGAAAATTGATTTTTATATAGCGATTTCTGGGGGGTGTCTCAGTTTGTCTCAGAGACTTTTCTTTTAAAAATGTTCTATTTAAATTTTTTTAGGGGTTTTTGGACCTGAAATCCAGGGGGCCCCCCATGCAGCTGCATATACATTCAATATCCAAAGGGGATCTTAGCCATTTCCTTTTGGGTATTCATTTAAAAAAACCCACTTTTTTTTAAAAATACAAATCCCATTTTAAATTTTTGGCGGGCTCAATTCTATTGTGAAATTTAAAACATCCGGGGGTTTTAATTAAGGGGTTGTTTGCGGGTTTTGCTTACAAAAAAAAACCGTCTTTTTAAAACCCCAAAAAATATATAAATTTTTCCTGTAGCCTAATTCACAAGAAAAGGGGGGTTTAATTACAACTGAAATCTTTTTGTTGGTGGCTAGAAAACACGCAATTGTAACACGCTACAAAAGAAATATTTTGTGGGGCCCCAATTCTTTGGCCCCAATTTACATCCAGGGGGTTAAATTTAAGCGTTTTTTTTGCGGGGTTGTGCAACAAAAATAAACCGTCTTTTTCAACGCCAAAAAATTTATAAATTTTTTCCGTAGCCAAATTTAAAAAAAAGAAAAGGTTTAATTTACAACTGAATCCTTGTTGTGTGGCGTGGGAAAACACGCAATTGTAAAAAACGCTACAAAGCTACAAAATTTTGGGGGGGCTCAATTTTGGGCGAAATTTTTACTTCCGGGGGTTAATTAAGCGTTTTTTTCCTGGTGTCCTGAAAAAAAAAAAACCCGTTTTTTTCCCAACCCCAAAAAATATTAAAATTTTTCCTGTACCCAAATTTCATGCCCAAGGTTAATTAAGCCTGTTTTTTGGGCTTTAAAATTTAGTAAAAACACACGTGTTTTTTAAACGGCACATAAAAGGGGAAAATTTTTCCGGCCTTTTGGGGAGCGAAATTTTTATACCCCAAGGGTTTCCCCAAAAGCTTGTTACTGGGTTCTTTTGGAGTCCCAAAAAACGGGGTTTGTAAAAATTTATCATAACAGAATCAACATAAAAAGTGTCTTTAAATTTTAGAAAAAACAGTATCAGACAGAAAAGGTGGCAGGCTCTGCACCTGCGAGTGGCAGGGCACAAACATTCCTGGAACACCCCAGGTGGGCCAGCACAGAAAGGGGGACTTTTCGCGGGCGGGGGTTTCCCCTTTTTTAGGCCACAACTCCCGGGCTGAAAACTACGGCCGGTTTTTTTTTCACCAACCCCAAAGGGTTTTTCTTAAATTTTGTTTAAACTAGGTCACCCTTTTTCCTCCCGGGATGACATCTAACAACCCCAGCCAAGAGGTTGGGGGGGAAAACCTCAGCCCACAAATCTTAGTTGGCAGGGCCCCCCCCGGGGGGCGGGTTCAGTCCCCCCTCACCTGTCCTAAAGCCCCCTCGGGTCCCACCCGGGTTTTCCCTCAGCCAGAATCTACTTTTTGGGGGTCTGGGCCAGCGCCCCTTTAAATTCTAGCGGGATGAAAAATTTTTGAGGAGGGCAGTCAGCAGCTACTTGGCAGCGAAGAAATGGGCCAATATCCCCTGCTTCTTGCGTAGGCGGCAAAGTTAGATGGGAAAGAGGGGCCCAATGGAGGTAAATTTTGTGAGGGCCAGCCTCGGCAAAACCCAAAACCGGAAATAAAGGTACAAGTGACGATGAACACAAATGATATGGAAGCCACCCCGCATTTGGGGACCCGGGGGGGTGGGGGAAAAGGGCTTCATCATCGTGGGGGAAAGAGGGGCGTCAGCTTGCGGGGTCGGGAAAAGCAGCGCAGCCAGCAAGTGGGTCTGGGGCCCAATTTTTTTCGGGAGGAAAAGCAGCAGTGTGGGGTGGGGAAGCCAAGCCCACGGGGAAAAAAAAGAAAGCGGGCACGGGGGCTCAGCAGGAAAGGGGCGGGGGTAGCCCAACTCAGTGGGGAAATTTTGGCGGTAAAACCCGGGTACTGGGGCGGTGTGGCAGTTCTTTGCAAGACACAGGAGGAGCCGAATGGGGGAATATTTAGAATCTTTGGGCAGAAAGTGAAGCGTGGCCAGGGAGCTAACTTTTGGCACCAGGGGCCCTGCGTCAACACATGAAAAGGCGTCCCCCATCCCCGGTGGCCGGGGAAAAACCCGGGGCTCAGATGTGGGGGTTTCCATCCGGGCCGCCGCAGCAACAGCAGAAAGCGCCCAGTGGCTCGCATGCCATTGCACCCAGTCACAGCTTCACCACCTCCGAAAGGGAGCGTTTCTCTTTGACACATCCCCCGGTCCAGTTTGCTCCTGCCCCCTCCGCTACTCAGGCCCCCAACGGGGTCTTCACCCGAGGCGTTTTCCCAAAGAGACAACAGTATGGCGTCCAACCACCCTAAGGTGCAGCACCCTGACCGTGCCCCTTTTAAAAATTTTTTTGGAAATTCCCAGCCCTCCCTTTCCAAATGGTGGACTTCAGCACCATTCAGAGAACTAATGGGTTGGCCCCATCCGGGGCTTATCGGTTAGTTCCAAGGTCAACGGCAGCGCGGACCGGGGGGAGCTGTAACTAAAGGTCAGGCCAGTACATGGCCTTTACGGCCCACTGGGTGAAAATTTTTGGGTTCCGCCCAGGGACACCACAACTTGGACAGGGAAAAGCCCGCTTTCCCCCTCCTCCAATTGCCCAAATCTGCGACCTGCGCCAAAGTCCGCACCCTCCTCCTCCACCATCACCCCCATCCAGCCTCCACAAGAAATGGGGCCCCCATACCACAATTTTAGGGGGCAAGCGGTGTCACGCATTTTTACAAACCCGGCTTTCCCCCGGCGAAAAGAAGTCACACAGGGGGGGAACTCTCCGCCCTCAGCAGCAAAAAAAAAATCGATGTGTGGCTTTCCTTTTTCCCGCCAACGCCAAAATCGGGAAACCCTGGTTTAAGGGGCAAAAAGGGGGAAACATAATGTCCCGGGTGCACCCCAGGACGGAGGTTTCCCTGCGCCCGGGATTTGGGGCACGGGTTTTAATCTGGTTTTGAAAAGGTTCCTGAAGTCTTCCACCGATTTTTCAGAACTTCTGAAAAAAGGCCAGGAAATGTCCCCTCACTTTATTCCATTCGTAAAAAAGCCAGGAAACCCCCCTCCTCGGTTTCAGCGGCAGAACGGCCTCCCCCCAACACACTCTGGATATGCGAAAGTTTTCCCCCCCCCTGGAATTCCGCCTCACATGTTTTGGGCCCTTTTTGTATTTAACAGAGAAAGGGCCCTTTAAAAGAATTTTTTTATGATCCAGGCAAACCCGAAGAACCCCCCCCTGTGGAACTTTTAATTTTCAGCCACTTTGGGAGTCATGCGTTTACACCTTCCCTTTGTTTAGGCCATTCGAGGAGGCGACGTTTTTGCAAATCCCAGGACTACGGGTTTTAAAAAAACGTCATTCCACTGCTTCAAATTTCCCGGGAAAAGATGCGAAAAAAAACTGTCTTAGCAGGGGACCCGGGACTTTGGGGCCCACATCTCGGCCACATTAGGGGCCGGGGGGACGAAATGGAGGAGGAAGGGGAAAATTGGAGGGAAAGCCTTTTTCTGGTGAAATGAGTGGATTTTCTACCACAAGGGGCAAGAGAGGAGGGGCAGGAGCACTGGAGGAGGTGGGTGGGGGAGGAAGACAGGGGCAGATGACTCCCAAGCACCGTGGATATACAGTGGAAAAGGAGGCAGGGAGCCCCTGGAGTCATTTGTTTCAGGGTGGCCCGCAGCATGCTTATTTGCCTGGCTAGTGACAGCCGAATAGTCCCTTATCCGGCAGAGGGATGACTTCTGGCTCTCCCCCCCCTATTGGAACCCTCCCCAAACCGGGCCAAAAAAGGGAGCCTTTTTTCCCAGCAAATTTAGAGGGGAAAACAAAAATGAAATACTATAGGAAAATTCTCCGTAATCATTTTTTCCCCGTCTATGTGGGGGGCATCTCCCTCCCCCCTTACAGGGCTGACCGGGGGGTTCCTCACGCTCACGTACTACTGCCCGGCTGCTGGGGGGGAAATTTGGGGGGGGGGAAAACAATACCACATTTCCCTCAGTAGTAACCTAAGTCTGGAGTCACTGATGAGCAACTTCCTTACCCCCTATTTAGGAGGGCAATTTTTGCCAGCAGCAGCCCCAAACAGGACCTGGGGCATCCCTGAACCCAAAAAGGTTTTGGCCCACTTTTGGGCAGCAAAACCCGCCAACCCCAGTTTTTGAAGAAACCCCCCTGGACCCACTGGGAGCCAAACTGGATGGGTTTTTCCGCAACTTTCCGAGTTTGCAGTTTGGGGAACTTTTCCCCCCCGGGCCCGTTGTGTGGCATCAAAGCGGGTGTTCAGTGCGGGGGGGGCCAATCGTTTTTCCTCCCCAAAGGGGAACCCGCTTGTCCCACGGGGGGGGAAATTTGGGGGCGACTGACCTTTGGGCAAGATGAAACAGGGGGTGGAAACGGCCCCGGATTTTTCCCCACACCAAAGCCTTAAGGGCGTCAGCGGGGGTTTAAACTACCTGCCCCAGCCACTATTTGAAAAACCCCCAAACCCCCCTGATGCCACACATCCCGCTGCCCCTTTCTCCATCTGCCTACCAAACCTCCTTTTACCAGGGACTGGTATTTTTTCCCCCCACCTCAACACTCCTTTTCATTGTGCCACTCTAAAGAAACCCCATGCTGGCTGGCCTTGCTGTTGCTGTTGGGCCCTGACATCCCCAACTGTTCATTGTGCCACTGTCTTACCCCCACTGCTTCTATGACTCCTGGGCCCTGTCCTCCACAACTGGGGTTTAAATTTTGCCACTGGGGCCCGACCTCATTCTGCTACCGCCCCGTGGGGGGTTTTCCCCTCTCAGTTTATTGTGCCACTTTGTGGCTTCCCCTGTTTTGCCACCTCCAAATGTCCAAATTTTGGGCCCCTCTCTGACCTCATGCGGCCCGCTGTGACTCCGCCGTGGGCCCCCCACCCCTGTGTCATTGTCCAAATTTCCCCGACCTCATTCCCGCTGCCGCCCCTGGTCCTCCCCTCAGTCATTGGGGGATTTTGTGGCCCTTTCCCCCGGGTTTTGCCCCCTTTCCCGAAAAGGGCCCTTGTGCCACTGCCCCGATCCCCCTGCTGCTGCTGGGCGTGGCCCTTTCCCCACTGTGTGATTTTGCCCCTCTGTGGCCTAAAATTTTTGTTTTTGGCCCCCCCCCCCCCGGGGGGTTTAAAAATGCATTGTGCCACTGCCTGACCTCAAACTGCTGCCGCCCGTTGGGCCTCCCACCGTGTGAAATTTTGCCACTCTGTGGCCTAATACTGTTTTGGGGGGCCCCTCCAGAATGTCATTGTTCCACTGGGCCTGAAACTCAACCCGCCCGCCGACGGACCTCCACACTGTTGATTGTGCCCCCTCTAAGGCCTAATACGTTTTTCCCCCCTTTCCCGAAGTCATTGTGCCACGCCTTAAACTCATACTGCTGCCGCCGTGACCTCCCCCACTGTTTTGGGTTTTGCCATTCTGTGGCCCAAAACGTTTAGGAAAGGGCCCCCCCTCCAAATGTCCTTTTTGCCACTTCCTATTTTTTCCCCCCCCCCAAACTGCTGCCGCCGTGAACCTCCAAACTGGTTGGGAAAGTGCCAAATCTTTGGGCCCAATACTGTTTTTGGGCCCCCTCCAGAATGTTTATTGTGTCACTGCCTGAAACCCCATAAATGCTGCCACCGGGGACCTCCACCCAGTGTGATTGTGGCCCCCTCTGTTGGGCCCAATTTCTGTTTTGGGCCCGGGCCCCCAGAATTTCATTTTTGCCAAATGCCCCGATCTCAAAGCTGCTGCTGCGTTTAAACCCCCCACAAATGTATCTTTGTGCCACCTGGCCTAATACTGTTTTGGGGGCCCCCTCCCCGAATGTCAATTTTGCCCCTGCCTGACCTCATAATTTCTGCCCGCCGTGACCCCCCGCTCCAGTCATTGTGTCACTCTTGGCTTTCCCGTTTTTGCCACCTCCAGAATGTCATTGTGGGCCCCTGCCCGACCTCATGCTTTCGGTTGGGTTGGGCCCCCCGTCAAACCCCACAGCTCTGTCCCCTAATGTTGCCAAACCTGACTCCCCAGCTTGTTTTTTTTTTAGCTTTCGCTGGCATGACTTTATCAGGCAACATTCCCGCCCCTTTAGTTTTTTTTGGGCAGTTTTTTCCCCCCAAAAAGGGCCCAGGGAATTTTATAGTTTAAGCGATTCAAAAAGCGGGGTAGCAGTCATCTGCGTGTCCTTTCTAAAACACAACATTGTATGAAGACCAAAACCAAAGGGCCCCCTATTCATATTTAAACATTTGGCACAAAGAACCCTTTTAAAAAAGCACCCTGCAGGGGCCCGTGCAGCCTGGAAATATCGCTTTTTAAAAAGTGATTTGTGCCCAAGGGAATTCGGTTTCCGAATTTTTTTTTGCCCAAAATTCCCCGAAGTGACCGAAAACGAATTTTTGAGGGAAAATTTGCCCATCCTAGTGCAAAAAAAAAAGCAAAGAAAAACTGGCCCTTTTTTCCAACAGAAAACTTTTTTTGTATTTTAAGTAAAGCCCTTTTTTAAATTTCTTTTTCCCCAAAAATGCTGCACTGAATATCCCCAGTGAAATCTTGTGCAAGACAAATTACTACAACCGTTGAAACTTTTACAATTAAAAAAAATTTTGCTACTTTAAACTATAACTGATTGACATTACATGCTGCTTCAAAAAGCTGTGCTGTCTGTGGGGCAATTAATAATACCAAATCCCTTTCCATTGGTTTAAAGGGGAAAAATTTTTTTAATCCCCCGTTTAATGCATATGTTACATACAGAAAGCAGAGTTTTCCTTATGTCTTTATTGAACCTCATAAACTATTTACAAAGCTGGATTCCAAAGCTGTTCAGTTCCTTTTACAGATACTAAACAACATGATCCAAAAAAGTTACACTTTAATTTTTTCCCAAATCCTTTGGGAACTTTTTTATTTTTTTATGCCCTTAAAAATATTTCCATAACAAGGAAACCCAATTTCATTTTAAAAAATGAGAAACAATACATCTTGTCTTCTAACAAGTCAAACATGGTTCCTTCAACACAAAGCACCTACTTTTCAGGGGTTTTTCCCGCTTTTGGCAATTCCAACTGTAAGATTCCTTTTAAAATTTTTAAAATTTTAATTATAAACTGTCCTCCCCATCCCCCCAATAAAAGTAAATTTTGGGGGGGGAAATCTAGCAGTAAAGTGTTTTATTGCCATGTAGCACCACCATAGGCGAAACTAGGCATTACAAACTTCCCATTCAAATCAATTTGCTGCCTGACAGGAAAGGACAGTTCCTCAAGAGCAAGAGATACTTTTTGTAATTGCTATCCACTCTGCTCAAAAGCTGTGGATTTGAGGATAACTTCAAAATGTTAGAATATATGAAAATGGGTTTTCTAAACAGGAAAACCCGTTTAAAGTAAACCAGTCACATTTTTTGTGCTAGTCTTTTGTTTATATGGACTGATTTCTGATGTTAAACTCAAAGTAGTTGTACAAAATATGTTTATTTCCTTTTATATTTAATGCATGTAGACACATGAGCTCACACCATTGAAGTCTAAGATAAGCCACGATGGTTTGATAAGTGGGTATATAACTGCCCCAAAACTAATGAATGTAAGGTATTTAAAAAGAAAAAAAAATCTTACATTTTAAAAAATTTTCCATATAAAAAACATTTCCAGGGCGGTAAAAAAAAATGGGAATAGGAATAACGGGTACATACAGCTGTTAAAAAGATTATTTTGCATAGATCACTTACTACAGGGAAAATATTTTTTCATCAGAAAAAACCATTGCAGAAGTTAAGACACTGTTTTGTACCATAGGAATGATAATGGGTTAAATTCAAATTAAGCTTTGCTACATATTTAATTTTAGGGGCTCAGGCTTGAGTTACTCTGACACTAAAGAGTTCTAAGTTTCGCAAATTTTAACCCATTACCTGGGCTCTTGCAGTTGCAACCGAGAATGGAGATAACTCGGTTCCTGGCCATTTAACCCTTTAGCTGCCACAGTCAATAGCGTCCACGGCAGATAAGGAGTTTGACAAAGGGAGGGAGCTCCTTCTGTCCTCCATCGGCAGGGGTCAAGCAGTAGCCTCCAGGTTTTCTATGACGCACTTGTTAAACCAGTAACAGTATATGATCCAGCAAAAATATAGAGACAACTCTGTGCATGGCGTCAGCTGACTCATTTCTGGCCCATCTGGGCCCTTGTTCACAGCTTCAGGGTGATTCAAGAACACCCAATTTAAATATTAACTAGTTTGGGTTGGGAATGTAGCGTCCATACCAGCATTTATTCAATATATCAATTCTAATGAATGTGGTCTCATGTTCACACATCAATTGAAAGAATCCAAGATAGCATTTTTGGTTATTACCCTGCATGGAGATAAGGCTAATGAAAATATATATATACCAAACTGTACTGAAAGTCAATGGAGAGGAATACTATCCTGCAGGTAAAAAGTTGTCACTCCATACATACCTTGGCCGTGATCCCCACTGGAGAATATATCAGGTCTAGGAGAGCCTGCACTTAAGACATAGATTTTGCAAAAGAAAAGGTATTTATTAATAAAAAAAGTAACAGCCAGAGGCTATTCTCCAATATTACAATCAAAAGCCGAAGAAAAAATAAAAACAGTACACAACAGTCTCTCCTAAAAATCAAACTAGAAAATCTAGAAAATGTTCCACTACATATAGTGAGGATTTCAGTCTAGTAACATTTTTTTTATAAGAACTTGCCCATATTGCGGCATGATGCAATTTTGCTGATATAGTGGACCAAGGTGTAGCCTGTGTAGCCAGATGGGGCAAAACCATAGACAGTGAAGTCTCACCTAGGTTGTTCGAGACTGATTGAAAAGGCAGTGAGACGTGGTTCACATGTAAGGGTTTTTTTCACATGGAAAAAATAAATGTAATGCCTGTAAATATAGTTCACGATGCAAGGTTTTCAATAACAAAGTAACATGTAGACAATACAAAATGCAACATTTTACCAACTGTGAAACACATCATGCCGTGTATGCAATAGAATGCACTGACTGGGGGACTACACCATACGTAAAGTCAAGCACAGAATTGCACAGCACATAGCAGGCATAGGCAATCAGCAAACTCGAATGTCAGGGGCGACTAAACACTTTTTGGAAAAACATGCAGGATCAGTAAAAACGTTTGCATTTTATGTGATAGAACAGGTGATTAAAACCAAGAGAGGAGGAGATTGGGAGAAATTACTAAGAGAGAGGCGTACTACATCTTAGAGCCACAGACTAGATTTTCAGTGGGACTAAATTACTGTTATGATTTGCTATATATATTAATAACAGAAATGCGAGAATGCATGAGGTCAGAAACTGGTAAATGTATGTTATCTCTACTTAAAAAAAAAGTTAAGTGGCTATGAATAACATGTTTTTAAATTGTACTGTGATTAATTGGAAGATATTTAAAATGGATGTTCTGGACACACCCTGTAGCTGTGAACAAAGGCTCAGATTGGCCAGAAACGCGTCATACAACCGTATACCGTTAGTGATTTAACAAGTTTAGATTTGAGCTGGGTTGCTGCCAGTGATCCGTGTAGGCAGCCTATCATGTATCCAGGATCCTAATGGAAAGAATCACAGAGCCTCTGGAAGGGTGCGTGCTACAGCACAGTTTGTGTTGGACTTTGCTTGGGTCTATGACGTAGATATGTACTGCAATATATTATACCAGCGATCTAATGATCTTTGAGTACAGTCTCTTTGGGACAATTGAAAAAAAAAGAAAAATACATAAATAAAAAATAAAAGTGTGAAACAATGTAAATAAAAATTCAATAAAAAACAAAAATAAAAAAACATGTACACAACCCATTACAAATGCTTATCACTAAAGAAAACACACAAAAAAAGTACACACATGAACGCCATATTAAAAAAAAAGTGTTATAATTGTGATTTTTGTTCGTTCTGCTGCACATAAAAAGAAATAAAAAGTGATTCAAAAGTTGTATATACCCCACAGAGGTACTACTGAAAATGTTAGTTTGTCCTGCAACATAAGTTAATTATACAGCTCAGTATATGGATAAATGAAAAAAAAGTTATGGCAATCAGAATATGGCCGTGCATAAACATTATTTTACAGAGTTTACAAAAAATATATATACATAGGTAGGAGCACCTACTGGACTCTGGGGTCTCATTTTCAATACGATTTTTCTCACGTGTCATTTCAGGTTTGTGAACTCCCTAAGGTGCTAAAACTTAATAAACACCCCTAAAAAGACCCATATTGGAAACTACACCCCTTAAGGAGTATATCTAGGGGTTCAGGGAGTATATCAACCCCACAGTTGTTTCACAATTTTTTTTTTCCCACCAATCTGCACATTTAGCTGAAAATTTTTGCAAGGAATCCTGGAAGAAAAAGAACCCCAAAAGTTATTATGCAATTTCTTCCAAGTTCGGCAATACCCTATATATGGGTGTATACTGCTGTTTGGGCGCATTGCGGGGCGTATAAGGTAGGGAGCATTATTTGGCTTTTGGAACACAGGTTTTGGTGGGTGCCATGTCGCATTTGCAAAGCCCCCAAGGTGAGAGAACAGCCGAAACCTTCCAGAAGTTACACCATTTTGGATTCAACACCCCTGATAGACCCCTGATAGGGCATATTGTGCATTTTGGGCGTACAGGTGTTTCAGATTTTTGTTAGCATTGGGCCATGAAAATCAGGGGGAAAAAACACAATTCCGCCATTGTTTTTTTGGTTTCAATTTTACAGCGTTCGCCATGCAGTGTTAATGACATAATTACTTTACTATGCGGTTGCTACAATTGCAATCGTATAAATTTTATATTTTTTTTTATGTTTTATTACTTGCAATAGAAATGTGTCTATAAAAATTGTGTTTTATGTTTTTGGAGCTGATTATGGGCTTGATTTTTGCGGGGTGAGTTGACTTTTACATTAGTACCATTCTGGAGTTCATATGATGCTTTGATCACTTTTTGGCGTATTGAACAAAAAACAGCAATCCTGGTAGTGTTTTTTATTTTTATGTTTTACAGTGGTCACACTCACCGCGTGGTAAAAATGACATCCCAGCTTTGCTCAGCAAGTCAATACGATTACAGCAATACCCAAAAAAGGAAAACATGTTTTTGCATCGCCATAGTCTGACAGCCATAACTTTTTTATTTTTCTGTGTAAGGAGATTTGTAGGGGCTTGTTTTTTTGCGGGAGGAGTTGATGTTTTTATTGGTATCATGTTTTGGGGGACAAGTCTTTTTGATTGGTTCTAAATCTGGTTTTTGGAAGGTAGGGTGAAGAAAACACTGCAATCCTAGTAGTATTTTTTTATTTTATTTTTAACAGCGCTCACCATACTGTATACGTGACAAGTTTTACTCTGTGGGTCTATACGATTATGGTGTTACTCAGTTTATATAGTTTTTTTTATGCTGAAGCACTTTAAAAAGAAAAAAAAGTGTTTTTACTGTGTAAAACAATATTAATGCATCACTGTCTTCTGATAGCTATAACTATTTTTCTATTTTTCCATATACAGAACTGTAAAAGGACTTTTTTTTTGCAGGATGAACCGATGATTTTGATCGCTTTTTATTCCATTTTATGTGCTGTGGGATGAACAAAAGTCGCAATTCTTTTTTTCTTTTTTTATGGTGTTCATTGTGCAGGTTAAATAACGTGACATGTTTATAGGGTTGGTTGTTACGCACGTGGCAATACCAAATATGTGTCCTTTATTTATTTTTGATCTTTTTGTAAAGAAGAAAAGGGCGGTGTACATGTTTTTATTTTATCTAGTGTTTCACTTTTTTCACTTTTTTTTTTACTTTTGTAAACTTTTTTTTACTTTTCCCCATTGTGGATTTGTATCAGTGATGTTTAAATCACTGATACAAAGGAGAGCAGTAGACAGCATTGCTGCTGTATACTGGTCTCCATGGCGACTGTCAATCACCATGCCCAGCAATGCCCACAATGCAATGTGGGCATGTTGACATCACAGACAGCCAGGGAAGTGTTTCTTCCAGTTTATGGGCTGTGTGGTAGGAGACCAGCCATGGCAATCGTGCCACAGCTGTGCCAAGAGATCACTTCTCTGTTCATATTTGATGTACATCAGTAAAAATTTATTAAAATTTAAAATCTGCAAAAAAAATAAAATAATGAAATTTTACCTCCAATTTAATTGCTGTGAAAAACCTAAGGTTATCAAACTTTCTAAGTGTTGTTCTTAATACTAAATACTATGAAGGGTGCAGTTTTTTAAATGTGGGGTGTGGGGGCGGTGTCACACCAGTTGTCTGGTGTTATTTCTGCCACAAAAACTGTTGTAGGTCCTGTCTGACATATTTATAAAAGATCCTGCTCCAAAAATGGGCACAAGTCCAACATCCTCAAGAGTTTTGTCCGTGAAAATTCTCAGGAACGTGTCATGCCACATTCATGAGATTAGACACATTTTTGAATGGGTTTCAACAGCATGTGTCGCAAAAGTGGAGTACCAATCCATGACATTTTCAAAGTGGCAAGGCTGAGACAAAATTTGTCTCAGACACATTCTGGGCGCACATTTTGGCGCACATTTTTGGGTCACAACAGCATATATTTATAAAGTGATGTAAGACACTTTCATACATACTAATGAATGCTACCCTAACCTACTGAGAAGTACAACTGTCCAGTCTGTGCAAGCTAGCGATGTAAGAGTAACCATAATGCAATTTAGATTACTATATGAGATATATGTGTTATATGTGCCATTCATTATAGAAGGTGGCATAGCAAGGGAATAACGGTGTAAAAGTTGTGAACATTGATGTGTTTTCATTCACACTTGCCATATAACATATTCTAACACTTTCTGGAGTCTATACTGTATACACCTTGATTTTCTGTATGATACTGGCATGTGTAGCTTTGTGATTGCCTTCCAAATATCATATAAATGTCTCAGAAAAAAAAAATGGTCATTATTTTCACTATCACTCAAATAATCTGCAATGTTCTACAAAGTCAAATGTTTTGATGGTTACAATTTTCTATTCTTTTTTGCTTCATGACACTACCTTGTAACATGCGTCACCTATCTCATTAATAGAAACATATTAGTCCCTGACTAATACAAACTCAGAAGACTCATCTTCTGATGCTAATGATATATCTATTCACAGTATGTTTATTACCAGCATAATGCCTGGTCATTTTTAACCCTTTAAGCACCAGGCCTGAAAAGGCCTTAATGACCAGCTAAATGTTTTAGTTGTTGCTTCCCTGTCTTTAAACAATCTTCTTTATGTTTTTTTGATGACACAATTGTATAAGGACTTTTTTAGGCAGGAGAAGTTGTTTTTTTGGGGGGCACAGATTGAGTTTCCATATAAAATACTGCATATATTTTTTTTTTTTAATTTGCTTAGCGTGAACATATAAAAAGCATTTTCCGATATTTGTTTTTTACATTTTTGTTTAGACCATTCACATTTCACATTAACCTGTTAGATTAATTCTAAAGGTTATTGCAATCATGTAGATACCTAATATTTGTAGTTTTTGTTTTGTGTAGCATATTCACAATGTTTTATTTAAATATTTATTTTTGTTTTATTATTTTATTTTTTCCACACTTTTCATGTTTTTTACTTTTTAAAAAAAATCTGATTAAGAGATAACTATTGTACACTTTTTTACACTTAGTAATGTATTAACATAACCCTGTATGCTCATAACATATACTTTGTGTCAATATGACACAGGATGCTTGTTAGGGCAACACACACTGTGCCCTGAGATCTGACCATGAAGACAGCCATGGGATACTCTAGCTCCTCTCAGTCAAAGGATGAAATGACAGGATCAGAGACTTCCTCTGGTCCCTGCTCTAGGAAAGGAGCTGTTAACCTACAGCTCCTTTCCTAGCGCAGTGGTAGTGCTTGGAGCGGCAAACCCCCTCTCTAGGCAACAACGTCTTTTGCCATTGCTGTAGACATAGAACATGATCCCCCCCACCATAAAAAGAAGTTTGTGGTCATTATGGGGTTAAAATAATCACATCAATGAAAAGGTCACTGTCTCTCATAAAATCAGTTGCTCCTTAAAGGGGATTTATCGTTTGAGCTGCTCGTGCTGTTCTGCTAATTTTCTCAGATTGAGTTTGAAATCCATGGGCGTGTTCTTCCTCTCAGCAGGCGTGTCTCCCCTCCCACGAGGCGTGTCTCCCCTCACTGAAGAACTGTGACATCATCATTTTGTTTGAAGCAGGGGATGCAGAGGGTTGTCTGGATATAACAGCTCTGTAGCCTCCTGCATGCTTATGTCTGCAGCCTTGAGGCTCCACAAGCTGCAGCAAGCACCTATTATATTTATTATATCTCTTAGTTTACACACTGAAAGCCAGCAGCTTTAACTTCTGTTCTAGTGGTATTCAACCAAATTGTACTGACAACAGGCAGAGACCTTTACTCAACTACAAGGACAAATGTCAGTTTCAAGTAAAGATCTCTGCTTGCTGTCAGTGATACGAGTGAAAACAGTGGGGGGAGAAGCAAATCAGCTTTGAGAGAAGAACCTGCTAAACCTGTAACTGACTTGGGCTGATGGTGTAACGGTAGAGTGTTGGTTTTACAACGAAGGGGTTTGGAGTTCTAGTCCCCTCACAGGGTATATTCACCCCCACCCCCCTAAATTCTACACATATGTAGAGAGACCTAAAATATATGTCAATCTCTATAATGATATATATACACATACATAGCTCCCCTATATCATGTCTCATCCCCGAGAGTATATGCATTGCATCACATATGTTGGAAGTGCTCGGTGTGACTGTGAGGATGGGACACTATATAGGGGAGCTTTCTGTGTGTGTGTGATATAATATAATATATATAAAATATATAGTATATATATTAATTACTATATATATATATATATATTATATATATATATAATATATATCATATATATATATATAATTTATAGATGTCTACACATATATTTTCATATCTTTACATATGTGTACAATTTATAAAAGAAAAAAAAAAACAAAACAAAAACGATGGGACTTGAACACTAAACCTCTGTCTTGCCAAGCTGATCACCTATGCACTGTACTATGCAAGCAACTCATACAGACACAGTGTTAAATCCTTATGTTATACACTACAGATGATGACATCATAAGGAGGCGGGGCTTCTGAGGAACAGAACGCCCTCTTTTCAAAGTAGCAGCTTAAGGACTGAACCTGTGAGGAGGTGAATCAACCTCTTGGCAAAAGCCCTTTAAACAGGCAGTAATTTCCCAGATCCTTCCCCCTAGAGCTGAGATGTACATAGAGCCAGCAGACTCTGGTTTCACTATCGATTTTAACAGCTCAGAGGGGAGTAAACACAGAGTGTGCAGGCAGCCAATCACAGCGCAGGGGGCGTGGCCATGACGTTTCCTGTCTAGGGACATATCCCAACAGGCTGAATGAAATGTCAGCCAGCCAATCACAGTGCAGGGGGCGTGTCTAGGGTACAGGAATCGACCAGGGGGCGTTCTGACCAGCAACAGCAGAAATAAAAGCTCATATCTGCTAAACCAAGTGACAGAGGTATGCAACCCAATTACAAAAGTGCTTATTTTTACTGTCCCCATAATCTGAGACATGATCTTTGTAACGATAAAACCCCTTTAAGCGCTGCTATGGTAATTTTAATGATCTAAAAGGCAGTGGGGTAGCAACCAGACGGAGGCGGGAGGTTGTGGTGTCCCCCTCCTCTAGCAGAATGGAAGTGCTAGCAGCATGGCACACTTGCCAAGTCACCCAGACCATCATGTTGGCAAATCTTCCAGACCACTTGGGGAACTGGCAAGTCTTCCAAGAGCTGTGTATGGCACTCAGATGTAGTTGCTCATCTAGCTAGCCCTTTAGATGTCCACGGCATCTAGATGGTTAACATATGTCACCAATGGGCAACCCTGCAAAACAATCACAGGGTGCCCATTTTTTCCATGGCTGCCTGAAGTCAAATAATTTACTCCAGTTTTGCCCTATATAGTAGCCCATAAGACTCTCCTACAGACAGTCTACTGGGCTCCTGACATATACACTTTATTGCTAATTATTATAAATGTCACTGCATAGTCTGGTCCCATGTATGGGTCTCTGTGTGAATTAGCACACCAGTATTGAGAGGCACAGAATCTTTTTGGCTTCCGTTGAACAGGTTGAATTTTATTGAGCCACAATTCAAATGTATAACAAAACAAAAGCAGAAAGATTTTCTTCAGCCGCAACAAAAAGGTACACAGTCCGTGTTAAAAAATATCACTCACAGTCTTTGCTTGGTTTAAAAGCTTTCCAGACTCCAGAGGTACAACAGTACTGAATCCCAGATACGAGGAAACACAGTAGCAACCTGCCTCCACACCCCCTAGCTCACCTAAGCCTCCTAGCTTATATAGGTCAGGCAAAACCTGGCCTAAATACATGGAAGTAGTCATCCCACCCTACTATTTGACTACTTCAGTAAAGAGCCAGCCCTGGATCAACTGTTATATGCAGCTATACTACAGCTACAAAGTGTCAGTAACTTGGGGTTAATGACGCAAACCTGCTGACTCCTACTTCCCCAAGGCCAAGTATCTCGGTGACACGTACCTGTTGTCCACAATGGCTCCTTAAGCCTTCTTACTGTAAAAGCAAATAGTGATATAAAAATCATATGTACAACATGATACCAATGAAAACCTAAACTGATCCTGCAATAAAAAGCCTTTACACAGCTCCATCAACAGAAAGGTAAAAAAAAGTATAGATTTTTCTGAATATCGTGACATAAACACATGATTTTTTTTGGCGATAATGACTGATGTATGCTAGAAGATTCCTGTTAACAAGAGGTTTGACCTGAAAAAGTGTAGGTGGGGACTGTGAAAAAGGGCAGCAAACTTAGTTGTTAGTGACAACCTCAGACAACTAAAAGTCCTATCTATCCCACTGTTAAGAGGTTAACAGCGGTTTTGTCCTACTTCCCTTAGTCACCTGCTGTCACATTCAGCTCTGTAATCAGTAACATTTTGCAATTGAATAGGTTGCTGCTCTGCACAAGTTCAGTTCATTCATCTTTGTCTGCAATGATTATTTATCTTCTGATTTGATACGCTGTATCTAATTATCTTATACTTCTGGGTATAGAACTTAAAGGGGTTTTCCTATTTGACTGTTTCACAGAGTCTGCTTTTTATAACTATCTTCAGGCTCCCACCTCCTGCTCAGGTTGTGAGCTGTTCTACAGCAGTGACTGACATTTCAGCTGTGCTATTTCTAGTTGAGCCTGTTAGTGAGATATTGGTGATGCAGGGATTTTAACAGAAGGGCAAAATGATACAGAGCTTTAAAGGATTAAAGTTTGTCAGTAAGAAAGATAAAAAAAAGCTCTTATGCTGTTGATAAGATACAGCAAGGAGTGAAGTTACCATTCCCACCACTGCTACTAGAGCAGAGAGAGGTAGTCATAGCCCTAGGAATCATTCTGCAAACAAGCAGAAAATTAAAACTGCTCTAACTTTGAAATTAACAAAATCAGTGTGGTGAGAGCACGTCTTTAATAGTGTTGGAAATTTTACGCTAAGAATAATGAGTGATGGGCATTTGTATATCTGAAAGTACTTAGATTATATAATATTCTAACAAACAAATTTATCAAAGACCACACAGTTTGTAGTTAAAGAGGTTTTACCATGACAGCATTTCTTGCATGGTTTGTTCTTCTTCTGCTTTCAGCGTGTTCCAAAGGAGGCGTGTATGATTTGTTTGAACTGCAAATCATGCGACCCAGCTGGCTTGACATCACCATGCCTTTTCCACCAGTGTGCTCACTCTAGTCAAACAAAGATCTGTTAATGTAAAGAGCTGGAGTAGCTATAACTAGCTGAGTAGTTAGCACTTCTGCCTTTCCGCATAGGAGTCTTAAGTTCAAATCCCTGCAAGAGCCAATGCACATACATGATGGTGGTTTCTTTTTTCTTTTTATTTATTTGCACTGTGTGACTACTTACTTAGGAGTACAGAGGACAGGAGTAATATGAAAGCACCTGGGTTTGAGCACTCGCTCAACAGTGAGTGTGTGAAACTACTAGGCAGGAAATAGACTGACAGTAGCTGCCTGAGAGGAAAGGTGATGTCTAAACATTTGAGGCCGTGACTGAGGAGCTCTTGTCACTGGTCGTATCCTCTGGAAACAAGCTGTACACTATGGATCACTAATGTGAAAATAAAAATGGTACAGCATTTTTAAAAATGATGAATCGTTAAAATATTTATTTAATTTGCAAGTTTCCTACATCAATTTTACTTGGTGGGAAGTCTTGTGACATCACTGGTAATAAATACAGCACATCCAAGTTGACTACTTATTTTCTACCTCAGATTAAATTTTAAGTGGCCATCTGACATCCCCAAGTTTAAGGTGGCAGACTGTTGACTTCCCAACAACCTCCTCTACCCCCAAAAACACCCAGTCAAGTATTGTGTGCCATCTGAGGAAACAATCTTGCCTTGTCCCATTGATGGTGCTGACCTGGCTACCTGTTAGTGGCATATTCATAATGGGCACCATAGTCTGCTTCATCTGTAAAAATTATTTTATCAAATAATTAAACAATGGATACACTTATACTTTTAGAATACTTATTTATCAGGTACTGTCTTACCTGAAACACTCCAATGAATGAGATTCATTTTACTTTAAGACTTCAAAAACCTAATTGAAAGCTTTTTTAAATTGAAGGTTTAGAATTATATTTTTAATCTATTCAGACCTTTTAGAGATAAGAGTGTATAGGTTTTCTTTTATGTAAAATGAAAGTTAAATATAACGCCAGTTCTTTTGTTAAGTATCAGGAAGATGGGCCCCTGTTGTGATTTCACACTGCCCTAGTACTTCTGTTCATCTTTTTTTTTTTTTAAATTTCTTCTTCTGTAAAAAGACCAATTGTGTCTCATGCACTCCTGTGTGAACAATGCATGGCTTCTGCCTTCTGAAGTTCTGTAACTCCTTCTCATTGAAAGGCACCGTAAGGTTCAAAGACTGGAAAGATAACAATTGTCGGCTGTATAATCGTGTCATACTACATATTCAACTTATGCACTTTTATACTTACATTACTCCCTGTTCTGTTAAATCAAGTTTTAAGTTAGAACTGGAAATATCAAAAGAATATTTAGGGAAAATGTTAAACTAAAGTATGATTATTATTTTTATCATCTTAATTATTAGTGATGATATTCCTGTATTTACCAAATATTATTTTTTAATTGCTTATTTATACCTTATTCCATTCATTAACTAATTCTGAGTTATTAAAGGTCGGTCCCTCACGAAGGACTTCTATACATAACCCATGAGAAAAAGTGGTTATGAGGAGTGTAATTCTGCTCCCGTACATCCATGCATTAAATGGAATGTCTGGGTTATTTTTATGAAATATAAATAGGTTACTGGAGCCCTGATAAAATGAAGAAAAAAACATACCTCCCCTCTAAAATCTGGTCTGGCACTGCTGCCACCTCCCTGAGTTTTTCTGTTAACCTCCAGTTGCTGTGGTTGACCTAACATCACCGCTTAAGGGGATTTTCTCACCACAATGATCTGCTTTCATCATGTAGGGAAATGTATATGAAGCCACCTCGCTCTCCTCTGTCTCTTACCTGATTGCTTCACAAGCTGCCATTCAACCATGGTGAGACACTCCCTGCAGCATCTTATTTCTAGCAACGGAGTTTGTTTACCTAAGTAAATGACAAGCTTTCACACGATATATACACTATATATATATATATATATATATATATATATATATATATATTTACAAACTACTGGTTTTCTGATATATCAGTGGTCCATAGATTCTAATACTTGGAATATCTCAAGGCTGAAGACTGAGCAGAGGGCTTCATGGTAGAAATGTTCTGTGTTTTTAATATGGACTCTCTTCTTGGAACAGCTGTACCAACAAGTTAGTCTTGTCTGCCATAAAGTAGATATCTGAAAAACTGGTAGCTATCAGCCATTTTTGCTAGAAAAGTAAAAGTTTTCAATAATCCAACATAAGCTACAGCACTTTGCATATACTATATAAATAACTGGTTTTAGTTTCCCTTAGCATTAATCCATTCACTAAATTGCCTGTGTGTATAGTGTGTAAGTCAGTAAATCAGAACATTATTTTACTTGAGAAAATATAATTTATACCAATAGTGTGGATAGCCTGTGCTTCTAGTTGGGTATGTGGGAGCTCATATTTGATCATATAAATCTGGCTTCCATAGGGGGCTGCACATCAGGCAAATAAGTGCCACTAGTTGGGCATCGCTGTGGTAGATATTGGCATAAAGAATCCTCCAAAGTTTTCTTGTTGTACATACAGCTTTCTGTTACTTTCAGAAATTCTGTGTTTTAAATTTTACATCCATTTAGCCTTCTTCCACATCTCAGCTGTCCATTGCAAATGTTCTTTTATTTTAAGCATTATATTATCTCCGAAATGGCTTCTTGACAGCTACACATCCTTGCAGCCTCATAGAACTGCAGTGACCACTGCAAGCAAAATGTTCATATCCCTCAATAGGGTATATAGGAAGGTTCTGTTTTCACAAACCCTCTCTTAACTATCTCTTGGTAATAGTTTTAGTGATCTGTCCAGTTTTACACACATGTTTCACCTTATCCACACTGATGCCAAAGGCTCCATCAGATTTGTTGGAAAGAATACTTCTGTATTCCATTTTATGTAATTATTTAAAATGTATATGATCTATGTATCCAAAATTCTGCCATTCTTGACCTAATATCCCTTTTTGGTGGAAAACATCTGCTGTTCAACATCTCGCATCCCGGGTGCTGTGTTAGATAATTTTAGTTATGCATGAGGGACTTTAATGAGTTGGATGTAACCACATCTAAAACTCTCCAGCCATCATTCTGTAACCTAGAAATTGAAACAAAGCAAAGGAAAAAATGATTGTGTCCATTTGCATTACTAAATAAAAAGTAGCTTTATTGGGTTTGCTTAGGTCCTCACAGGCAAAAAAATAGGTGAAGCATTCCATAGTTTCCATAAACTATATCCATGTCCACTGAATGTCATCCCACTTCTCACACTTACATACATAAAGTAATGTGAAGGTCATATCTAAAGAGGTTCTCCAGGGCATAAACATTGATGGCCTTTCCTTTCTGACCTATACAACTCATCATAGACAAGGAGCCACTATGCTTGTCTCATTTCTGCTTTCCCTTCATTAAAAAATTGGTTGTCCAAATAAAAAAAAAAAAATGTTCCATTAAGGTCAGGGCGGCTGTAACCACCGCTGTTGCTCCTGAAGTCCTGGGAACCCGTTCCTCTCGAGTTCCAGGTTCTCATTATGACACATTGGAGAGGCTCAAGCTCTATTGTAAGTGAATAGACCACAACCCACTTCTCTGTGTTGGGATGAGAACCTAGAGATCTAGAGAAGCGGATCACCGGGAGCTCTGGAGGGGACAGGTAGGTAAGAATTTGTTTTCTTTTCTTGTGTGGACCAACCTGGCCCCGATGGAATATCATCTTCTTCTTTTTTTTTTTTTACTCGATAACCTCTTAAAGTCTTTAAGCCCTCAAGCCGAACACCTGAAAAATGGTTAATGACCAGAACATTTTTTTTAGTTTTTGCCTCCCTGCGTTTGTACCCTTTTTTTATTTTTTCAATGACACAGTTGTATGGAGCCTCGTTTTATTCAGACGAGTTGTATTTTATGGGGGAATAGTTTAAGTTCACTTATAAATTATTGCAGAATTTTTTTTCAAATGAAAAAAAAAATCAGTTTTTGTTTTTTTACATTTTTTTTCACAATTCACATTTCACACTTAAAAACTTGTTAGATTAATTCTACATGTTATTACGGTCGCATGGATACTTAATATGTGTAGGGTTTTTTTTGTGTGTGTAATGTATGCACAATTATTTTTTTATTAAATATTTATTTTTATTTTATTATTTATTTATTTTTTTACACTTATGTTTTTTCGTTTTTTTTTTTTTAAATCCCATGAAGGGATAACTATGTTACATTTTTTTTTTACATTTAGTAATTTATTAGCATATTAATATTTTCTAATAAATTATAATCTGTGTCAGTCTGACACAGGCAGTGATCAGGGCAGCAAAAAGTCTTCCCTGGTCACTGGCTTGATACACAGAAAACCCTGCAGCTACTGTAGGTCCCCAGGGCTGATAGTGCAGCCATTCCCTAGGCTCTGTCGGAACACCGGGTGATGAACTGCGGCAATCAAAGGGCTAAAGCACCGGGGAGCGAACAGGAGCTGCACTGGGAACAGAGCTGTGTAGTACAGTCCTGTTTTCAGCGCTAATGCGGGCGCTGGGCTCTGCAAACGCTGATGTCTGCAGCGATGTCAAAAGACATCGCTGCAAACGAATGACCTGAAATGACCGCCATCAAAAGACGATGGCCAGTCGTTAAGTAGTTAAACATGATAAGCTGTGTCTGCTAAGGAAGTTCCTCCAATTCACTTGAATGGGACAGACTGCTAAATACCCCCTTTAACCAATCCTAATTGCCCTATTCCAATGAGAGGCCATCAAAGCTTAAGTTCTAGAGAATCCATTTTAATCTTCTTGCATATAGTCTTCTTACATATGGGGGGTTATGGTTTGCGACATTTGGGTACATTTATTATGGCAAATATGCCAGAATTCTGGTGCAGTATGCCACACAATACTGGAATACAGGCTTTTTTATCACATTTGTTGTGTATTTTAAACTGGTTGTTGATGCTTCTGTGTCTCGTCTGACAAAAGGGTGTGGTCTCAGAGGAAGTAGCATAGCTTGAATGTTAGGAAGCTTTTCTTAGTATGTGATGCCTTGTGCCCCCCAAAAATGCACTAACATTTTGAAGCAAAATGTGGCATAAGGTAAGTCAACTAATAGAAGGTATAAACCTAGACAAGACAGTCTAAGCATGTGGCAGATTTATCAACACAATGATAAATCTGGCACATTTAAAGACTGTCTAGTCTAAACTTACACTAAGCATTGGACAGTATTTGTATAGTACATCTGCCCCATTGTGTCTATGATATCTGCAATAGGTGCCAGCTACAATATTTGTTAATATTGGAGACAATACAGATCCTGGGTATTAAACCACCTAGATGATGCCTATTTGCACCATACAACTCAGCTGCAGCATACAGATGGGTTTTTTCATGAAGCCAGTGTTGTATGCCTGTTAGGCTTTGTCTATGGGTTTACCAGTGCATTTACCATTTGCATATACCATGCCTTTTATTGTAAAACCACTCCCCTTTCACAAAAGGCCACACCCACTACACCCAACTACTGTGTATCGGCTCTGGAAGAAAGCTAATTCAGGGGTTTGGCATCACCAAGCTTTCCTGAGTGTTGAATAGCCTATTCAGCAACCAGAGCTGGAAGATGTTGCTAAACTGTGCCTGAACCTAATTCATTACACTACAACCAATATTTCCACCATACAGTGACTATATAGTGGTAGATACCATTGTGTACAGACTCTGTACTACTGCCATACAGTGACCATATAGTGCAGACTGAATACCACTATACGGTCACTATATGGTGGTAATAGAAAAGAGTGTACACAGGTTCTACAGACTACATGTCACCCTCACACAGTGACCATATAATTATAGAGACCAGTGTACACAGGCTCTGTAGAAACATAACTGATTACAGTGTAGTTAGATTTAAGGAGTCACAGGTGATGTCTTTTCTGATCTGAGTTATTCACTTATACCGTATTCTTTTCCATCTGGTCCAGACCATAATGACATCTTCATTTCTGCAAAATTTACCACACAAACGCTTTAGAATCCTCATTTTTACAACACCTATATACCTACCTACTGGGAGGTTATATACCTACCTACCTACAGGGGGTTTATATATCCGTAATGGGAATCGATAAAGAAAAGCTTGGTTACCCGCTTTCCTATGATAGGAGAGTCGGATGCCTGCTGTTGGTGATGGGGAGTCACCCATTGTTCCTATATAGGCCCCAATAAAGTAGGTAGGTATATATGTCCCCCCAGTAAGCTATAGGTACATAGACTTGGGGCCCTTTAGGCAGGTGTATGTCCCTCAATCTGTAGGCAGGTATTTGTCTCCCAGACTGTAGGCAGATATATGTCCCACCATAATCTGTAGGCAGGTATACGTCTCCCATATCATTCTGTAGTCATATTATTATTGTTAACTACAGCTCTGTTCTTATTGCAGCTGCAGTGCTGGGGGCCACAAAACCCCTCTATCTGCAAGACGTCTTTTGGCGTCGCTGGGAAAGAACGACCTGCACTGCCCTCCATCAAAAGACAGTGGGCTGTCATTAAGGGGTTAATAAAAGCTAACACATAAGTGTTATGTCCCGAAAAATGGTACAGATAAAAAACTAATTCCTGAAAAAAACTAGACCTCTTATGGCTAAGCTGACAGAAATAATGAAAAGGTTATGGCTTTTGGAATACAGTGTCACAAAAATCTAGCAATTTCTGCTGTCCTGCAGGCCAAAAAAAGGTCCATTTCTGAAGAGTTTAAGGTATTTGAATGGTATAGATGCCATCTGAGTTTTAGAATTTAGATTGGAAACACTGACTGCTCATCTGGGTGGCAGAATAGTTTTACAATAATCAGAATCTTAGGGAAGGTGCCATATATATAATGTAGGATTGTGCTTTCATTACCATGCTGTGATCTATGTTGGATGAATGCCCCATATCCCATTAAATGTCTACATTTATAAAATGGTTATAATGACGCAGTCTGTAATATGCACTGATCATTTAATAACTGCCAATTAATTTGGCAATAATCCAGAAAGAAGATTTTGCTCTTAATTTTGCTCTAGTCCAAGTACCTGTAAAATGATGGAAGCTGAAGGGATTGTTACAGCCTAGGAGAAACTGTATAGCATTGTCAACAGAAAGATAGATAGATAGATAGATAGATAGATAGATAGATAGATAGATAGATAAATAGATAGGCTTGTCGTTACTTACTATTACACTTGTACACAGATTATTGCAAAAGCAGGTTAAAAACCATCTCACACCAACATGCACAGTAGCTGCAGTACCATACCCATTAACAACACGTGCCCAGACTGCACCCTAAAAAATGTATCAAACATGAGGTATTAGGATATGTCCACATGGCGTAATTGCAGTATTTAGAGGGCTGCAATACGCCCGAAGTACGTCTCGGAATTACGGTAAAATCATAGCACTCATTAAGAGTTATCATAAACCGCTGTTTTCCCCCGCGTACAGTACACACCAGGAGAAACATGTCACTTCTTCCCAGTGCTTATGCTCCAAAGAAAGTAAAAGTAAGTGGGGGCCAGCAAAGAGCACTTTAAAAGTACGTGCTAGCCAGTGTATACTTCTATAGCATATAGCAACACACACAGTATGCACCGCTATATGCTGGGTATTAGCTGTGTGAACCCAGCTTTAGTTGACATTAGGACCAAAATACTCAAGCTTGTAACCCACATCAAGGGTCCTCATTGTCTTGTGAGTCTCTACATTAACTTTAGAAACAACTTACAGAAAGATGGGATATTGTTTACTTAAGATCCAAGAATTAGGCCATACCTACTGCTATAAAGGCAGGTTTGAAATCCATTCCCAGGCAAATAAACCTCCCCTTTAATGTACTGCAGCTTTTCTACATCATGGTTTTTTTTTTTGTTTTTTTTTTATAACACATTTTATTGAAGATTTTCCAAATTTTTAGGGAAAAAAAAACATAGTTATACAAATACAAATTATACAAGTACAATTTACAAAAAAATTGAGGCAAAAATCCACCGGGGGCATAGTCCCAACCGGGTTCATACCCCGCGATAACCTGGGTAGTCCATGCGGTTTAAAGGCTTGGTTTTTTAATCAAAATCCGAGAGAGCTCATGGGTTGCCAAGAGACAAATAGGTTTTGTGCACAAAATCCCATCTCAGTCCCCACAGGGGAATCGTCCCAAACCCAAACACAATTTTTTAAAACTCAATTAATTGACTAATTTTGAGTCGGGGACCCTGCAGCCCCCAAAACACCGGTGTGAGTCATGCCTCCCCCAAAGGAAAAGGAAAAGAAAAGGGGAAAGGGGAAACGCCGCAGTCTGTCAACGGGGAAGGGAAATGCTACGCCTAGATGTGGTGGGCGAATGAAAAGCAATTATAAGGGCATTAAAAAAAAGGGGGTTCTGAGGGGGTAGATTCTGCGCTGTACAGACGGTTTCCCAGGTGACGTACCCAAAGGGGGGGTCCGGGCGGGGGGTTCCCCTGGCCCAAGCCTCCGGTTTGCCGGCCGAGCTTTTCGCAGTACCAATCGGTTTTGAAAAGAGCCATCAATGATGAATCTCTGTTTTGGACTATGCGATACAAGAAAGGTTTCCTTTTTTAAAAGAACCCTCAGTTAAGCTCTTTTTGCTCTTGTCTCTTTTTTGTAGCTTGAGGTACCTTTTTTTTTTTCAACTATCAAGATATCGGGGGAGTCGTAGGTTTCCCCAGTGTAATGGGAGACACCTTTTTGGCCCAATTTTGCAAATGGATGGTACTACGCCACCCCGGGTAAAGCGCAAGGGGTCGTCGTGAGGTCGTGTCATCTGGTTCTTCAAAATGGAAAATTAGGATTCGTGGTTTTGGGGTGTCTTACCCCCCAGTTTTCCCCAAATGCCCCTACAAAAAGGGTCCCAAAATTTCTGTGAGTGGGGGCACACCAAACCATGCCACAGTCAGTAGAGGGGGTATGGCTTTGGGGCAGGCTCGGAGTCTTCGGGAGATTTCCGACGGGGGGAGGAAAACCCGTGAATGCTTGTGGAAAATTTTTTGGATGGGGTCTTTTCCCATGTCTCACATATCACCACCCCCGGGATCAAACCCACCCCGCCAAAATTTTTGTGGGGAAAATTTGGGGCCCCCGAAGAGCCTTTCCCATTTTGGGAAGAGCGGGTGCCCCCAGACCCCGGGTCCCAACTCTCTGGCCCGATAGATGGAGGAAGGGAAAAGGGAAAATTTTTAGGGCACAGCGTAAAGCGTAAAATTTAGTTAGGACACTTCGCTAGATACATTTCAAAGTCGGCTTGCAGAAGGAAAGGATCGGGAAGGGCCCGGAACAATGCTGGGGGGGGAGTTTAATTTCGCTATCCCCCTGGGTCGGGGATACCCATCTTTTTTCCCCCTGTGCATTACGCCAGCTGAAAATTCCCTTGGCCCCCATTGTTTGAACAGGGGATTTTCTGGCCTTTGGGGGAATTCGGGAGTTCCCACAATGGCATCCCCTTTGATAGCATAAAGGGAACCCCCCTGTTTGGGGATTTGTTCCAAGTTGCCAAGGGAAATCTCTAAAGGGAGGGAAGATTTAAATAGGTGGGGGATTTGCAAGCTTGGATCAAAAGAGCTGGGGGAGCCGGGGGTGGAACTCTCTTTTTTATTCGAATTGGAGTACGGCTGGTTTTTCCGATCCATCCAGGACATGTCGCCGGGCAAGAAAGGTTATGCCCCAAATTTTGGGCAGGTTGGGGCCACCTCCTTCAACTGAGAGCATTATTTTGCGAAGGCCTACGGGTTTTCTTGCCACCCCAACAAACCGGAGAAGGAAATGGATCTGTTGATGTCGGTGTCTTAACAGCGGGGGAAGGGGTCTGGGGGTATAAAGCGGGGGAAGGAGATCTTTTTAAATGTATGGCATTACCCAGGGGGAGAGTGGAAGTTTGGTCCCTATTTTCTCGTCTGCGAATTTTAATCAGGGGGGGATATTTCAGGTTGTTTATAGTATCGGGGGTTCTACCTAATCTTATCCAAGGTAATTTTTAAAATTTATCCGCGGGGGTGATATCCCATCCCAATTCGTCCAGGGGATCTGGGAAGGGGGGGATTTAAATTCCGAAACTCAATTTTCAGGGTTGACTATACCCCGATATAGTTCCATAGGATTCGAAAAGAAGACCTTAGGTAAATGCTCCAGAGGTTTGAAAGAAAGAGCAAGGGGTCATCGGCGAATATTGCCAGTTTGCCCGGGTTTTCCCCCTACTGGTACCCCAATCAGGTTGGGACCCCCATATCGGGCAGGGTTCCAACGCATATCAAATAGGAGGGGGAGGAGGACATCCCGAGGGGTACCTTGAAGAGGGGGGGGGTTAGACGAAAGCAGGGAAAATTGGGATCGGGCGTGGGGTTTGGGGAAAAATGCCTCCAGAAACGTTCTAATGTTCCCCCCCAAAACCTATACAACGAGAAAAATCCATACCATCCCCACCGGGCATTGTCAAAGCTTTTTCGGCATGATTGGGACCATGACCGGAGCCCCCGGGGGGGAGGGTTCGTTCCCCACTCCCCATTACGCTAATACCTTCCAAGGTTTCCCAAAGGCTCTGCCTTTATAAAACCTTCTGGGGCGGGCCATCAAAAGAGGGGATGAATCCTAGTCTGTCGGGCCCTTATTTTTTAGAGGAGTTTTTTGGGCAAACGCAATCGGGAAAAAAGGGTCTAATGAGGGGGTGGGGGAGTCCTTCCCTTTTTTTGGATGCCTTTATGTTGCATTTCTGGACTCGGCCTAATCGTCCCTTAGACGTAACTGTTTGTTTGTCCCGGACCTCTTGGGGGGGGATGCACGTTAGATGTTCAAGCTGGCGGGGTATTTTTTGGGATATGGATGATCTAGGAAGGGGCCGCTCTGGAGTGCCCGGGGGGGGGATCACCGCAAAAGGTCTTCATAAAATGTTTTAAGTGAGCTATTGACAGGGGCGGGTCAGATGGCCTGACCTAGGGGGCCCCAAAGAGCAATAATTTGGGACGACCCGAACCCCCCCTGAGGAGCCTGGGGAGTATCTTCCTGGTTTGTTTTAAATCTGAATAGGGTACAGGAAAGGAACGAGCGCTGAACCTCCCCCTCCCGGGGCCCATAAATCAAAGTCTTCTTTGGGATCCACCCGACCTGCTTGTTTTGTGGAGGGGGTGTGAAGGAATCCTTGTTTTCGTTTCTCCTTTTTCTGTCGCCTTCCCATATTTCCTCGAGTTTCACCTAAAGGAGGAGGGGTAGGCAATAATTTGTTCTCGAAAGGGGCCGCTTTCGCGTGGCCCCTAAGTGAGACGTTTTTACAGGTTTGCATTGGTCGTGGCGAATTCCTCCACCAGCCGCGCCCTTTTCGGGGGGCTCATCTTTGTCAGTAAGAAGGGAATCGCCAAAAAAAGTCATCCCTTGGGGAAAGGTGCTGCAGCTTCTGTCACGAAAAGGAGTGGTAGGTGCCAAACCGAATCTCAGATGCTAAAGACCCCCCTTTCTAATTCATGGGCATGGGAGTGTCAAGCTAGACGGACTGTTGGGGGGGTAAAAGGTTGTCTCTTTTCCATCGGGGGTAGGTCTCTCCCTGGTCATGTGATCATAAATTCTTAAAAATAACCCGGTGCTGTGGAAAAGGGCTCTGGGGCATAAAGACCGCTGGCGGCAGGGTGTCCCGTTTCTTCTGGCGTCGTTGTGTACTTCATGTCCCTCCGATTTTTAAGGGGGGTTTGGGATTGCCTGACACGGTTTCCCAGGGCGTAAAAAAAGGGGGCACTTTTGTGAATTGGCCTTTTTTTTACAGGGACCGTGATCCCAGTTTGTAATGGTTTCTACCCAAATTCTGACTCGTGAATTAATTGAACGGGAAAATTCTTTGTGGAGAGTTGAAACTCCTCCTTTCCTCCCCGCTAGGACCATACCCCGACCCACCCAAAATTTTTCATACGGAAAAGTCCTCTTGCTTTTGGGGGTGTCTCCGTAGGAGGGCTATGTCAGGGTGAATTTTTTTAGGTGCCGAATGACCTTTTTCCCTTGCTGGGGGGGCGGAAACCCTTTATATTCATGAAAAAATTGTATGGGAGCTAAATGCAAAAATTTTCCAAAAGGGGGAAAGCACCCCCTGCAAGTGACACCTAGTCGTAATGCCGAGGGGAAGTTTACCTATACCGACAGGGCCCAATACTCTGATAGAAAAAAAAAACAAAAAACAAACCCCAGTAAAGAAAAAGGGTGCAAATTGCAAACGGGAGAGGGGGGTGAAAATTACAAGCCTTTTCTCCTTTGCTGAGGGGCTTCGCCTTTTTCTCTACGGGAAAACCAATGAAGAGATCCCCAAACCCACGGAGCACCTCGGCCCCCCGCCCATTTTACGGGGGGGTAAACCCCATCCCAAAAATTGCGGTGAGCAAATTTCTTTGGGAAGTAATTGTGGGAAAATGAAGTAAATGATCCCGCCAGAATTTCTGCGGGGGTTTTTTTATTTTCCCCAGGGTGAGAATTGCCAGTTCCGCCGAAGGGAAAGGGGGGGGGCCAAATCAGGGCGGAATTTATATGGTTTTGGGGGTAGAATTAAACCTTTTTGGGGGTTCCCGACTTGGAAATGTAAAGTTCGCCAACCGTGCCGAAAGGGGCAGGGGGGCCGTTGTTGGGTCGGGTGCCTGCGGCGAGCGGCGATGTTTTTTTTGGGGTGAGGGGGAAAAAGATGAGAAGCTCGAGGGGCGGAGCCAAGGCTGGGGCTTTTTTTTTGCTTTGGGGTAAATCGCGGGTCCGTCCCCGGGGCTTGAAGTCTTCTGCAGCGGTATGAAGGGGAGGTTCTGGAGGGGAGTTTGGGGGGTCTTTTCAGAATTGCTGGGGACTTAGCTGAAAACGGATTTTTTTTTTGAAAAACGCTGTCAACATGCTGAAAAGAACCCCTGCTCTTGATCGTCAGGGAAAAAAACCCCAAAGAGGAGCACCATCCATTAAAAGGAGAGGGGAAAGGGCATTTTGCGGGATGCACGCAGATGGACGTTGCATAAAGTCCAGGGTTTTTGCTATTCGTCGAGCTGTCGCCGGGTGGCCTCCCGCCCCCTCCTCTGACAAGGGCAGGCCAATTCGGTGTGCTCGTTCCACCACCCCGTTTTTATTATGCCCCGGGCCCGTGGGAGACCTCGAAAATGTCCCGGACCCGCTGGTCTCACTGGGTCCGGAAATCCCCAGCCCAGGTTTCTCCTTCTGGAGGTTTTTTCCTCTTAGGCGGTCATAAACACGTCTGTACTTTTCTGAGGTGGGAGTTTTGGGTCGGTTTTTTTTCAATTCCCGGGCTGCCCCGGCTAGTTTTTCCAAAGGGACTATTTTACCCCGGTCCGATGTTTTTGCTTAAGGATGCCTGCGCTCGATTCCGGTTTCCTGGAGGTCAGGAGCGATGTGCCGGCACCCCCCAAAGCCAGGGTTTTTTTAATCAATTTCAGGGGTTGCTCCTTTTGGCAGGCGTGGGAGGGGGGGAGTGTCCCAGCTTTTTAAAGGTCACCCTCCCTCAGACGCGGGGGGGGGGGGGGGCCTCTTGCCTGCCTCGTGGTCGGTGGGGACGAGTAATGCTCCTCTGTGACTCCCAGAGGGACCTGTCCATCCAGGCAGCAGAAGGCTTTGGCGAGTCCTCCGCGTGAGGTGGGAGCGGATCGGTGCCGGCAGAGTGGCGAAATGACAGGTAAGAGGCGCAGGGATGCGGGGAGCTCTAACCGCTTACATCCGCATGCCAGCGCCGGAACCGGAAGTCCTTTCTACATCATGTTGTCAGCAGGTTTTTTTTTTTTTTTTTTTTTTTTTTTATCTGCCTGCTAACGCTAGACGGGCACCCCCCTCATGAAAGAAGGTATGTGAGTGATTGTTCATCAGCATTCTGCACCAGGGAACTTCTCCTATGTAGCACTGTTTGTTTTTCCTTCAGGTGACACTGGATTTCTGACATGCTTCAACAGCAGTACCTCTGGCCTTATTCTGTGGTTTTAAGTAAATGTCTAATTTTTCTGCAAACTGTTTGCGTTGTTATCTACTATAAGATATCGTTACAAACACAAAAGTTTCCTTAGACAGAAGAGGCTTTTTTTCATGGTGTCCTTGCCTCATACCTATTCTTGCTGAGTGGTTTTCTAATAGTGGGCAATATTTGGCACAAAGGTTATTGTAGAGTTTCTTTGTGGGTTGTTTGCCTACCAGTTTTAGTAACATTGTGTTCCTTTGTTTAATTAGGCAAAGTAACAGTGAAAAGCATGGCCGACATGTATGAACAGGGCTACGCCAGTTTTCTGGCGTTTGTTGGCCAAAATAAATTGTTGTAAACCTGTTCTGTAAATGTATGAATAGTTGTACATCAAAACTTGGCGCAGTCTGCACCAGACACGACACTGCGAAGCTTCCGTACAAATCCATACCATGACTGAGACAAAGTTTAGTGCCAAAATGTTTGGCGGATAACACTCTTTCATACATACTATTGTATTCTATACTCCTCTATATCGATTTAGATCTGGTGTGTCGGCACCAAGTTTCATATATATCACCCTATGTTGACACTCATTACTGTATGTAAAACACTTTTAGAAGTCATTACCAAAGACATTTTCCTACTTTTTCTGTCTGCGCTGTAGTTGTTTATTCAATGTGCTGTATAGAAGATATGAGCAGTGTAACTGTTTGTTTCTTCTAGTTATGTTATATTTTCATTTGAAATTGTTAATTAGATAAAACCCCAGCACATTGTATTAGTAGTTAAATCAGAAATCTATATAACTTCAAAGGGTTCATTTACTTTTTCTTGCATCTACATAGATAGATAGATTGATAGATAGATAGATAGATAGATAAGATAGATTTTTTAACTACAGTAAAAAGGGCTTGTTTATGACTGAGGCCACGTTTTAACAGACTTAATATCAGCTTTGCCGGGTTCACCCACTGTGTCCAAACTCCTACGTGATAATGTAAGAGGTTATACTTGTGTTGGGTTGTTAACAGTAGTGGTTTGTCATGGGAAACCAGAGAGTAGGGTTATGGTTATGGCAAGGGAACAGTTAATAGTTCAGGCAGGCAGTTTGGGCCTGTGTATGTAATGTGCTTTGAAACAGAAAGAGCTGGGCAGCCAATCAGCAAGCTCAAGGGGTGGAGCTGGAGGTCAGGCAGACAGTTTTAAGAGAGAGACTGTCAGTCCCATAGTTAGTTAGGAGTATAAGTTTGTTTGGTGTATATAGTTCTAGTTGAAAGCAGCAAGTTAAGGGGACCCCTGTCTATCCAGGTGCCAAAAGACAGGGCAGGCGGAGGCAGAAGAGAGCAGAATGACTCACTGCTATACCTGGGACTGAGCAGGCATTGAGACAGAAGAGAAAGTTAAGACCCAGGCAGAGTGGGCCCTGAAAAAAGTCAGACAACCCAGAATTACAGGTGGGCAGTTTGGGGGACTTCTGACAAAGTCAAGGGACTCATTGAGCAGACAGTGTGTCCTGTGTCGCAAGCACCTTGCACAGCTGGACTGGGTCGGAACCATAAGGGGGATGAGAGAGTCGCTAAGTGTCCAGAGAAAGAGGGTCTAGAATGTGTCTAGGTGACATGTACCTTGCTTCATAACTATGTAACGTCCACAAGAAATATACCGTGAGTAAAGCCTGAAGTTTCCCAGAAAACTTTTGTCTTCTGCTGTTATTGATGCCAGTGCACCACCTACAGTATTCTTACAATGTACAAATGTGCATTTATTTTACAAAATTGTTGATACAAAGCATTTTGTATAGCAGATGGTAGATCTCATAAAGTGATCTCATCCTCAAATAGATGTGTCACAACATGCCATGACTGTGTCCAGACCAGCATTTTTTTTATTTTTTTTGTTGAAGAGGAGGGGTAAAAGTTTCCTATTTTTCCTACAGTTAAAAAAAAAATAATAAAAGAAAAACAAGAATTGTAAAGAGAAACTTTTCAATTCACAGAATATTTGATTAACCTGCTGCATTTTAGATAATTTCCTGCAATTTCTATGGTTTAACAACAATTATCTTCAAAAGCTAGCATCTTACTTTTCAGTAAAATGCATGCATTGAAATTACTTAATTTTTCCCAATTGGTTTTATTATGTAAATGTTGTAATATTTGGCTGCACTTAGTGGCAGCCGCTGAGTAATTTATTTATTTCTGCCAGTAGTTAATGTTTGCAGAGCTGAACTGACTGTTGTAAGTGAGGGCTTAGCAGCACTTTTGAAAGTTGAGCAATGGCAGATATACAGCACTAATGGCTGTATATCATTCACATGCTAATGTCTATCCTCACATGGCCTAACATTAAACTGCATGTCTTTGATATTTGGTCAGATTTTATGGCAGCTAAAATACAGATTCCTCAACACTCTTCCATCATAGTTGATGTTCGGGTACAATTAATTTTGTTTATCAAGTCAAAGGTTTCTTTTTTTTGTTTTTTTTCTACTTTCAGTGGAGATAGAAGTATATCAATTGAAAACAAGTAATTTAACTACTAAATATTAATAAAGAATATTGTATTTAACAAAAGCCTAAAAACATAACTAAAGCTAATTCCCAAGTTGATCTCTTTCAAGTTTTTAGGGTTAGTTACTTTCAGGATTAGGACTAGAGCAGGTATAGGGTGTAAAATTATGGATTCAGGACTTCCGGATCCTGAATTGGTTCACAAGTTGGTTCAGTTGGAGTTGAACCAATCATTGACAGATTTAAGCAACACTACTGACAAGAGAAATAGTAGAAAATTGTATTCAGCTATTTTTTAAGCTGGCTCTGTGGGTTTGATCTTTGGCAGGAGTGGCAACCATCTATGGTAATGGCCTTTCTTGGTAGCAGAAAAGAAAGAATGGGCATTTGGGCATTAACGTGTCCATTTCTTTTATTCTAAAGAAAGATAAGATACAGTTAGAGGTCTCTGGCAGTTGTTTAGTTATCTCTCACTATTCTAAACACATGCACTCAGGGTCTTAGTTTTTGTCTCACTTTTTCTGCCTTCCAGCCTGAAAAGCAGCCAAAGAATGGCCATGGCATTGGGCCCAACATGCCAAGCGGTGCACCTTGCCTCAAGGTCCACCGCGGATTTCCCATGCTCCCCTGTGAGCTAGTTTGAACCTGTGTTATGGGGCTCATGGTGGAAGGTTGACCGGCACCAAACTGCTTCTGCTTCCCATCACACCATGCTAGTGTGTTCCTGCAGCCACCATGGAGCGCTCATTGCAAAAAGATTTTTCAACCCCTAGTATAAATAGCTACTGTGGCAATGTTCTCAGCTGCCCATATTCCTGATGCTTCTAGTCTCCATAATAAGTGCTGGTATGAAAGCCAGCCAGTAGGTCCATATGGTCCACCATAAACCTTGTAGCTGAAGCAGCAGAAGATTAGCAAACTACCTGCAGGGATGGCCAATCTACCTATAGTTAGGCTGAATCAGCAGAACAATCACTGAGCTTGGCTTGTTATTTTTAAACAGTCTCCGGGGCCAGTTATTGTATCTTGTACTGTTGTACTGTTGGATTGTATTTCTGTGTTTGACCCAGCTTTTTTGAAAGCTCTTCTGATAACCCTTCATTTGATTCTCTGATTTAAATTTTGGACACTTTAGAGTTTTCACTGCCTAACCCCTAATAATTGTATAGACTTATTATCCTGCTGCCTAATTGGATCTATTTAATTTTGTAGATAGCTGTAACCATAACTCTAAATTGGAGCTATGGTGTTTTCTTACCGAGTTTGAATGGGTTAACCTAAACATTTCTCACTGCTTCTGGTCTCATGGTGCTGTCGCTTCGACATCACTTTTGTCCATTGACTTCCGGCCCAACCCCACATCGAGTTATCTATGTGACGTTGGACTGAAAGTGACTAGGTATGAGCGATTTTAATCAACAAAGTTGAAATCGGCACGGTTTTTAGGTTGATCGAAAATTTCCGATCACGCGATAATTTAGGTGAGAATCTGCGCATAATCTATTACTATCGCGCCATTTTCGGCGCTTCCTGTCATTTTTGCGGCCAACAAATCAGCTTAGAGCATAGAGTAGGGTGAGCTGGGTGTGCAACGTCATGACTGTGATGTGTATGGTTGTCATTGGCTGGAAAAATCACATGACCTCGTTTTGCATAGAACAGCCCTTCCTGTTCACATCAGTGTGTCAGTGTGTCTCATAAAGACAGGAGGTGTGTTAGCTCTCTTCTCAATACAGCTCAGCTCAGAGACACAGTTCTCTTTGTTCTCACAGACAACTATGCTTTTAGCTGTGAACATTCGAACATAGGTAGATTACAGTATTTCAGTTCTTAGTTAGTTAGGCTGAGACTTTTAAAGAAGCATCTAGCCGCAGGAGGAGTGGCGTGTGGGGTGTGGGGGAGCAGCCAAACACAGACAGACAGGCAGGCTTTTGAAAGGAGAGTGTATATTGTGCAGCCCAGACTGCTTTGAACCTGCATTGAAATGGCTTTTTTTTTTACCAGTTTTTGGCCAGTTTTTGGAGAAATAGTACCTGTATTTTATGCTCCCAGTTTTGTTGAAAGACCCCCTTGTAACTTACATTAGGATACAGAACTTTTCTAAAACTGCAGGTGTATTTCATAGGCAAAAACCACCTTTTATTATCCTTAAACACAATTTAATAGGTTTTTTTTCACTTTTGTGCAGCACAGTTTTGTTCAAAGACCCACCTTTTACTTATATTACGATAAAAAAATTTGCTAGTAATTGCAGGTGTATTTCATAGGTGCAAAAAATACCTTTTATTATCCATACATAATCAATCTAATTAGATGTTTTTCACTTTGGCACCCCATTTTTGTTCAAAGACCCACCTTGTACTTATATTACGATACAGAAATTTGCTTGTAATTGCAGGTGTACTTCATAGGTGCAAAAACCAGCTTTTATTATTCGTACTTAATCTAATTAGGTGTTTTTCACTTTGGCACAGGCCATTTTTGTTCAAAGACCCACCTTGTACTTATATTACGATACAGAAATTTGCTTGTAATTGCAGGTGTACTTCATAGGTGCAAAAACCAGCTTTTATTATCCTTTGCATAATCTAATTAGGTTTTTTTCCCACTTTGGCGCAGGCCTTTTTTTGTCCAAAGACCCACCTTGTACTTATATTACGATACAGAAATTTGCTAGTAATTGCAGGTGTATTTCATAGGTGCAAAAACCACCTTTTATTATCTGTACATAATCTAATTAGGTGTTTTTCACTTTAGCGCGGGCATTTTTGTTCAAAGACCCACCTTGTACTTATTTTAAACGAACAGAAATTTGCTAGAAATTGCAAGTGTATTTAAATAGTGCAAAAACCACTTTTATTATCCGTACATAATCTAATTAGGTATTTTTCACTTTGGCATAGGACAATTTTTTTTCAAAGACGCACCTTGTGCTTACATTACGATACAGAAAATTGCTAGTAATTGCAAGTGTATTTCATAGCTGCAAAAACCACCCTTTATTATCTGTACACAATTTAATTACGTGTTTTTCACTTTGGCGCAGACCATTTTTGTTCAAAGACCCACCTTGTACTTACATTAGGATACAGAAATTGCTAGTAATTGCAGGTGTATTTCATGGGTGCAAAAAACCACCTTTTATTATCCGACATAATCTAATTAGTGTTTTCACTTTGGCGCAGGCCATTTTTTGTTCAAAGACCCCCCTTTGTACTTATATTACAAATACAGAAATTTGCTAGTAATTGCAGTGTATTTCATAGTGCAAAAACCACCTTTTATTATCCGTACATAATCTAAATAGGTGTTTTTCACTTTGCGCGGCCATTTTTTTCAAAACGCACTTGTATTTATATTACATACAAAAAATTGCTAGTTTTTGCAAGTGTATTTCATGGGTGCAAAAACCCCCTTTTATTTCCTACACAATTTAATTACATGTTTTTCATTTTGGGCGCGGCCGTTTTTTTTCAAAAGACCCCTTGACTTACTTGGGTACAAAAATTTTTGAGTATCTGCTGTTGTATTTCATTAGTGCAAAACCCATCTTTTATTATCCGTACTCAATTTAATTAGGTATTTTCATTTTGGTGCAGGCTATTATTTTCAAACCCTACTTGTACTTAAATTACGATACAGAAATTTGCTATAATTGCAGGTGATTTCATGCAAAAAACCCGTTTGTTATCCATAAACTTTAAATATTGTATTCACTTTGGGCGGCCCATTTTTGTTCAAAAGCCACCTTGATTTAAAATTAAATACAGAAATTTTTTGTGGAAACTGCTTTTTGAATTTCATTGGTGAAAAAACCCCCTTTTTTTTTATCCTATAACATTTAAATAGCTGTATTTCACTTTGGTGCGGCCCAGTTTTTTTTTAATGAGCCACCTTGTACTTAAATTTGGATACAGAAATTTCGTAGTTACCGTTGGTGTAGTTCATTATTGCAAAAACCACCGTTTGTTATCCGTATAACTTTTAAATAGCTGTATTGCACGTGGTGCGGCCCTAGTTTTTTTAAATGGCCACGTTGTACGACAATTGTGAAGAAAAATATTTTTAGCAACTGTTTTCGTTTTTGTCATTGCTGCAAAAGACGCAATTTCTCACCGTGTCACTTTTGAATCTTTTTATGGCGCTCCGGGAAATCTCAGTTGGCGCATATAGGCGCACTTGTATGATATTTTGTTGAAACTATCAATTCCAATCCTACTGGGCATTTGTTTAAAACCCTGGGGCTGAAGGAAGAACACTGTTGATTTTGTCTTACAGTTCTTCCACCAGACCGCATTTCACAGGTAATTTTCTAAAACAATTCAGTTTCTAATCCTAGTTGGCTGTAGGAAATTAGAGGGATTTAAGAATAGCTGTGATTTGCCGTCTTTCAATAAGAGACTGTCAACAACTCTTCCATACCTTCTAAAAATTGTATCTTGCTGAACATGGAGCGAAATGCAGGTGGGAAGCTAGCAAAGAGGGGTGTAGGACATGGAGGTAGAGGTACGAGATAAGGTGCTCCTTCCAGTGCTGGCGACAACACGCAAGCCAGCGGATCATCGTTGCGGACCGTCAGGCCTGTCATCGCTGGGTCAGGGCCCTGGGAATCTCAGTAACGAACAGTGTCGCCAATCTGTTCTTCAGTGGTTAATGCAACCTGCATGCTGCGGTCCAGGACAGGGATATTCAATGTCCAGTTCAAGTAAAATGATGGTTCAAATAATACTGCCTTCTGGCACTTTTTAATTTGTGGGTCATGCAGGGTTTTAAAGGGTCATGCTGTGGTACAGGACAGGGATAGTGAATAGTCTGTGACTTTTTTCTGTGACTTTTATAACCTAAGTGTGTTGCTTAAGATGTAGCACGTATCCAGTTAACTTTTGTGGATGTTAATTCCAGCTTCTCCAGCACTGTTTGGGTGTAAAAATGAAGGTGTTGTTCCTCTCCCATAGACTTTAATGATCATCAGCGATAATCTATTATCGACTATCGGATATCGGCATGATAATTGACGATATCGACCATCGACTCGATGGCGATAGTCGACGTAATCGCTTATCACTAAAAGTGACCCATTCAAACCTAGTTAAAAACGCCAAACCCTTAACCCAATTAATAGTTACAGTTACAGTCATGTTTAGGACTAGGGCAGGGATAGAGTGAAAAATTATGGATTCAAAACCTCAGGAACCTGAGGAATTTTTTCACAAGTTCAGTTGAACTGGTGTTGAGCCAAACAGGAACAGATTTGAGCAACACTACTGGCAAGAGAAATAGCAGACACGAGTTGCCAACTAATTCATGCATTTCCATGATGAAGTAATAGCACAACACAGAGTTCTAAAAAAATATGTACAAGCATGTACTAAAACCGTGATGTTAAAAATGCTGGCAAGTACTCTTTAAATCCCTTTCGGTGGCAATAAGACATCTATAGGCCACAGCACAATCTAAACATACGATTCAGGAAAGATGACAATGGTTGTCCTAAGATAATCTCTTAAATATAAACACTTAAAAGGTTAATAAACACATTATATTTCTTCTGCATGCTTACATCTAATGAAAATGTATTAAATTCATGATACATTCCCTCTTCCCAGGAATTGCAGATAAGGCTCATCGTAGATTTACTGTCCCTTCATATGCATAATTAGAAGAATAAACTTGGCACTAGATCAGACTTTCAGTGTACAACCAGAATCCATGTATTTATTAGCCAGTGGTGAAAGCATGTCGTAGGGAAATTATCAGAGTGAGAAGCCAGCATGAGCTGCAGATTATATTTTTAATTGTGTAGAATCAGAGAATCATAAGCTCATGCGCCCACTTTGCTTTTGGGCTCTGGCATTTGCCCAGCCTTCTCCACCAACCTTTGCATTCTCATTAATTGCTCTCTGCCACAGAGATTCTACAGTTCTGCGCCCGTTAAAATGGCAACCCACAGCTAAGGAATGAGACAGACATTATTCCTAACAGATTTAATTGCAATAAATAAGAACATTTAATTTGTGTATTATATTCAGCACAGTAGAGTGCCAGGTTTGATGTAGAAATCCTTGTCTTGATGGCTTGTCCGTTAGAATATGCTGCGCTCCGCTTTTTTTTAATGATATATTTTAGACTAAACAATATAACGATTCTATCAAATATGAGAAAAATTTAACTGTAATAATATCATAGACAATAATACAGTAATGACTGTTAGTTTTAATTATTACAATAATAATTAAAGTAGAGCTTTTCAATATTGGTTACAAAGTTACATAGTTAGTATGGTTGATAAAAGACCAATGTCCTATAAGTTCAACCAAGGGTGGTTGTAATTTTGTAAAATTTTAAACCTAGCATGTTCAGGTATGTGGGTTCCCATCATATTAAAATAATTCACTGTTTTGGTCAACCTTAGTGATCAACTGCTATACATGGGAAAACTGGCAGTAAGTGTAGTATTTGTCTGCAGTGCTACCACAGGCATAACTGTTTTATCAATTGGGCAGTTGCCCAGGAGCCCTATGACCACAGGGGCCCCAGGAGGTCGGAGGTGAGGTATGGTGATATTTGTTCCTTGCACAGCAGTGTTATTTGATAACCATATAGCCAGGCCTGGACTGCCCATAGAGCAATCCGGGCATTTGCCTGGCAGGCCGCTGGGGTCCGGGCCGCCTAGGCCGGCTCGGATCGCCTGCCGAGGGGACCAGTGTTCCCCCCCGGCGGGCCCCGAGTCCCGGCGCCGGTCTGTGGCGCACGTACAGGGGCCGCAATGGTCGCATCAGCGACCGGACCCCTGTGCCAGGGGGCCAACAGGCCCCCCCTCGCCATAGGCTGCATGGCCGGGTCACTGACCCAGCCATGCAGCCATCACGTCCGCCGCTTGCACCCCACGGTGCAAGCAGCAGCCGAGGCAAACGCTGGGATTTCGATCCCGTCTGTTCAGCCCCCCCGGAGGCCGCGGGGGGGGCCCCGGCGATGGGAGACGCATTGCGTGCCTCCCCCGCATCCTGACACGTGCTGGGCCCCCCCGGGGAAGGGATAGAAAGGAAGGGAATCAGTAAGTATTGGTTTATTATTTTTTTTAAAAAACTATACCCTGGCTACCTATATACCTGCCCTGATACAGCCCTTCCCTTAATCCCTGCCCTTTATCTGCCCTGTATACAGCCCACTACCTTTTTACCTGCCCTGCTTTTTACTGCCCTGTCTGCCATATACCGCTCTTTTTTCCTATATACCTGCCCTTGCCTATTACCTCCCCGTATACTGCCCTGTACCTATATCTGCCTCTATCACCCCCTGTCTGCCTATTACCTTCCCTGTATACACCCTTTGGCACCAAAACCCTATCCTGTTCTGCCCTGTATACCCCCTGTCTGCCATATACCTGGCCTGAATCAGCCCTATCTACCTTATACCTCCCTGTATCAGCCTGTCTCCTATAACCTGCCCTGTATGCACCCCCTGTCAACCTAAAATCCCTGCCCTGGTATTCCCCGTATATGCCCCGTCTCCCCTATTACCTCCCGTATACTCTCCTGTATACAGCCCTGCCCTGCCTTAAACCTGCCCTGTATACACCCCCTGTCTACCTATTCCCTCCCCCTGTATACAGCCCTTCCCTATTAAACTCCCCTGTTACTCCCCTGTCTACCTATATACCTCCCTGTAACTGCCCTGTCTGCCTTATACCTGCCCTGTCACCTATTTTCCTCCCCCTGTATACTGCCCTGTCTCTATATCAACCCCTTTTGCCTTTAACAGCCTGCGCCGATATTGCCCTGTTGCCTATATAAAAACCCTGTTCTGTTTAAAAACACCCCTTCTACCTGTATACACCCTGTTGCCTTTACTCCCCTTTGTTTTTATATAAGCCCTGTTCCTGAAACCCCGTCTACCTGTTACTGCCCAAACCTTTGCCTAATAAAGCCTGTCTACTGAAACCTGCTTGTCTCCTGTAACTGCCCTGTCTGCCTGTATCACCCTATCTCCCTTATACCCCCGTCTACCTTTTAAATCCCCTGTCTACCTTTTATACAGCCCTGTCTTGTATACTCCCCGTCCCCCCTTATACAGCCCGTCTCCCTGTATACCCCCTGTTGCCTGTAAAAGCCTCTCTCCTATTACGCCCTGCTACCTGTTACTCCCCTGCCCCTCCCCTGTATACCAGTCCCTTCCCTTATAGCCCTGTCTACTTATATACAGCCTGTCTACCATTCACCCGTTCCAGTATACTGCCCTTCTGCATATATACGCCCTGTCACCTGTATCTGCCCTGTCTCCTTATACTGCCCTGTCTGCCTAATCACCCCTATTCCCCTGTATACTGCCCGTTACCTAATACGCCCGTCTCCCCTGTATACGCCCTTCTCCTTTACCCGGTCGCCTGTATACTGCCCTCTTTCCCTTATACAGACCGTCTACCTGTATACTCCCCTGTCTGCTTTATACTCCCCTGCTGCCGAAACAGCCCTGCCTACCTGTTAACTGCCCTGTCTACCTGTAACAGCCCGTCTACCTGTATCCTGCCTTTTTTACCTATACACCCCCCCCGTATAACCAAATAACCACCCCCTTCTGCCGTAACTGCCCTGCTACCTGTTACCAAAACCCCATGCCCCTCCTAATAACTGCCCTGTTCCCCGTAATGCCCTGTCCCCTTTAAACACCACCCCTGTCAACCTATCCCCACCACCCTGTCTACCGGGGTTTTACTGCCCTGTCTCCTTTTTAAAAAACCCTGTCTACCATATGCCAGCCCTTTAAACCCTATTTTTACCAGCCCTTCTACCATATAAACCCCTGTCCTACCTATATAACTGCCCTTTTACCTATATACCTGCCCTTTGCCTATATACCACCCCTGTTCCCCTATTATGCCCCTTTCCCTTTATAAGTGGCCCTTTCTTATATATAGCCCTGTTTCCCCTATACTTGCCCGGGGTGGCTTACATACGGGCCCTCCTGCCTACATACTGGCCCTGCTGGCTAATTACTGCCCCTGCCCTCCTGGCTTTTTTACGGCCCTACCGGGCGGGTTTGGGGGGCCGCCCCAGCCCCCTGGTAGTTACAGGGGTAGGCCCTTTTTCTACTCCCCAAATTAAGGGGGGAAAGGGCCCTTTTTTCCTATAAAAAGGGGGGTCTACTATTACATGAAACTTATCTCTTTTTTTTAATTTTTAAAAATTTTTTAGGGCCTAAATAACGCGTTTGGGGAATTGATAGGAAATTTGTGGTAAAGAGAGGATCTAAATGTATTTTGGGGTAAATTTACGGGGAGGAGTGGGAACATAGGAAAAAGCATTGCATGTTGTACCGACAAAGAAAAAAAGGGAAGGAACGACTCATCGGGGAAAGACATCATGGAGTGTGGGCCAGATGCAAAAAAAAGGGGAAAGAAAGAACAACTCCCATCGAATAATGTCTCCGGGGAGCCCCTGCTGTCGGGGGGTCATTTTTACTTCTTGTTGAGTCGTGCTGATTATGGATGGTGACCTGATATGGTGATTTGATGGTGGGGTTGTAGGTTATGTTGGTGCTTGTTAGAGGCAGAGGGCTTGTCCCGATTGTAAAGCAATGCAACCTGCCTGTGAAAAGGGGTTTCTCTGCACCTTTTTCTCTTTCTTTTTTGTGTGTAGGGGCTTTCAACTGGGGGTTTTGGTCTTTTTTGATGCATTTTTATTTGTGCAGAAAATTTCAGCATTAACGCTCTGCCTTTTTTGCACAAAACGCACCAAAAACACATAAAAAATGCACCAAAAATGCTTCGTGTGAAAGCAGCTTTATAGTGTAGTTTATTTTAGAAAGTGGCGAGGTGCGAGAACAAGGGACATTTTGTAAACGGATATTGTATGTGGGCTGGTGGGGGCTTAATGCCAGGGCTGATTTTTATTCCCAGTACGGCCCTGCATATAGCATTCATTTAGAGATATCATACAGAAAAATGTCTTATAGCTATTGGTACATATTTATATGAAATGCATTATTTTAATGCTCAGAAAAGGAAACTAAGAGAAAGATAAGCATTGAATATATGAATTATGGTTGAAAGGGTATTTCACCTGTCCATAATACAAATGAAAATCTGAGGCTCTTAGCACACAGTTTGATCAAAACTGTGAGGCTCCATCCACCAATAGCAAGGTGGCTCCACTTCAGGTGGTGACCTTCTAAGCAAGTAATCTCTTATCTTTTGGTCTCCATACTTTTTAGGGCACAAGGGTCCCAGTTATACTCTGGTTTGCTGGAAGAAACTGGGCATGAATATGTGTGTTTGAGATTGATTAGAGGCATGGCCTTTGGTGTGTTGTATCTGGGTATTGTTAAAGGGGTTTTGCCACGATGTAATGTTGACGTGGGATCCTCCAACATGAAGAAGCTGCTGTGGAGAAAGCTGTTGTCTTTTGTATACAGAATCCACAAGTTGTAGTTTGATTATTTCAGTGAACATGTCACACGATCCCTTATGTAGCTCTGCCTCTGCCTGTGTTTCTCTCTCTCTCTCAGCTCCGTGTCTTGTTTACATTTGCTTCTTAGCAGAACATCTCACCCTCCAGTCTGCTTGCTTCTACTCTGTCTAATATCCCTTGGTATGACCACTGCAGAACATCTCACCCTCCAGTCTGCTTGCTTCTACTCTGTCTAATATCCCTTGGTATGACCCCTGCAGAACATCTCACCCTCCAGTCTGCTTGCTTCCACTCTGTCTAATATCCCTTGGTATGACCACTGCAGAACATCTCACCCTCCAGTCTGCTTACTTCCACTCTGTCTAATATCCCTTGGTATGATTATGTCTTAATACAACTGTACCTTCCTGTCCCTATCCCCTGCTGTGTGTCTTAGTATTATAGTCTACCATCTTCACTTCAATTTGCCTTGTATCCTCTCCCACCCCCTTGTTAATTACCTGTCCCAACCCCACCCCTCTTGTTTGATCCTGGTATGCAGATTGGGTTTTAATTCAGTATATAAGTCCTTGTAGTGGATCATATATTGACCTTGGTCAGATCAGTGCCACTTTTCAAAGTACAGGGCCAATTTTATAAGTACAAGGATGAATTAAAATCAGAATTTACCAGGATTAAACAAGGATTGCTAAAGGTAACAGCTACTTTTCCTTTCCTCTCCCACTTACAACCTCACAGCCTGCCACAGTCACTGACCATGCTTTTCCTGTCCTCTATGATCTCAACCTCCATATTCCCATAGTTGCCAACTTTTGAAATTGAAAAAGCAGGAGATTTGCATGGACACGCCCATCTTGTCGGTGTGCCACGCCCCTTCAAAAAGCCACACCCACTCCACCTAACTGCATAACGGCTTTGGAAGAAAGCCAGGTAGATGCCCTTATAGCCAGGTAGTAGCCCCCCAGAACCAGGTCGTGCCCCTTACAGGCAGGTAGATGCCCCCTTGTAGCCAAGTAGATGCCCCCTTGTAGCCAAGTAGATGCCCCCTCTGTAGCCATGTAGATGGCCCCCTTTGTTAGCCAGGTAGATGCCCCCCTTTGTTAGCCAGGTAGTGGCCCCTCTGTTTGCCAGGTAGTGCCCCCTCTGTTTGCCAGGTAGTGCCCCCTTTGTTGCCAGGTAGTGCCCCCTCTGTTGCCAGGTAGTGCCCCCATTGATAGCCAGGTAGTGCCCCCATTGTTTGTCAGGTAGTGCCCCCTCTGTTGCCAGGTAGTGCCCCCATTGTTTGCCAGGTAGTGCCCCCTCTGTTGCCAGGTGATGCCCCCATTGTTTGCCAGGTAGTGCCCCCCATTGTTTGCCAGGTAGTGCCCCCTCTGTTGCCAGGTAGTGCCCCCTCTGTTGCCAGGTAGTGCCCCCCTTTGTTAGCCAGGTAGTTTGCCCCCTAGTTTGCCAGTAGTGCCCCCTCTGTTGCCAGGTAGTGCCCCCTCTGTTGCCAGGTAGTGCCCCCCTTTTTTTCCAGGTAGTGCCCCCATTGTTTGCCAGGTAGTGCCCCCTCTGTTTGCCAGGTAGTGCCCCCTCTGTTTGCCTGGTAGTGCCCCCCTCTGTTGCCAGGTAGTGCCCCCTCTGTTTGCCAGGTAGTGCCCCTATTGTTAGCCAGGTAGTGCCCCCATTGTTAGCCAGGTAGTGCCCCCTCTGTTGCCAGGTAGTGCCCCCTTTGTTGCCAGGTAGTACCCTCCTAAAAATAAAATAATAAAAGCCACTCACCTGACCAGGCTCCTGCAGCGCGGCCGCTCCGGACGATCTCCTCAGGGGAAGTGAGTGCAGCCGCGCGTGACTTCCCCCTGCGCCGCTGACCTGTATGTACGGCGCACACCGGCGCTGTACATACAGGGGGAGAAGGGAGGAGGGAGCGATCCCTCCTGCCTGCTCCCTGCACAGCGAGACTCCGGGCGGGTGAAGCGGGCGCAGCGGCCGCTTCACCCGCCTGTAGGAATGGCCCGGCGGCGCAAGAGTAGCGCACCAGCGCTACTCTGTCGCCGCGGCCATTTATAAAGTTTCGCCAACTCTGCCGGGAGTGCGGGGGGACCCCAATTAGCGGGACCCCCCCGCCAAAAGCGGGAGAGTTGGCATGTATGCATATTCCTGAAACTAATTGCCTATCCCCATACTCCTCTGCTGGGCAATGAGCTCTTCATCTCCCCCTGCATTTTACCCTCTCATCTGTCTGCTGCCACCAACCTGTTTCCCACTATCAATGCCTTCCTCACCAAACTTAAAAATTATTCCCTTGAGCCCTCCTTCACCTATTTCTCTCTCTGGAGCTCTCTGGAACACACGGTCTGGATGCAACAAACTCTCCTACATACATGACCTCTTTATATAACGAAACCTATCATTCCTTGGTCTGACGGAAACCTGTCTAACGCCCTCTGACACAGTCTCTCCTGCTGCGCTCTTCTTTGGTGGTCTCCAACTTACCCATACTCCCCGCCCTGGCAACAAGCATGGCGGAGGTGTTGGCCTTCTCCTGTCAGACACCTGTTCCTTTTCTCCCACTCCCTCGCTACCTTCTCTCAACCTCCCCTCCATTGAGGTGCACTCTGTCCGCATCTACGCCCCCTCCAATCTCCAAGTGGCGGTCATCTACCGACCGCCAGGCCCTGCCACCGCCTTCCTTGACCACTTCGCCTCCTGGCTTCTCCACTTTCTTTCCACTGATGTCCCCATTATCATAATGGGTGACTTTAACCTCCCCATTGACACACTCCACTCTGCTGCCAGCAAACTCCTCTCACTCTCCTCTTCCTTCGGCCTCTCACAGTGGACCACTGCAGCCACTCATAAAGATGGACACACACTGGACCTAGTCTTCACCCGCCTCTGTCCCATATCTGACTTCTCTAACTCTCCACATCCTATATTTGACCACAACCTGCTTACCTTCTCCACCATCTCCACCCCACCTGCTCCTCCTGTCTCACATCTAGTACACCCACGCAGGAACCTACAAAACCTTAACCCTCGTACTCTCTCTGAGTCTCTGGCACCTCTCTCTACCATATCCTCATTTGATGACCCTGACACAGCCACTGCTTTCTACAACTACACAATCTCCTCCACACTCGATTTGATAGCCCCTCTCACACACAACAGAACCCGCAAAATCAACAGACAACCCTGGCACACAGACTTCACTAAACAGCTGAGGCGAGCTTCCAGAATTGCTGAACGCCGCTGGAAGAAAACCCGTTCCACCAATGACTTCACCACATACAAACAATCACTACACACATTTAAGTCTGCACTCACCTCAGCCAAACAGGATTACTTCACCAATCTCATATCCTCTCTGTCTCACAACCCCAGACAACTTTTTAACACCTTCAACTCTCTCCTCCGTCCACCAGCACCTCCTCCCCCATCCCTCCTTTCAGCAGATGACTTTGCCACCCACTTTCTAAACAAGACCAACCTCATCAGACAAAGCTTCACCTCATTGTCCCCTTCGCCCACTTCCATGCCTGCACAGTCCCCACCACCACCCCTTCTACCTTCACCCCGCACTTCCCCCCTAACTTGCTTCTCCACTGTCACTCATGACAAGCTCTCCTCTCTACTCTCCAAATCCAACCTCACTACCTGTAACCTTGATCCATTGCCATCTCACCTCATCCCTGACCTTAGTGCTGTCATCATCCCAGCCCTTGCCCATCTCTTCAACCTATCACAAACCTCTGGCATCTTTCCTTTCTCCTGTAATCATGCGACCGTCACACCCATCCGTAAGAAACCGACTCTTGACCCCTCTTGTCTGTCCAACTATCGTCCCATCTCACTGCTTCCATTTGCTTCTAAACTCCTCGAGCAGCACGTCCATCTTCAACTGTCCACCCATCTGTCCTCCAACCTTCTTCTTGACCCACTGCAATCTGGTTTCCGATCCCATCACTCTACTGAAACAGCCCTAACCAAGGTCACCAATGACCTATTAACCGCTAAAGCCTCACGTCACTACTCGATCCTTCTCCTCTTAGACTTATCCTCTGCCTTTGACACTGTCGACCATTCCCTCCTGCTACAAATCCTCTCCTCCCTCGGCATCATGGACTCAGCCCTTTCCTGGATCTCCTCGTACCTCTCTGATCGGACGTTCAGCGTTTCTCATTCTCGCTCCACCTCCTCCCCTCGACCTCTCTCTGTTGGTGTCCCCCAAGGGTCAGTCCTGGGCCCACTACTCGTCTCTCTTTACACTCTTGGCCTGGGTCAGTTCATAGCATCACACGGCTTTCAATACCACCTGTATGCTGATGACAACCAACTTTACATCTTCGGTGCTGACATAAGCTCTTTACTGTCCAAGATCCCAGATTGTCTGTCCTCCATATCCTCTTTCTTCTCCTCCCGTCTCCTAAAACTTAATGTAGAGAAAACGGAATTCATTATCTTTCCACCCTCCCACTCCATCCCTCCACCTGATCTCTCTATTACAGTCAACGGCTCCACACTCTCACCAGTCCCACAAGTCCGCTGCCTTGGGATAACCCTTGACTCCGCTTTGTCCTTCAAACCACACATCCAAGCCCTCACCTCCGCCTGCCGCCTCCACCTGAAAAATATTTCACGAATCCGCTCATTCCTCACCCTGACACTACAAAAATGCTGGTCCATGCCCTTGTCATCTCCCGCGTAGATACTGCAACATCCTTCTCTGTGGCCTCCCGTCTAGCACTCTTGCTCCACTTCAAATCCATCATCAACTCTGCGCCCGTCTTATCACCTCTCTCCTCGTTACTCCACTGCCTCTCCCCTCTGCCAATCCCTTCACTGGCTACCCATTGCCCAGCGAATACACTTCAAGTTGCTAACCATGACCTACAAGGCTCTCCATAACCTCTCCCCTCCGTACATCTCTGCCCTAATCTCCAGATACTCCCCCCACGCAATTCCGCTCCTCTACAGACCTTCTTCTCTGCTCTCCCCTTATCAGATCTTCACACAACCGTCTCCAAGATTTCTCCCGTGCTTCCCCCACACTCTGGAACTCACTGCCCCAACACATCAGACTCTCCTCCACTTTCACCACCTTCAAAAGCACCCTGAAAACCCATCTCTTCAGGATAGCCTATAAACTATAGTACCCCTTCTGTCACCACACCCTTCACAAACATGTCTGCCCCCACCTTCTGTCTCTTTCCCCCATCCTTGTAGAATGTAAGCCTTCGCGGGCAGGGTTCTCTCTCCCTCTGTGCCAGTTGATTGTCACATACTGTCAGCATTGAACTTGTTTGACTTATGTTATGTTTGTAACCCTCTTGAATGTACAGCGCCCTGGAATCAATGGCTCTCTAAAAATAAATAATAATAATAATAATAATAATAATAAGGCTTGTCCTGGCAAAACCCCTTTAAAGGCATGGCCTGCTGTGATGTCATGTACTTTTGAGGGCCAAATAGATTGCTTTGCCTTGTGAATCATAATAATCCAAGAAAGATTCCTTTAAGTGAGCAACTGTTAGAATCTGTGTATAAAATATTTAATCAAATGTTATTAGGGACATGGAGACTATCAAGATTATTGGCCAAGATATACCATGTGGAGAGGGATATTAGATTTCATATATTATGAAAATATCAAATATCAAATGATTTACAATTCATGATATATGCAATCCTGTATCCCTTTCCACATTGTATAATGGCCAATAATGCTGGCAGACTCCTTGTTGCTCTTACTTATGGTGCTCTCTTGTGTTCCTATTGTCAATTTCTCAGAAAGATCACCCAGTTGGTACCTCATTTTTCAAAACTGTCTAACGATAAAACTGTATTTGTTGCCCATAGGAACCAGTAAGCTCAGTTTTCATTTTCCAGAGCATTATAAGAAATGACAGCTGAGAATTGATTGGTTGCTATGGGCAACAAAAACATTTATTATAAGACAGTTTTGATAAATGAGGCCCAATGTGCTCATTGCTGATACAAATTAGAAGCCAATAGTTCACCAGTACTTATTGACTGGAATGTACACTCCCCCACCTGTGTATATGAGGATCCTGTCAAAAGGACTGGGCTACTGAGCATGTGTGACCACTAGTATTGGACATAGGGCAGATTGGCAAGAATCATTAAAACAGCAAGGGTAAAATTTAGACACGGGTTTACACTCACCGGCCACTTTATTAGGTACATCATGCTAGTAACGGGTTGGACCCCTTTTTGCCTTCAGAACTGCCTCAATTCTTCGAGGCATAGATTCAACAAGGTGTTGCAACGATGCTCAATTGGTACCAAGGGGCCCAAAGAGTGCCAAGAAAATATTCCCCACACCATGACACCACCACCACCAGCCTGAACTGTTGATACAAGGCAGGATGGATCCATGCTTTCATGTTGTTGACGCCAAATTCTGACCCTACCATCCGAATGTCGCAGCAGAAATCGAGACTCATCAGACCAGGCAACGTTTTTCCAATCTTCTACTGTCCAATTTCGATGAGCTTGGGCAAATTGGAGCCTCAGTTTCCTGTTCTTAGCTGAAAGGAGTGGCACCCGGTGTGGTCTTCTGCTGCTGTAGCCCATCTGCCTCAAAGTCCGCCGTACTGTGCGTTCAGAGATGCTCTTCTGCCTACCTTGGTTGTAACGGGTGGCTATTTGAGTCACTGTTGCCTTTCTATCAGCTCGAACCAGTCTGCCCATTCTCCTTTGACCTCTGGCATCAACAAGGCATTTCCGCCCACAGGACTGCCGCTCACTGGATGTTTTTCTTTTTCGGACCATTCTCTGTAAAACCTAGAGATGGTTGTGCGTGAAAATCCCCAGGAGATCAGCAGTTTCTGAAATACTCAGACCAGCCCTTCTGGCACCCAAAAACCATGCCACGTTCAAAGGCACTCAAATCACCTTTCTTCCCCATACTGATGCTCGGTTTGAACTGCAGGAGATTGTCTTGACCATGTCTACATGCCTAAATGCACTGAGTTGCCGCCATGTGATTGGCTGATTAGAAATTAAGTGTTAACGAGCAGTTGGACAGGTGTACCTAATAAAGTGGCCGGTGAGTGTATTTCTATATACATACACACACAAATAGACCCATATGTATCCATATCAATTCTAGTTGTGGGTAAACTGGAAAGATCATATTAAATGTCATACTGTTAATGTGGTTAAAGAGAACCTGTCACATAGCTTTTGCCCCCCTGGCTGAGAACAGAACAAGCTAGTGTCAGACATGCTGTGCCCCTCATTCTGTAAGATGCTGTAGTGTTCATGTATTTAATGCTCAAATCTGCAGTTTTCAGCCAGAAGAGTCATTCTAAGAGTCATTCAGAGTGTCAGTTTTTTTCAAACCCCGCCCACCTGTGGCTAGCCACGCCCACCTCAACTGACAAACCTATTACTTTGAATAGGCAGAAACATTTGAATAACTGCCAGTGGGTGGGGCTAGCCTTTGGTGGGCGGAGCTAACACCTACTCATGAATAAGATTTGAGGGGTAAATGCTCTAAAACCACTGAATCTTACAGAATAAGGGACGCAGCACTGGTAACAGCAGGTCTGACACTGGCTTGTGCTGTCCTCAGCAAGGGGGGCATAACTTATATGACAGGTTCCCTTTAAATATACTATGACACTACAGTAGAGCCTAAGGCTCTACCCTTTCCTCGGCCAAAAGAGTGTCTATGGTATTGAGTTGTAGACAAGACACTTTTCTAGAATATAGCTTACCCATAATTTTTTTTTTGTCACAAGGCCATATTTAGAAGACTAATAAGTAGTTGTAATATATGTACATGTACTAAGATGTTCAGGTAATAGACCGATATTCAGAATTCCTTACCAGCAGTAAGCTTTACTAAATATGGTCTATTTTCCTTCCAAGGACAACACTTAAAACAACCGAAGGGGATATTACAGTAAGATTTAAAGACACAGCCAGGACAGCATATCACTAAAATAAATTTTTACAAATTAAAAAAAAAAAAAAAAAAAAAAAACCACTGTATTATTTTTTTCCGATCCTCATCTATAGCCAATATATAGACTATATTAGAGTCAAGAGATACATTTAAGAGCTGGGATCTCCCAACATTTCTTTATTTTATTTTCTGTTTACAAAGAAAATGTTGTGATATTTTGAGTTACAGGAAGAGTTTTTATTTATTTATTTATTTTTGTACCGGGTACTATACAATAATCTGATATGCTAATCTCACAGTTTTAAGAGGGCCCTAAGAACACATCTTCTTAGTCTGGCATATCAAGATCCCTAATTGCGATCCCCCACCTGCTATCACACCTATCTGTCACTCCCAACAATAGGGCACTCACAGGCACTTATCTGTAAATAGATGTACTGTCAGGGTGGCAGGGTCACCCAACTTTTATGTAAACCACCTCCTATTTATGTAACATGGCTGGGACCATTGTAAACTGAGCACTTCTTAACCTTTGTCTCACCAATACACCCTCATAGATTGTAAGCTCTCGCGAGCAGGGTCCCACACCATGTGGTCTCATTTGTAAGTTCTGTAATGTGTAATGTGTGTATGTGTACCCTCTAAATTGTAAAGTGCTGTGGAATATGTTGGCGCTATATAAATAAAAATTATTATTATTATTATTATTATATTGTATTATGAGAGAATGCTTAGGCTGATCTGGATGCTTGTAACTAAAATCTGTGGTTTCCGATAACTCAGCACAACTGTACTGTAAATGCAGCTCTGCACCGACCCGCACCCGCCCCTTATTCAAGCCGGAATGGGGCCTAAGAATCCAGAAATCCGTTCCTACACAGAGTAGTTGGCCTTTCACATCACCTTTTTTCACCTACAGTATGTTTGAAACACCTTTTCCCATTGTTTAAACAGCAATTCACACATTCATTCATAAAATTAGCAGATGACACTTTGGTGATTAGACTGTGTGAAATACAATTGGTGACTCACACTTATCACTGCTTTAGCTTACACTTCCTTCAGTCAGTTTTTTGTCACACAAGTAATTAGTTGAGGAATTAAATTACACCTCTAAGTATGCATTCTCTTAAGATTAATCTAGTTAGAAGTCAGTCTTAATGACTGATTAATCCCCTGTTGACCATTGATGAGTCGTGTGTTTCCCCTGCAGTGGGCCACTACTGGGTAAAGATTTATTGCATGACAGCCATTGGCTTGAAATTCATGGGAAGTCTGGGTCTACCAGATTGAAAGTAGGTGTTTGTTAATGGCTTTAAAGTCAGATTAAAACATGTAGGTTACAAATGAAAAACCCTCCTTTACCGAGGCCAGAAACACCAATAGGACACATGGAAAGATGTCAAGCTAATGAGACAACAGATTCATTCAATAACGTAATGTGTACGGGAATCTGATGACTGTTCTTTGATAGCTGATATTAAATACTGAAGTGTTACCTTGTATCCCACTTTTTGGTTTTGCAAATATTGGGGTTAGATGTTAGCTTAATCAACATAAATTAATGCCTGACGTTCTCCCTCTCCTTTGAAATCCTCATATCCGAGAGTGAAATTTAAAAATGTAAAGACCTACAGTATAGTATTGCACAATAAATGACATTAATAACTAAAAAAATCAAGCACTCCTGGGGTGGCTAATGAACATAGAGAGAAAAAATTAAGATGGAATAAAATCCTATATTGGTTTTCTATCATTTGTCTTTAGAGAAAAGTTGACATAATTTGAAAAATATTGATGTTTAAAGCCTAATTATAGCACTTCTAATTTCAAGAACGATGTTCATTTGTATATTGTGTATCATAGTTTACCGCTTTTATAAAGTAGGTCAAGGCTGTGTTTATTTATTCTTTTAAATTTTTCTAGCCTTAAGCAAAACTGCCTATTTATAACACAACAGCAAATTTCATTATTTACATGAAAGCTAACAAAATATGTTAGAACTTTCTAAAATTAACATTACGCTTCTTAGGGAAGGTAAGTAATGCTGAATTGAAATATGAAGAATCGTTAAGCTAAGGCAATAAAGGCAAGAAAGAAGCTAACATACAAAATTACCAGTCACATATTTTTTGGGAAATGCTTGCCAAAAATGACATTTTATCTTTCTAATAATGTATTTATATATTATTGAATTAAAGTAAAAAAAAGTAATTTTACTGGACATAATCCATTTTGCTGCTAAAGCCTCTAGTTAAAAAATATATATTTTTTTTATAGCTTGAATTTCATTTTTGTTTTATTTAGTAATTTTTTTAAATCCACTATATTACGTATGAGCATGCAACGCACAAAACAAATTTATTATTGCTTATAGCGATCATTAGGCTACGTAAATCCTTTCGTTTTTTTTTTTTTTAACTCAGGATCTGCCTTTAGGCCTTATGTACAGAAGTTGACAACCGATAGGTTTGTAGGTATTGTGGATCCACTGTAAAGGAGTAAGCCACAATACAGTGCTCTATGTACAGTACAACTACTTGCAGGGTTTCTAGCTTTTGGGCTTCAGATGGAAATTGGAAACAAATAAAGGTACAATATGTTACATGCCGTTAGAAATATGTTTTTGCCCTATTATGGCCTCCTGCAACTTGGGAGGATGTGCTGTGATATGTTCATAGGCAAGAGTTCTTAGATGCCTGAAACCTGGTAACAAAGATCTTATTGTGATCTCTAGTTTGTTGTATTAAATATAATATTCAGGTTTCCAAAATAACCATTTAATACTTGCAGTACTAGAAATAAATCAAAGAAGAAAAAGCAGAAACCAAAATCTTGTCATGTCTCGATGATTATAACTAGATGATATGTGGTACCATATTTATAACACATGACATTGACGTTAAAACAGCATGTCAAGTAACCCATAAATATGTGCCATTGATTGACTAACATATTTTGCCATTTATATCTGACAGCAGTTTTTTGTTCTTCCAAAAATGGCCAGAAAAAAAATGTAAATAAATAAAAAAAATAGTGGGGGAACACTTACTATGGCAATCACACTAGAATGTTGGTGCACATTGCTTCAAAATACTGGTGTACACATTGTTATGTGTTTTGGGCTGTTTTAGACACTCCTGGAACATGTCAGACAAAACAGGTCTGGTTTGAAAAAACATGCAATGTTTTGCACCAACATGCAATGTTTAATATGCAATTTTTTGCACCAACATTTTGGCACAATTATTAGCACAAATTAAGTCAACTAATAAATGGTGTAAAGTTAGACAGAATTGTGTAAAAATGTCCAAATTTATCATTCAGTGGTGTATTTTAGACACTCTAGTCTAAGTTAACAATGTCTAAGTATTAGACAGGATTATTAAATCTCCCTTATCAGCCAGAATACTTGATAGCCCTAGATAGTGATGAGCGATTGTGTCAATTATCGTTATCGATTCGATAGTCGATATCGGCAATTATCATGACGATATCCAATAGTTGATAACAGATTATCGCCGATGACAAACAGGGGTGGAGAAGCTGAAATTAACATCCACAACAGTAAACTGGATACGTGCTACATCTTACGCAAGACAATTAGGCAACAAGAGTGACAGAAAAAAAACTGACAGACTATTCCCTATCCCTGTCCTGTACCACAGCATGACCCTTAAACCTGCATGACCCACAAATTAAAAAGTGCCAGAAGGCAGTATTATTTGAAACATCATTTTACTTGAACTGAACATTGACTATCACTGTCTTGGAACGCAGCAAGAGCCTTAAACCTGTCTGATCCCCAGATTAAAAAAGTGCCGGAAAAAGGAATCTTTCAACCACCATTTTAGTTGAACTGGACATTGACTATACCTGTCCTGGACCACCAGTATGACCCTTAAAAACCCGTCTGACCCCCAGATTAAAAAGTGCTGAAAAAGGAGTCTTTGAAAACCACAATTTAGTTGAACTGGACATTGACTATACCCGTCCTGGGGCCGCAGTATGACCATTAAAACCCGTCTGACCCACAGATTAAAAAGTGCTGGAAAAAGGAGTCTTTGAACCACAATTTTAGTTGAACTGGACATTAACTATACCTGTCCTGGACCGCAGTATGACCATTAAACCTGTCTGACCCACAGATTAAAAAGTGCTGGAAAAAGGAGTCTTTGAACCACAATTTTAGTTGAACTGGACATTGACTATACCTGTCCTGGGCCAGAGCATGAGCCCCAAACCAGCATGACCCCCAGATTAAAAAATTGCCGGAAAAAGTAATCTTTCAACCACCATTTTAGTTGAACTGAACATTGACTATACCTGTCCTGGACCGCAGGATGACCATTAAACCTGCATGACCCCCAGATTAAAAAAGTGCCGGAAAAAGGAGTCTTTGAACCACCTTTTTAGTTGAACGGGACATTGACTATCCCTGTCCGGGACCGTAGAAAATGACCTTTAAATCTGTCGGGCCCCACAGTTTAAAAAGGGGGGAAAAAAAAGTTTTGCCACCTTTTTTTGTTGAGCGGAATGGGGCTATCGTGCCTGGACCGCAGATGACCACCCAAACCCTGCTGACCCACAGATTAAAAAGTTCGGAAAAAGTAGTCTTTTGAAGCAGTTTTTTATTAAAGGACATTGACTATCCATATCCTGTAACGCAGCATGCCCCAAAAAACCCCAAGGTGCCCTTATGGACCATTAGCATGTTCATGTTGGACTGATGCTGCGATGAGAACAAATTGTGGCCATGACTGGGAGGACGAGGGGGTAAACTGCGGATGCAGGTTGATTAATCACTGAAGAACAATTGGCGACTTGTTCGTACTGAGATTCACGGGGCACCGACCCCAGCGATGCGGGCCCTGAGGTAAGCAACCGACGATCCCGGTTATTTTTTGTCCCCAGCACTGGAAGGAGCACCTTTTGTCCTCTACCTCCTTTCCCCAAACACCCCCTTTGCTCACTTACCCCCCTCTTTTCGCCCCATGTTCAGAAACAAAAAAATTTTTAAAAAGTATGGAAGGTTTTTGAAGTCCCCTTATTGAAAAAGGCAAATCACAGCTATTCAAATCAAATCCCCCTAATTTCCCACCCACAGGGGTTGAAACTGAAATTTTTTCTAAAATACCTGTGAAACGGTCTGGGAAGAACGTAAGACAAAATCAACAGTTTCCTTCAGTCCCCGGGGTTTAAAAACCCCAGGGAATTGATAGTTTTCAACAAACTATCATACAAGTGGCTATTGCCACCCAAAAGAGATTCACCGGCAAAAAAACTTTCAGTTAAGTAGAAATTGCGTTTTTGCAGCAATGACAAATGAGAAAAGTTCTAGAAAATTTTTTTGTAAAGTGGCTCTTTGAAAAAAAACTGGCCCAAACCCCGTGCAATACAGCTATTTAAAGTTTTACGATAACAAAAAGGGGTTTTTTTCAAAGAAAAACCCAAATTTCTAGAAAATTTCTGTATCCAAATTTAAGTACAAGGTGGCTCTTTGAAAAAACTGGGATGCACAAAAAAAAAAGGTACAATTTCACCTCAGGTCGAGGTGGGTGCGGCCAAAAAGGGGTAAAAAAATGCCATTTCATTGCAGGTTCAAAGCAGAGTCTGGGCTGCACAATATACACCCTGCTTTCCAAAGCCAGCCTGTCTGTCTGTCCGTCCGCCCACAAACCCCCTCCCCCTAGCGGCTGTACAGCACTAGATGCTTCTTTAAAAGTCTCTGTCTAACTAACTAAGAACTGAAATTCTCTAATCTACCTATATTCTAATGTTCACAGCTAAAAGCATAGTTGTCTGTATGAATAAAGAGAAGACCTGTCTCTCTGAGCTGAGCTGTATTGAGAGACACGTAGCACACTTCTTCCTCTAGTGAGAGACACTGAAACACTGATACTGAACAGGAAACGCTGTTCGATGCAAAACGAGGTCATGTGATTTTTCCAGCCAATGACAACCATACACATCACAGTCATGACGTCGCACACCCAGCTCACACTGCTCTATGCTCTAAGCTGATTTGCTGGCCACCAAAATGACAGGAAGTGCCGAAAATGGTGCGATAGTAATAGATTATCTGCAGATTGTCAGCTAAAATATTGCGTGATCGGAAATTTCCGATCAGACTAAAAATCGTGCCGATTTCAACTTTGTCGATTATAATCCCTCATCCCTAGTCCTAGATGATTACACTGGCAGTTGTCACATTACGGAGCAAAAAATTCCTCATCTAGTGCTGGGGAAAAGCAACCATCTTTATGGTGATCATCCCTCTACTAGTATTTCTGCAATGCTAATTTACAAAAGAACATGGATATCCAAATTGGTAAACATTTGTGGTTGCCTGACAACTCCACCCCCACCCACAACTCATGTAGGTGTTTCATAAGAATAATGCATTTAAATTACTTTATGTACCATTAGAGAACCATGAGAAGGTTTAGTTTTCATTAGGGATTTTCTTTGATTTGCTTCACACAAAGGTACTATAATGCAAAAAATAGCAAGAACCTGTCAAAAAAAAAATGTAGACACAGGACTCTAAGAAACCATTTTGTCTGACATTTTTTTTTTTTGATGTACAGTAAATGCCATCTTGTAGGCACATGAGGTAATCCTAACATCAAAAATAAAAGTTTACTGTAATTAGTCTTGGAGGCACTTTAGATTATTAAGTGACCTTGACTGCAACAGTGAAACTGCTTCACTTTACGGCTTAAGTGCTAAGTCTCTTTGTCCTGTAAGTTGCATATTGTATAATCGACGGTTGGGGAAAATGCTGATTTGTATAGAAAGAAGTGACTTTAGTACTAAGTAAGGAATGAAGGGAGAACTTGCCAAAGCTACAAGGTTAAGCAAGTGCCGTGAAAATCAATTTGGAAAATGCATCATCATTCCGAGAGCACTTTCAGAGACACAATTATCTTCATAAGTACTTTTTTGTTGATCGACTTTTGACACCTGTTATTGATTATTTGGGGAGATACTTTTCATCTTCATAAAAGGCTTATGGAAAAAAAAAACATAGTTTCACCTATCGTCTGTGCAACATGTTTCCTCACCTTACAACCTTGTATTCACTTTCACAAATCCACAATTTACAGATACCCTCTTACTGACATTTAAGTCTCCAAAAATGAATGGAGAGAACTTAACTGACACTATGTTATAGTTTATATCTACGTATAAACTATGTAGAATTTTAATAAACTTGTACTTTATGGGCCAGTTGAAAATCTATAAGCCCACTAACCACCAATATACTATAAAAGTCCAGATAATGGCAGTTTATCTCTGCACAGATGTTCTGGAACCAGCGTCAGACTGGCCCATCGGAGCATAAGAGAATCCTCCGGTGGGCCCCCAGACTGACACATGTGACAGCCGCTGTCTATATTAAAAATAGCTGCCAGCACTGCTCTGGAAGGAAGGGGATCTTGCTGGTGTTGAGTGGGGGCCCGGGCTATGCTTCACAGCAGCGCTCAATACATTAACTTCATCTCACCCCGCTGTAAAGGGGGCGGGGCCCCTGCTCTCTCTCTGTCTGTGGGTGGGAAAATTTGAATCACTGATTTAATTGGACGCTCCAGAATTAAGCCCCACACTCATGGACGGGGTTTCATGGATTCAAATTGTCTCGCCGGCAGACAGAGAGAGCAGGGCCCAGCTTCTCTATTCACGAAGCACAGCGCGGGCCCCTCTCAACACCAGCAAGCTCTCCTTCCCTTCCGGCAGTCCCCCTTATTATATAAAATAACCTTTAAAAAAGTTTGAGGTCTTTTTAAAATTTTCCTTATTTTTGAATAAAAAGGAAAATTTTTTTCAATGAAAACATTAATTGAATCAAAATATCTCTAAAAAGTTAAGTGGTAAAGGGGAATTTTTATTGCAAATGTCGGGGTTTTAATAAATATTACATTTTTTACAGAGGCCATTTCCATACCCCATTTTTCCGATGGTCATTGTTTTGCAAACTGTGTAAGAAAGCTATTGGAATTTTGAAACCCTTAAAAACCCTTTTTGCAAGTATGTTAGCACGCTGAAAACAGTTTTGCTGATTAGAGAATCTAAAAACCCTTCTTTGAGCTCTTTTAGAATCTGGGATTAATTTTTTGGGTTCGATTAAAAATTTGAAAAATGGCCAAAAAAAGAAATTTCCGTGAAACTCGCCCAGCTATTCTTGTGCTGAGAGATGAAGGCTTTCCTTGAGAAATTCCCAAGAAACCGAAAATTTCCTTCAATGGTGTGTGCTACTCCCTTCAGAGGAGACACAAAACGGCCAAAACCGGGGTTAGAAAGAGAAGTGGGGGCCCCCTGCATAACTAGCAAAAAGACAATTCCCTTAAGAGTCTCTATTTTTAATAAACAGCCCAAGGTTTTCAACGCTTTTTCATTTAAGGGGCCCCGCAAAACGCCAGTGTCAACGTCTATATTGAAGAGGCGACTCCGGGATGTTTGCCTCCAGGGCAGAGTGAAAAGAAAAAGCCTTTCTAGACTGGCTAATAAAAGGAAAAAAAATGAATATGGGTTAAAGAACACAGACATTGGACAGAGAAAGTTGGAAAAAAAAGTGTTTGGACAAACAAATCAAATTGGGGTGTTTGGATCAACAAAGAACATTTGTGAGACGCAAAAATCTAAAAAAAGTGGAAGAGTGTTTATGCCATTTAAAGCATGGTGGGAAATGTGATGGTCTGGGTTGTTTTGGTGGGGTAAAGTGGAAATTTGAAACAAGGTAAAAGGGATTTAAAAAAAGGGAAAGGCTATCATCCTTTTTGCAATCCCAGCCATCCCCTGTGTGAGCGCTTGTTTGGAGCCAATTTTATCCTGCAACGGGACAATCCCCAAAAGCAAACCCTTCCCATTATAAAAGAACTTTTTTGGGGAAAAGAAGCAGGCAGTGGTATTCATCTGTAATAAGGGCCAGTGCATTACCAGTTTCCAACCCCATTGAGCTTTTGTGGACACTTGCCCGATGGTGGTAAAAAGTGCCCATCAACCAACCCAACTTTGGGAGGGTTTTCCGGGAAAGCGGGGGTGAAATTTCTCCAGTTTACCTCAGCAAATTAACCTAGATTCCAAAGGGTCTGCAATGCTGTAATTGCTGAAAAGGGGCTTCTTTGACGAAAGCTAGTTTGAAGTGAAACATTATTTCAAATAAAAAAAATTTTTTCAAACCTTTGTAAAGTTGGATTTTTTTAAATTCACTTTGCAATCTTTTGAAAAAATAAAGTAGGTTTTCAGGGAAAAAAAAAAAATTCTCGGGGTGACCCCAAATTTTTTGAAGATAGTGTGTATACCTTCCCTGGGGGACCGAAAATCTACCTGCGGGGGGAAGGGCCCCTGCAAACTGAGGGGCCCCTAATAATTTACCTTCCTGAGGACCCATATTTAATTATATATAATTTTATTATTGGGGGCCCCCAATTAAAATTTATTTTGGGGGGGCCCATTTATGTCCCTGTCTAACTGGGGCCCCCAATATATAAATTCTGCCTAATTGGGGGCCTATAGAGATTCCTATCTGATGAGGGGGATTTAAGCTCCCTAACTGAGGAGACTTAAAAAGTTTTCATCTGGGGGCCCTATCACCTCCCAAAATGAGGTTATTATATACCATAAGTAAGGAGTTGCGGGAAAAGTGAGGATTATAAGATATGGTCCAAATTGCGGGTGTTTGTTGGCCGGGAAAAAGTCAAAATAATTTGGGGGACCAGAGGAAAGAAAGGGAAAAAAGTGGTAAAAAACGTGCCTGAAGAATCATTATATGTGTCAAAGTTAGGGGTTTTATATTCAGTAATGTTGGCGGTTTTATTAAGTTTTATAAAATGGTGTATGTGGTCTGGTGTCGCTTTTTATTGTCTTTTTTGGTGGTGATATGTGGTCAGGGTGTGGAGGTATTATTCAGTCAATGTGCTGGTGCTATGTGGTCATAGTGGGGTGGTATTATTCAGGCACTATGAGGTGATGATATACGGTCATGGTATTGTGGTATTTTTAAGTCACTATGTGGTGATATTTTTCGAATGTGGGGTATTTTCCTCACTAGTGGGGGGATTTAGTATAAGGGGTGGGATTTTTCAGTCCCCTTTTGGGGGGTATATTTCATGGTTTAGTATTATTCAGTCATATTTTGGTAATATGTAGTCATGATGTGGCGGTATTTGGTCTTAGGGGAAATATTGGTAATAAAATGTGTGATTTTTTATTTTATGTAGAAAAATTTTTAATGGATGGCCATTTTTTAGTGGCTTTATATCAGTACTTTGTGTTTTTGCTTTTGATATATTTTTTTTTATAGAAAATTTCATTCTGGGAGGGGGGGTAAAACATTTGCCCCTTTTTTTTCCCACCTGTGTCCTTCTTTGGGCAATTATGAGGGGAAATAAGAAACCGAGCGCTCTTTCTTATTACAATTAGTGTGATGATTCTACATTTTGGGCGTAATTGAAGGAGATTGGGGGGGGACCATCAGGTGGCGGGACAAAAAACACGTGGGGGCCCCCAAAATAAACCCCCGGGGGCCCAGGCACCCCTTTCCCCCCCTGTCGGAAGTCCGCATGGTGGAGAGTGGCATCGCGATAGCTGGCACTTCACTGAGAAGACAGGGATGGTTTATAAGTGGTCCTGCCTTTTTGATCACTGTGTATGCAGTGCTCCAAGAGCACTGTTTACACAGCAGGAGGAAAAGGCGGGAAAATTTACCACCCAGATTAACTCTTTGCTTTTAGGGGATTTTTTTTTAGTATACCAGCTCCAGTTACAGGGAAAATCACCCCTCCCCCGAAAAAAGTGATATAAAAAAGCTCAACAGCGGTCTTTTCTGACCATATAAGGCACAATATGTAATCAAAGAAAAAAAAACACACCATTTTTTTTTAAATAACCCAAACACCAACTTTTATTCTCGCCCCTGATGAGACTGAAACTTATTACCTTTTTTGCTGTACAGAAAATACAGAAAAAAAACTTTTTATTCCCGTTGCTGTTAAAGAAATAATTAATTTAAAAGGGTGAAAAACAAAAATTTTTTTTTTTACTATTTTCCCTCATATTAAAAAAGCAACCAAACCAATAATTCCATAAAAAGAAAGCAAAAAAAAGTCCCAATAGTTAGTGCAATAACCAAGAAAACATTAAAATGTTCAAACCAGCGTGTACAACCGAAAAGTAAAATGTTGCTGGTCAGGAAATAATAAGTTCTAGACTGGTTGAGTGACATCATGTATCATATTACAATGTATTTAAAAACGTCTTTTCATTTTACAGACTTGTCCCCAAAAGAAGTCCTTTTTAGCGTGTATGAAATATGTTCTCTTGTTGGACATTTACAGTCATATATGGAAAAGTATTTTCAGAATATGGGAAACTAGTAAGGCTTAAGATAATATTTTTATTTGTCAATAAATTCTTACTAAACCTACTGATGACAGATGTATAATCAATTTCAATGAAAGTTTTATAAATCTGTTTTCAATAATCTGCCGCTAATGGTCATTGATGGTGCCAGAATTGCAACTTAACTTTATGGCTCAAAAGAAAAAAAAGTGACATCCAAGAATATCCATGATTGAGAAATTTTCAGAAGAAAATCTAACTTTTTAATACACTGTATGTTTTAAGAATTATTAGGGGAAAAAACACCACTAAACCCCCTACGGGAAAATTTTTCCCATGCAAAATAATCAAAAATTTTAATTTCCTTTTTTAATTAAAAGGATTTAAAGGAAAAATTTTTAAATTTTTTCGGGAGCAAAAAAGCAAATAAGGAATGAATTAAAGGGATCTGGTCGAAATTGTTTATTTAGATTGCAAAGATAATAGTTTCCCTTTTTGGTCATAGACCCCATGGGCCCTAGTGTGACAGATCCTGTGAAGAGAGTCCCCTTTTTCATGAAAGGAATCATGATGCGGGAAAAGATTTTCCCGCTCCCAAAAAGAAGAATTTAAAAATTAAAAAGTTGATTAGCTAGATTCAAAACCCCCATCTTTTCCCCGGTTACAAAACTATAACATGTCCTTATAGAATTGAACAAGTGGTTGTGAGACAGCTAAAGTGAGTACAGGTTGTTTAAAGGAGGGTTAATAAAAATGAAGCAGAGTGGGGTTTATTACTTACAACATTATCTTTGTTTTTAATAGGACTACACTAAAACTATTATTATCTCTGATCCCAAAATTGATCCAGATGTTTTATATGGCTACATAAGTTTTAATATTATTTAGTTGTAAGTAATTATCTAGGCCTTTCTTGAAACCCTCATCTGTTCCTGCTGTGACCAACTCCTCAGGCAGGTTATTCCACAGATAGAGATTAGAGATTGGATAATTTTTTCTCCAAAATTGAGGGAGTCTTTACAGGGGGTTTTAGATGAAATAACTTTTCACCATACTTTTTGTAGCAGCCATTTATATACTTATATAAATGAGTCATCACTCCCTGTAGCTGCCTTTTTTCAAGACTTAATAAGTTTAATTCTTTTAATCTTATCTCATAACTAAGATACTCCATTCTCCTTATTAGTTTGATTGCTTGTCTTTGCACTTTCTCTAGCTCCAGTACATCCTTTCTATAAACTGGAGCCCAGAAATGAACAGCATATTCCAGATGTGGCTGCACCAATGCTTTATATAGAGGTAATATTAAATCCCTTTCCCGCAAGTCCATGCCTCTTTCAATGCACTGTCAAAAACCAAACTTTCCAGCAAAAATTCAAAATGGAAAAAATTAAATCAGTCCATTTTATTTGCAAAAATATATATATTGTAAAAAAGTAGCATAATATTAATATAGCAGGTCAATGTTGATGCGTTTCGAGCCATGTGTTCTTAATCATAACATAGACACAATGAGTAGTTGATGTCTTTAAATACAATATGTGCGAATAGGTAGCGTGATCCAATATACCGCTCTTTTCCTTAGATTATATTTAAGGTCCTCACCGACTTTGGATAATTGTACATGTTATTTCGCAAAACCCAAAAAGCATGTGTCAGGAAATTGTGAGATTCTATAATGTGCTGAGATTCAGTTGAAATTGTGTGACCCTGGGGGTGATTTATATTGTTTAAATGCTTAAGAATCCTTGTTTTGAATTTCTGAAAGGTACATCCTATATAGAGCAAATCGCATATTGTCACGGATCATGCCGCGGTCCCCTGCCATGGACCGTCAGCGCGTTGTGCCTTCCTGTACTTGCCTGTCCTGTCTTGTTGCTTCCTGGGGTCCTATCTGTGCACTGTGCCTCCTAGGGCGTGCGCGCTGCAGCCTTTTTATTAGTTTCCTGTCCTGTGCACCTTCCTCTTCACCTCTGGCTATAAGAGGAAGTTCCTGCCTTTACTCTGGGTCAGTCCATTGTTGCAGTTTGAGCCTCATGCTGAGTCAATCTTGAGCTCCTGCCAGCATCTCAGGTCTGCTGTTGGGGATTTTAACCCCTGAGTTGCTGGTTCAGTTCCTGCTTCCCATCTGAGCTCTGACCATCCTCGTCGTGTTGCTGTCTCTGCACCTGTCCTGTATCCTGTCGTGTCGTCCTTGTCCAGTACCTGCCATGTCCTGATGTTACTGTTCTGTATCTGCTGATTCCTGATGTGTACGTTTATTCATCCTGTATCTGCTAGCACATGTTCTGTTATCCCTGTATACCATGCTGTATTCCTGTCCTCACCTCGGCTGTCACCGCAGGTAGCCACGTCAGGGGTAGCGCCCTGGGGGTCCCGAAGCAAGTCCACCCGCTTTACGGCGGGCTCTGGTGAAGACCGGGCCCTTAGGACTCCGATCCTGCGTGGTTCCAGCTACCATCGCCTGCGTGATCACAGGATGCACACCGGATGTCCAGCGGTCGGCGCTTGCATAGGGTTTGTTGCCAGCCGTTACAGAATGGACTGACCATGGATTCCGCTAGGGTGACCCTGCCCTCGCCCGGAGTGTCTGTCTGTCCGCAGGCTCATCGCTCACCCAGAGCGTCTGTACCCGTGCCAGCTAGCTCATGGTCCCACCCAGAGCGTCCATCTGTTGCCTAGCTCATGGTCCCGCCCAGAGCGTCCGTCTGTTGCCTAGCTCATGGTCCCGCCCAGAGCGTCCGTCTGTTGCCTAGCTCATGGTCCCGCCCAGAGCGTCCGGCAGGTGCCTAGCTCATGGTCCGGCCCAGAGCGACCGTACCCATTTTTGCTTCTTTTCCCGCCCTGTGTCCCCTCCCTTTCTTGCCTGGTGCCCCATTTGTTTCCTCCCGTGCACCTCCTTATCTAGGTGTCCCCTTTACCGGCTATCTTACAGCCCATACCTTGGTTTTGGGGTTGCCCCCATAGAAGTTGCGGGCCCCTGACCTATGTGGAACACCATGTTTGTGATGTGGAGGGGGAGGCGGGGGCGTTGGAGGGGGGGGGGTACTGGCACGGATCACGCCGCGGTCCCCTGCCATGGACCGTCAGCGGGTGGTGCCTGTCTGTACTTGCCTGTCCTGTCCGGTCTTGTTGCTTCCGTGGGTCCTGTCTGTGCACTGTGCCTCCTAGGGCATGCGCGCGACAGCTTCCTGCCTTTTTATTAGTTTCCTGTCCTGTGCACCTTCCTCTTCACCACTGGCTATAAGAGGAAGTTCCTGCCTTTACTCTGGGTCAGTCCATTGTTGCAGTTTGAGCCTCATGCTGAGTCCATCTTGAGCTCCTGCCAGCATCTCAGGTCTGCTGTTGAGGATTTTAACCCCTGAGTTGCTGGCCCAGTTCCTGCTTCCCACCTGAGCTCCTAACCATCTGTCCGTCATGTCTGCTGTCTCTGCACCTGTCCTGTATCCTGTCGTGTCATCCTTGTCCAGTACATTCCATTTCCTGATGTTGAACCTGTTTCTGTATACGGTTGGATTCCTGCTATGTGTAAGTTTATTCCTCCTGTATCCTGCTGCACATGTTTCCTGTTGTTCCTGTATACCACCGCCTGTATTCCTGTCCTGCACCTCGGCTGTCACCGCAGGTAGCCACGTCAGGGGTAGCGACCTGGGGGTCCCCGCAGCAAAGTCCATCCCGCTTTGCGGCGGGCTCTGGTGAAGACCAGGGGCCCCTTAGACTTTGCTCCCTGGCGTGGTCTTCCAGCTACCACCTTGCCTGCGGTGATCACAGAGGATCCACACTCGGATGTCAGCGGTCGGCGCTTCGGCATACGTTGGTTGTCGCCCAGTCGTTACACATATAATACATTGGATTACAAAAACCACTAATGTATTACAATTTATATACTGTTTGATTACTATGAACTGAAAATTGCTTCTTGGGACAAACAAAGCAACATTTTTTGCATGAAAATAATCCACATTTATAAAAATCCTGGCAATGAAGCCAGATTATGTGTCACAATTGAGATTGTGGACAGATAATTTTGTATTGGGGACGGATAATTTTGTATTGTAGGCGGATGTGTAGATACAATTCTTTATCCATTAGAGAGAATTGTATGTAAGTTATGGTCCTCAGACAGAAGGGTTAGAAACTTATGGAGGATTTGATTAATTTTGTTCTTACTTTAATAAAATTAAACAAATCATTTATAAGTATCTACACTTTCTGTCTGAGGACCATAAATTAGATAAATTATTAAACATATATAACTTATGGTCCTGAGATATAAAGGGTAGAGCCTGAGAAATGATTTGTTTAATTTTATTAAAGTAAGAACAAAATTAAGCAAATCATCCATAAATATCTAACCCTTCTGTCTGAGGACCATAAGTTACATACAATTCTCTCTAATGGATAAAGAATTGTATCTAAACGTCCGCCTACAATACAAAATTATCTGTCCCAAACCTCAATTGTGACACATAACCTGGCTTCCTTGCCAGGATTTTTACAGATGTGGATCATTTTCATGCAAAACTTGTCGCTTTGTTTGTCCCAAGAAATAATTTTCAAAATATTCAAAAAGTATTTAAAAGAATAGGGCCCAATACAGACCCCTGTGGTACACCACTAGTAAAAAGGATCCAATCTAAGTATTTATTTTTTCTCACCACCCATTGATTTGTATCACCCACTTGCAAATATTATGTCACAATATTCTTAAGGCCATAGCTTATTTTTCTGTGGATAGAGGTGTGTGAGGGCTTTTTACTTGTAGGATAAATTGATGTTTTCTTTGGTATCTATATGAGACACATATGTATTTTTGATCACTATATGATTTATATTTGATAAAACTGGAAGAACAAAATAATTCAATCGTGGCATAGATTTTTACATATTCACTTATTTGTGTAGCTTATAAAATATGTAGTAAATAGCACAATCATTTTATAGATTGTAATGTTACGGGCATTATGTAAATATAATATATATATATATATATATTATATAATATATATATATATATAATATATATATATATTTTATATATATTATATATATTATTCATCTAGTTGCCAACTTTTGAAAATGAAAAGTAGGAGATATTAGCGGGCGGCGGCGTAAAAAAATTTGCATGGCCATGCCCTCTTGCGGTATGCCACGCCCCTTCAAAAAGCCACACCTACTGCACCTAACCCGCATAAAAGGCTTTGGAAGAAAGCCAGATAGATGCCCTTATAGCCAGGTAGTAGCCCCCCATAACCAGGTAGTGCCCCTTACAGGCAGGTACATGCCCCCTCGTCGCCAAACAGATGCCCTCTCTGCAGCCAGGTAGAGCCAAATTGGTAGCCCGGTAGATTCCCCCCTTTGTTAGCCAGGTATATGCCCCCCATGTTTGCCAGGTAGTGCCCCCATTGTTTGCCAGGTAGTGCCCCCTCTGTTGGCCAGGTAGATGCCCCATTGCTTTCCAGGTAGGGCCCCCTCTGTAGCCAGGTAGTACCCCCTTTATTAGCCAGGTAGTGCCCCCATTGTTAGCCAGGTAGTGCCCCCATTGTTAGCCAGGTAATGCCCCCATCGTTAGCCAGGTAGTGCCCCATCGAGAGCCAGGTAGTGCCCCCATGCCCCCCTTGTTAGCCAGGTAGTGCCTCCATTGTTGCCTGGTAGTGCCCCCATTGTAGCCAGGTAGTGCCCCATTGTAGCCAGGTAGTACCCCCATTAGTAGCCAGGTAGTGCCTCCATTGTTGCCAGGTAGTGCCCCCATTGTAGCCAGGTAGTGCCCCCCATTGTAGCCAGGTAGTGCCCCCATTAGTAGCCAGGTAGTGCCTCCATTGTTGCCAGGTAGTGCCCCCATTGTAGCCAGGTAGTGCCCCCCATTGTAGCCAGGTAGTGCCCCCCATTGTAGCCAGGTAGTGCCCCCATTGTTAGCCAGGTAGTGCCCTCTCTGTTGCCAGGTAGTGCCCCCCATTGTTAGCCAGGTAGTGCCCCCTCTGTTGCCAGGTATTGCCCCCATTGTAGCTAGGTAGACCCCCCATTGTAGCCAGGTAGACCCCCCATTGTAGCCAGACAGTGCCCCCCTAAAACTAATAAAAATAAAATAATAAAATCCACTTACCTGACCAGGCTCCTGCAGAGCGGCCGCTCCGGACGATCTCCTCAGCAGTGTCACAGGGGAAGTGAGAGCAGCCGCGCGTCACTTCCCCTGTGACGCTGACATGTGTGTACGGCGCACAGCGGCGCCGGACATACAGGGGAGGGAGGCAGGAGGGAGCGATCCCCCCTGCCTCCTCCCTGCTCAGTGAGGTTCCGGGCGGGTGAAGCGGGCGCAGCGCTCGCTTCACCCGCCTGTGAGAACGGACCGGCGGCGCCAGAGTAGCGCACCAGCGCTACTCCGGCGCCGCGGTCATTTAAAGGACCCCCGCCGCCAACTCCCCCGGGAGGGCGGGAGGGGACCCCAAATAGCGGGACCCCCCCGCCAAAAACGGGAGAGTTGGCATGTATGATATATATATATACAGGCAGTCCCCGACTTACGTCGTTCCGAGTTACGACTGTCCCCTAGTTACGAATGACATCCCACAAGCAGTCGCTCCCCATAACATTGGAACGCCGCAAGTCTGGGGCATACCTGCAGGTAATGCATTTCATGCCAATCTTTTCCCGTTTTTGGCGGGGGGGTCCCGCTATTTGGGGTCCCCTCCCGCCCTCCCGGCGGGGGTCCTTTAAATGGCCGCGGCGCCGGAGTAGCGCTGGTGCGCTACTCTGGCACCGCCGGGCCGCTCTACAGGCGGGTGAAGCGGCCGCTGCGCCGCTTCACCCGCCCGGAGTCTCGCTATGCAGGGAGGAGGCAGGAGGGATCGCTCCCTCCTCCCACTGTATGTCCGGCGCCGGTGTGTGCGCCGCACATACAGGTCAGCGGCGCAGGGGGAAGTGACGCGCGGCTGCAGGGGAGTGACGCGCGGCTGCTCTCACTTCCCCCTGCGCCGCTGAGGAGATCGGTTGGGAGCTGGCAGCGCTGCAGGAGCCTGTGAGGTAAGTGAGATTTTATTATTTTATTTTTATTAGCTATATGGGGGACTCTGCCTGGCAACAATGGGGGCACTACCTGGTAACAAAGGGGCTCTTCCCCGGCAAAGAGGGGGGAATACCCCGGGCAAAAAAATGGGGGGTCTTCCTGGGAAAGGGGGGGCATCACCTGGCAACAATGGGGCTCTTCCCGGGAACAGAGCGGGATCTACCTGGGAAAAATGGGGGCTCTCCTGGCAAAGAGGGGGCACTACCGGGAACAATGGGGGCACTACCTGCAACAATGGGGGGTCTTCCGGCAAAAAGGGGGCACTACCTGGCAACAGAGGGGACATCTACCCGGCAACAGAGGGGAATCTACTGGCAAAAAATGGGGCTCTACTGGCAACAATGGGGGCCTACCTGGCAACAGGGGGGCCTACCCGGGGAACAGAGGGGACTTACCTGGCAAAGAGGGGGCATCTACCTGGGAACAATGGGGATCTACCGGGAACAATGGGGGGGCACTACCCGGCAACAATGGGGGCCTACCCGGAACAGAGGGGACATCTACTGGCAAAGAGGGGGCACTAATGGCAACAATGGGGGCACTACCTGGAACAATCGGGGCACCTACCCGGCAACAATGGGGGCACTACCTGGGGAACAATTTGGGGGACACTGGCAACAGAGGGGACTATACCTGGAAAAAGGGGGGGATCTGCTGGGAACGAGGGGGCACTACCTGGGAACAATGGGGGCAACCCCGGCAACAATGGGGACCTACCTGGGGAACAATGGGGGCACTACCTCAAAGAGGGGCACTAGCTGGCAAAAAATGGGGGGGACTACCCGGGAAACAATGGGGCCCTACCTGGCTAACAAAGGGGGGGGCAAACCCCGGCTACAGAGGGGCTTTATTGGCTACCAAAGGGGGAAACTACCTGCCCTTAAGGGGCACTACCTGCTTAGGGGGGTTACTTTCCTGGTTAAGGGCATTCTACCTGGGTTTCTTCCAAAACCGTTATGCAGTTAAAGGGGAGTGGGTGTGGGTTTTGAAGGGGGCGGCTTTCCGGGGAAAAAAACCCAAAAAAGGGAGGAGTGATCCGATGCGTGCCCCCACAATTCGGCCATGATAGGATGCAGTGGTAAAGAAGGGAGCCCGTGGGGGGGTTTTTGGGGAGTGCTGAAATGGAGCTGGCCCTACCTAGCCCACTAGAATTGTTTTTCTTGTTTCTTTTTAAGAACTAAAGTTACCATGCTGCACAAAAGAAAATGGATTGTTTATAATTATACTCTCCTCCCACTTTGAATTCAGTGATGCCACCGTCCTTCCTCTCTATATTTCTTCTTTTTACTTCTTGGTTTCACATGACCTAGATGTCACAGCTGAATAAGATGTCACAGCTACAGCCATTGTTTTGATGCAGCAGTCATATACCATTAATTTATGTCAACATCCAAAGCATTCACCTCCGAACAGTAGCATCCCACAACGGTACGCATGTCTACGATCAACAGCTGCATTGGTGAGGTCAGGAAATACAGTTTGTATTGTAGCAGCCCATCAGAACACTAAAACAATTGTGATATAATGAAGACAACCTCTTAAATTATTTTACTTATAAATTCAAATTCATACTGTGCAGCCAACTAGATACAAACCAAGGTGCAATTTAAAACTTAGTACACCACTACCAGTGGTGTACTACTGGAATCTCTAGACTTCTGGCTACAATCTTTTCAAATTTTACCTATTAGGATGTAAATAACATGTAGGTACATATTTAGGACAGTTATGTCATTTAGCTATTTGTCTGTGTATTATAATAACTCTTTGCTGTAACTTTCATGAATGATCCCATCCGATAGGATGTGCTGTAAATGGCTAAGAGGTTCAGGTCCCAGAGGTGGAACCTGAACCTACTGTATCTTAAGCATCGGCACCTGAAAGTCTCCACGCAGAATGGAAATGAGCTTTGACTTGCACAGCAGTTTCAGTTCATTTTAATTGTACTTGGAACTTCCACAAAACAGAATGGGGAGTACACTGCAAATGCAGCCTTCTTTCTGTTCTGCGCTTGGCAGCACTGCATGTGTTGGGCGATCACTTGATTAAGAGTGCTTATCTCATTGTAAAGGAACAAGAGACTCAAGATCAATGTTCTAATTTTCAGTTGAAGTAGCACCAATGGAACCCCAACAATCTTGGAGATAAGTTACATATTTGTATAGACAACACAGTTGAAAAAAGAAATACATCTATCAAGTTTAACCAGGTATACAGAGAAGATATGGATTAAGGGAGGGATATAGGTAATTTTAAAACATTGTTTCCCACTATTGATCCAGAATAAGGATCCCAGGAAATGGAACTGATGTGTCCTAAAAGGAATATTGAATTCCGTATCAGAAATCATGATTAGACTGGATCTACTGTATATTCCAACAAGAATTTTGTAAGACTACATAATTACTAATATTATATTGAAGCTGTTAACTGTTCCTGAAGCAGCTATTCCACAGATTCACAGTTCTTATGGTAAAGTAGGCTTGTCACATCCATAGATTAAACCTTTTTTCTCCAGACAGAAGGAAGTAATCCCTTGTCTTTTAAGAGGATTTTACATGAAAAGAGTTCTTCACCATAATTTTTGTAGGGGCCATTTATATACTTATATAAATTAATCATGTCTCCCACTAGATGTCTTTTCTCAAGACTAAAAAATAATAATTGTTTTAACCTTTAGTTAAAACTAAGATCCTTCATGCCTCTTATCAGCTAAGTTGCTCGTCTTTGCACTTTTTCTAATTCCAGAACATCCTGTCTATGCACTGTTGTCTAGAACTGAACTGCATATTCCAAATGAGACAGCACCAATGCTTTGTACGGGGGCAATATTACATCCCCATCCCAGGCCTCTTTTAATACATGACTAGGGATGAGCGATTATAATCAACAAAGTTGAAATCGGCACGGTTTTTAGGTTGATCGGAAATTTACGATCACGCGATAATTAGGTGAAAATCTGCGCATAATCTATTACTATCGCGCCATTTTTAGCGCTTCCTGTCATTTTGGTGGCCAGCAAATCAGCTTAGAGCATAGAGCAGGGAGAGCTGGGTGTGCGACGTCATGCCTGTGATGTGTATGGTTGTCACTGGCTGGAAAAATCACATGACCTCGCTTTACATAGACCAGCGCTTCCTGTTCAGCATCAGTGTGATGCTCATTAGAGCAGGACATGTGCTAGACCTCTCCTCAATACAGCTCAACTCAGCTCAGAGACACAGTTCTCTTTATTCAAACAGACAACTATGCTTTTAGATGTAAACATTAGACCATAGGTAGATTAGAGAATTTCAGCTCTTAGATAGTTAGAGACTTTTTAAAGAAGCATCTAGCGCTGTACAGCCGTGTGGATTGCGGGCGAAAACAGACAGACAGGCAGGCAGGCAGGCTTTTGAAAGGAGAGTATATAATGTGCAGCCCAGACTCTGCTTTGAACCTGCATTGAAATGGCTTTTTTTACCAGTTTTTGGCCAGCACACCTCGCATCTGAGGTGAAATACACAGAAATTTTCTAGTAACTGCTGTTGTATTTCATAGGTGCAAGACCCACCTTTTATTACTCGTATGCATTTTAATTAGGTGTTTTTCACTTTGGCGCAGCACATTTTTGTTCAAAGACCCACCTTGTACTTATATTAGGATACAAAAATTTGCTAGTAATTGCAGGTGTATTTCATAGGTGCAAAACCCACCTTTTATTATCCGTATAACATTTAAATAGCTGTATTTCACTTTGGTGCGGCCCAGTTTTGTTCAAAGAGCCACCTTGTATTTAAATTTGAATACAGAAATTTTGTGGTAACTGCTGTTGTATTTCATTGGTGCAAAATCCACCTTTTCTTATCCGTATAACATTTAAATAGCTGTATTGCACTTTGGTTCGCCCCAGTTTTTTTCAAATAGCCACCTTGTACTTAAATTTGTATACAGAAATTTTATAGTTACTGTTCGTGTATTTAATTATTGAAAAATCCACCGTTTGTTATCGTTATAACTTTTATATAGCTGTATTGCTCGTGGTGTGGCTATAGTTTTTTTCAAATAGCCACGTTGTACAAAAAATTTTCTAGCAACTATTCTCATTTGTCATTGCTGCAAAAAACGCAATTTCTCATCCGTATAACTGAATAGTTTTATTGTGCTCGGTGAATCTCAGTTTGGCGCAGATAGCGCACTTGTATGATAGTTTGTTGAAAACTATCAATTACTAGTCCCACTGGGCAGTTGTAAAATCCCTGGGACTGAATGAAGAACACTGTTGATTTTGTCTTACAGTTCTTCCACCAGACCGCATTTCACAGGTATTTGCTAGAAACAATTCAGTTTCTAATCCTAGTTGGCGGTAGGAAATTAGAGGGATTTAAGAATAGCTGTGATTTGCCTTCTTTCAATAAGAGACTGTCAAAAACTCTTCCATACTTTCTTAAATTGTTATCTTTCTGAACATGGAGCGAAATGCAGGTGGTAAGAGAGCAAAGATGTGTAGGACATGGAGATAGAGGTACGAGAGAAGGTGCTCCTTCCAGTGCTGGCGACACCACTCAAGCCAGCGAATCGTTGGTTGCAGGACCGTCAGGCCTGTCATTGCTGGGTCAGGGCCCTGTGAATCTCAGTAACGAACAGCGTTGCCAATCTGTTCTTCAGTGGTTAATACAACCTGCATCCAGCAGTCTTACCTCCTCGTCCTCCCAGTCATGGCCACAAATGTTGTCATCATCATTGTCAGCATCCCCAACAAAAAGCAAGCACCCAAAAAGTCAACCGTGACCCCCACGGATAATCTTTCCTAAAACCCCTTTTGAGAAAAATCGGTTGGGGTCAGAAGGCTTTTCCAAAGACAAGGGGCCCAAAGGAAGGATTTTGTGTGCCTGACCCCCATTTCTGATGCCATCAAGGAGGAAAAGGGAAAATGGTCAATCGGGAAAAAACCCGGGCATCGGCAAGCCTTGCATGCCTTTTTTGTAGCCCGCAGCTCCGGATGAAATGTCGGGACGGGAAGTCCCGTTTAAATGATGATGATGACATTGCGGTTTAAACGTGTTTTTTGGGCAGTTTTTTTTGCTTCAGCGCTTCACACGGGAAAAGGGGAGGAAGATTTCACGGTTCACGCCGGGGTTTCCCCCTTGGGCCGTGGGCGTTCGTGCCTTCCTTCTTCCCTGTCCTGTCCTGTTCGTTGCTTCCGGGGGTCCTTTTGGTTGCTCTTTTCCTTTTGGGGGCGGGCTCAGTTTCCTGTCTTTTAAGGTTATTTCCGTCATTCCTTTTTTACCTCGACCCCTCCCCTATAAGGGGGGTTTCCCCGCCTGCTCTGGTCGTTCATTGCGCCCTTTTGCAGCTCACGCCTCCCATCTTGACTCCTCCAGCATCTCGGTCTGCTTTTGGGAGACTTTAACCCCTAAACGGCCAGGGTTTGTCACTGACCCTGGCCGCCGTCCGCGTGTCTGAGCCCTGACCCCCTGCCGTTTCCTTATGGCTCTCCTGTTCCTGCCGTGTTCCCGGTTTCTGGTTTTAAACCTAATTTCCCCCCGTTTTTTTGCCCCCCCCTGTGGGGTTTTTTGTTTCCCTCCCCCATCCTGTTTTGCCCCTAACCCCGCCCCCCCGGACCCGGGCCCCCCCCGGGGCACCGCTGCCCGCCCCCAAAAAGGGGATACCCTGGGTCCCCCCCAATCCACCCGCTTTGGGGGGTCCAAGACCACCCCAACCCCCCTTCCCGGGGGGTTCCCCAAAAACCCCCCCCCCCCCGGGGACAAGAGGACCAACCCGGAGTGCTCCCCCCCTGGGCCCGCCCCGGGGGCGCTTCAAAAGATTGGTTTGGGGTTTTGTATGGCCCGCCCAAAAAGGGGGGGCGGCCACAAAACTGCAATTTCCGCCCAAACCCGCAAAAGCTTCCTTTCGTTGTCAAAGGGGCAGCCCCGGCCTTTTTCCTTTTCGCAAGCCTTGCACCCAGTACCCCAAAAAGCCGTTGCCTAAAAACATTAAACAAAAACTTGGAAAAAACCCCCCCCAAAGTCCCTTAATGCCGGGTATTGGGAGGAACCTGGCCAAAAAAACCCCCTTGCCGGGTTCCCCACGTCCCCCTCGCCTGCCCCTTCCCCCCAAAAACCCCCTCCCCCCAATTTTGGCAAAAGGCCCCGTTTTCCCCCCCGTGGGCCCTACCATCCCCAAAGGGGCCCCCCTTTCCCCACTGTTTGGTGCCCCGTAAAGGGGGATTTAAACCCAGTTTGTTTGGGGGAGGAAGCTTTTTTAAAAAAACCCCCCCAAAGCCAAACGTTTCCGGGTTTTTTTCCCGGTTCTTTCCTCCCTTTTCCGTGGGTTCCGCCCGTTTGCCCTTTGGCCCCCCAAACCGGCCGAGGGCTTTTTTTTTTTAAAAAGCCGTCCCCCCTCCGCCCTGTCTAAAAAAAGGCTGCTGCATCTGTGTCCCTCAATTTCCCTTTTACTCCCCAAAAAAGGGCTTAAGCACCAAGGCCCTTTAACCCTTAAACCCCGGGGGGCTGGGTGGTGTCTCTTTTGGCGTCCTTTGGCTGGCGAGTTTTCGAACTGCAAAAATTTTAGGTTCTTTCCCCGGGGGCCCTGGGGGCTAGTGCCCCAGGCCGGCCCTTTTTGAAAAATTTTTTAAAAAACCCGTAAGGGTTTTTTCTTGGGCCCCTTCGGTGGGAAAACCTGTCCCGGGAAGGGGGGGCTAAAGGCAAATTCCCGCATTTTGACGGGGCTGGAGCACATCCCCCGCCGGCCGGGAAAATTTTTTCCAGGGGGGGGGGGGCTTTTCCCCGGGGGGGGACGGGCCCAGGGGGTGGGGCGGCCCCCCCGGCCGTTGACCCTGGGGTTCCCCCCCGGGGGGCGGTGCATTTGGCCCCCCAAAGCCCCCGTTTCGGGAACGCTGGTTCCTTTTCCAAATTCCCGCTTGGGTTTTGGGCAAGCCTTTATTCAAAAGAACCCCTTAAACAAAGGGGGGACCCGGGGGTACACCAAAAGGCAGGGGAAGGCCCCACAAATAAATTGGGAAAAAACCCCAAAATGGCCCAGTGCGGACGATCCCCCCTTGTCAGCATGAGCATTGGGGGTGATCAAAGTTCGGAACGATCGTTGGACACTCAAAAACAACAGGTCCCGCCAGCGCGGGGAGGAGAACGACACGATGCGGACACGGACCTTTCTCTCCGTCGAATCCACAAGGCCCGACAATTCTCAATTTTTAAAAAGGGTCTTCATTAGGCTGGTTCGGGGTCCGGGGCAGTGCAAGGCGGCGCCTCTGCTCCCCAGGGGCATCATCTGAGCAAGTCGGGGCTGTGTTTAAGCTGTGGTGGAGGAAGCGGAGGAGGAGGAAAGAGGATAAGGTTTTCCCCTGGAAAACCGATGTTACCGACGCCTGCCATGGAAAGAGGTTGGCACGAACTGAGGCGGAGGGGGAAGAGAGGAAATCATTTGCATTCCCCCGACCCAAGCTTGGGAAATCAAGGCTCCATCCTCACATGAGTGCTTGGATCTCCTTTTCCTCCAACATGATCCCCCATTAAAGGGCCCCAAAAAACTAAACAACATTACAGGTGGCCACCCCCCGCCCCCCGGTACAAAGAAAAACTCACACTTTCCTTCCACCCACCCAAAAGAGAGTAAAATGCGGGAATTGGAGATCTGCTGATTGATCAACGGAGACATCGTTGCGTCTGCTTCCCCGTTCTTCAAATATCACGGTGGAAACAATCACAACGTGACAGCAAGAGTGCCAAGCACAGCAGGCTTGGGGGGCCCTTTGGGGAAACCTAATGGGGTGACCCTGGCAATCTTTATTTTCCACCCACCAACCATTTAAACAGGGAAAACATATGACACACAGAGACCGGGTTAAGATCATGGGGCACAATATCTGCGTCTCAACACGATGTTTTTGGATGTCTTATGGGCCCAAAACGATTCTGGGATCAAAAGGATGAAGGACCGAGCCGCCGCCACGCAAGAGGTGTTGTCCTGCCCAGACCCGTCAAATGTCACGGACCTTCAGCAAGCTGCAGGAGTCATTAAAAGACAAACGCATCCGGCTTTCCCCCAGATAAAGTGGATCAATGACTTTCACAAGAAAAATCAGGGATGATCTTTGATGATGTTGTGGCCCCAATTTCCGAGGCACCGATTATTTTCCGGTCAAATTTACATTCCTCTCAAAAAAAAAAAGGGGCCCCCTTGAAAACTTTTTTTTTAAATTTTTTTATTTCTTAAAGCAAATTTTTAATTTTCCCTTTTCAAAATTTTTTTGCGATTTTTTTGGGGGAGGAGCCGAAAAGACACCAAAGGGTTTTATGAAAAAAACATATTCCCTTTACTCACTTTATCTTAGAATTTTTGCATTGCAATGGTTTTTGGGGTCATGGTGCGTGAGATACAGCTAAATCATGTCCCCCCTTGGAACAGAAATGTGCTTCAAAGTGGCATTTCTCCCTCACAATTTTTAACAGGACTGAGAATATTTTTTTTAACAAATTTTTTTTGGGTCAGCTGCTGTGAATGCAGCTATACTACAGGTCCTTTTCAAAAAATGTTTTTTTCTAACAACATGTTTTTTTTTCACAATTGTCAAATGGCTCAAGGGTCATTTTTGAATTTTTGGGGGGGCTCGGCTTGAAATGCAACTATACACAGGCCTTTCAAAAAAATGGGGTTTAACAATATTTGTTCCCCCACAATTGTCAAGAGTGGCTCAAAAAATGTTTTTGAATTTTTGGGGAAAATTCTTTTTTGCAAGATCTTTAACATAGCACAATCCCTGTAGTGAGACAACCCATTTTAAAACAATAAAAAAAAAGAAACAAAAACGGGGGGGGATTCCATCCCAAAAATGGTGGTTTTAAAGACCCTTTTTTGGGACTTTTTAATCTTGGGCAGACAGGTTAAACGTCTGCTGCGTTCCAGGACAGGGATAGTCAATTTCCCTTCAAGTAAAAGAGTTCATCATACTGCCCTCGGGACTTTTTAATTTGTGGGTTTACAGATTTAAGGACTGCTGTGGACGGGACAGGGGTAGTAATGTCTGGACTTTTTTTTTGTGACTTTTATAACCTAATTGGTCTTCCAAGATTAGCACGTATCCCTTTTACTGTTTGGATTTTTAAACCAGCTTCTCCACCCCGTTTGGGTTTTAAGAATGAAGGTTTTTTCCCTCCCAAGACTTAATGGTCATCGGCGAAAAACTATTATCGACTATCAAAACGGGTGAAAAATTGACAATACGCTATCGATCCGATGAGATAGGACGCAACGCCCACTATACATGACAATATCCTGCTGACTTTAGAGGCAGATACTTGACATTGTATGCTGTTATGCAGACTTTGCTCAAATCCTTCTCAGTAAGTGACTCTCCCAGTTTTTTTTTCTCTCTAAACAGATACTGCAATTTAATAATATGGAAAAAATTTTTGGTTTTAAAAAGTTTTCCTTTTGCAAACACATTTTTCCAGATGCAACACATTAATATTATAAAGCTAATATCCTACATGGGATACTCCTCCATTGGGCAGAGAAGAAGATCACACAACCTTATTGCAAACACATCTTTCCAGATGCAACACATTAATATTATAAAGGGAATATCCTACTTGGTATCCCCCTGTGGGGCGAGAAAAGATCCCAACCTTACCGGATAATAAATGGATCACCAGTTTTTTTGACGCTGTATTTAACTCAATTTTACATGCCTTTCACCACTAGGGGAAGGGAAAAATATGCCAAAATTTCCCCCCTAATACACGTGTCAGGGCTTTTTTGAATTTGGGCCCTGAAATCAATGGAACACCCGACCAGTTTTGACATAAGAACAGATTGTCATAAGACAACTCTTTTAATACAGTCATGAGTTATTTCGAATGGCAAACTCAGCTATACCACATCTGTATATTGCTACATTGTGTTGTATTAAAGTAAAAAAAAAAAAAAAATAACTATATTGTCATTTCTATCCTACAGCTCTGTTACAAGTGTCAATATCACTGAGCAAAGTAGAAATTAGCGTGGGACAATCCAAGTATTTCACATGTACAGGTATGTCACTTATTCTCTTATTAATCTTCATTTTGTACATCGTTACAAATGATACTATATTATATTACAGAACAGGCAGAGTTGGCAAGGACTAGAACATAATATAAATCCAGCACTGATGCATGGAGACAAAGAAATACATAATTTACAGTAGACAAGGTTATAGGAAGATGATACATAGATGAAACCAGGACTTACATTCTGTTTAAAGGACATCACTGAAAGTCAATAGTCACAGCCAAATACCATATTCTATTACTTTTGAAGCAGATTTTTTTGTTATATTGGAAAAGTTATGGACACAAAGGTTATAACGTATTAATATATGTCTGTGACCTTGGTCAGGTTTCTATTTTTCTAAAAAAAAAAAAAAAAAAAATAATCACTATCTTATGTTTAAATCACAAACGATTTATACAAATCAATACTGCAATGATAGACACCAGTCTTAACAAACAACTCCTTGTATCTCATTTTATTTGATCCCTTAATTTCCAACATTGGGGAAATGGGATGTCCAGGATTAGAAAAATGTCTCCGAAAACAGTGCCATACCTATTCACAGAATTGTGCCTGGTATTGCAGCTGAGCCTTATTAACTTTAATAGAGCTAAACTACAATATTAAAATATAAGACAGGACTTATGGATAGGATAGGTGTACACTACCACTGAGGCAGAAGTCATTTACTGACACAAGGGACAACATACCTATATACAAACCATCAAACCAACAACAACCAGCAAACTCTTTTCTATTAACATTTAACTTTTCATTTTCACTATAAAATACTCAGCTAAGATTTAAAATCAACATTTAAATGTAGCACAAAGAGACATGCACGAAAATAAAAGCATTCTTCTTACACTAATGATAGTGATTAAAAACACTATAAGGTTTTAAGAGTGTCTTGCTGGTTTTTGAATCATATTTGGAGCCAAGTTGGATTGATATTATATCCTAGAGTATCCGTAGCTCACCTGCAAACTGCAAACATGATTCACTTCATGTTTCTTCTGGAATAAATGGTTTAATCAGGATATTCTTACTTATCCAGTCCAATTGTTTACAGCAAGAATATGCTGTCAACAGGAGTGGGGGTACCAACACAACAGCACCAACAACTGGGCAAAGGGCTGCTGGTGAAGAGTCCTTAAGTAGGCAGCGGTCAGAGGTAATAGGCAGAGCACTGGAGCATGATGTGCTCACTGCCCCTTTAAATCAAGGAGAGTCAGTGCATGCGTCCCGTAGAGGATGTCCCTGTACTAGCAGGACTGCGACGCTTCCCATTACTTGGAACTGCCAGCTTGGAGCATGGGCGAGCCCGCAAAAAGGCACACAAACCATGGCACAATCCATTACAGTAACGCCTATGTCACTGTAAACAAAAAAATGAAAACTTTCTAAATATTTTAAGCTTATATTATCATTAATAAAGAACTAAAGTAGCAGCAGTTTGTCTGTATTGCGCCTTGTGATTCCAAATACTTAATTGCTTAATAATTTATCCCTTCCCAGTTAAGGACTGTAATCCTGCTTCTGTTACTTGGATACACAAGGTACCACTCAATCCCAAGGACCTATGTTTCACAATTCTCAGCTGTCACCTCACCTAAACACGACTAGACATCTGCTAGGTTAATATCTATTGATTAATGGATAGATTTCCTGTTTCATTAGATTTTAATTTAAAAGGATTAAATAAAAGAAAATAAAATCCTATGATGGTTGACCTGCAAAACTACTTTAGCCAGCGACCCATCCCATCTTCCCACCATAAGACAAGTACAGAAATACCCAAATGGATAAGAATATATTGTGAAACCCTTCCAAAAAACATTCTGCCTCCTCACCTCACAGATTTAAGGTGAGTGGGTTATTATGATTAGCCTTTGCACCAGGAACCAGGCTGTAGAACCAAAACATGAAACAATTTTCTGGTTTACCTCTGGGGCAAGATCCTAATGAGTTAACTCCATAATTGAAAGAAATATTATATTCTTTTTTCTTTGCATTGAGCCGCCTCCACCTAGTCCATTTCATAATATATTTGAGTTTGGCTAAAAGCAACCTAATAGTAGGGGAACTGGGCTGGTTCCAAGTTTGAAGAAGACATACAACGGTTTCACATTCATTATAACATGGTGCTAGTAAGTGAGACAACATCTGTAGGCTCTAAAGTAATGCATAAACTCAGCTTTAGTGCTATTTAAAGAGAACCAGTGGTTGTTCCTCAAATGCTTGTTTCAGTAAATGCTAGTTTTACCCTTAAAATAATAATTCTGGGGCCTCTTTCCTATGTTGTATGGTTCCCCTGTTATTTGTCCTAGAAATTCATTAACAATCTGTCAGATATACAGTGGGAGGAAAAAGTATTAAGTCAGCCACAAATTGTGCAAGTTCTCCCACTTAAAAAGATGAGATAGGTCTGTAATTGACATCATAGGTAGACATCAACTATGAGAGACAAAATGAGAAAACAAACCAGAAAATCACATTTCTGATTTGGAAAGAATGTATTTGCAGATTATGGTGGAAAATAAGTATTTGGTCAATAACAATACTCAATACTTTGCTATATATCCTTTGTTGGCAATGACAGAGATCAGATGTTTTCTGTAAGTCTTCACAAGATTAGCGCACACTGTTGCTGGTATGTTTGCCCATTCCTCCATGCAGATCTCCTCTAGAGCAGTGATGTTTTTGAGCTGTTGCTGGGCAACACAGACTTTCAACTCCCCCCAAAGGTTTTCTATGGGGTTGAGCTCTGGAGACTGGATAGGCCACTAGTGATGAGCGATCAGTAAAAAAAATCTAGATCAAGCCAATTGCCGATTTTCAAGAAAATCATTTCAATTAATCTAGTCGATCAAGATCAATCGCCAATTCCCATTAAAGTCAATGGGAGAAGACGATCAGGTTAATTTTTATACCGAAACAAGTAAGGAGAAGCTGGAATTACCATGTAGAACAGTAAACTGGATATGTGGTACAAATTATTGAAGACAATCTGGCTCTAAGAGTCACAGAAAAAAAATCACACGCTAAAATAATTCATTCCTTTCAATGGCTGACTGAAAAGATGAGGACAGCGTAGCTATAGCAGGTACAGCGCTAGCAGCTGCTACGGGCCCCTTTGACACATAAGAAGACGCCAGTATTGGAAACGGCACATGGTAACTGGCAGGAGCCCCCTATCACTTTTTGCACCAGGGCCCAAGAACATGTCATATGTTGCGGCAGCAAGAACATGCCAATGGGGAATGGGAGGGCCGTAATTATACGGGGTGCACTGGTAGCCAAGTTTGCCATCAGTCATCTATTAACCGTTTCAGTAATGATTTAGCTGCATGGGGCCCCCACCCATTACTAGTTCCTATTTTTAACATTTCACTGGGCCCCATTTTGATTAGGGCATCTGACAGGAGTACTGCCCTATTGGCACCCCTGGCAACCTTTTTATAGTAGTCTGACCGCAAAACCAGCAAAAATGAGCTTATGGACACTCAGAATAAAATTAACAAGAAGAAATGAGTGTGTGAAATAAGCTTTTTTTCAATAGGACCTTTACTAACAGTGTCTTTTACAGTTGCCTGACCCAAAACCAGCAAAAATGACCTGATGGACACACAATAAGATTGGCACGAAGAAATGAGTATGTGAAATATGCTTTTTTTCAATAGGACCTTTACTAACGTTGTCTTTCACAGTGGCCTGACCCCAAAACAAGCAAAAATGACTTTTTCGCAAGAAAAAATGAGTATTTGAAAAAAATTTTTTTTGGGAATATACATTGACTACGATTCTCTACACCAAAAAGACCCCAAAACCAGCAAAAAATACCTTTTGAACATTCAATAAAATTAGCAACAAGAAATGACTATTTAAAACAAGATTTTTGTCATGGGGGCTGGCGCGGGTGCCATCGCCCCATGCGACCACCCCCCTGCCCGCAGGGGGTCCGGCGCAGGTGCCGCACTCCTTCACCAGCCCCCCGTGCTTGGGGCCCGGGGCTGGCACTTACCCGCCGCGCTCCTGTGCTTCCTGCTTCTTTCCTGTCCCGGCCGCCCTGCGCACCTTTCCCTGCTTAGGCGTGCGCGCATGACTGGTCTGGATTTAAAGGGCCCGTGCCCGTTAATTTTTAAAATTGGGCCCGGGCCGCTGGTCCTTTTATAAGGACACCCCCCTGCACTCTCTGCCCTTTTTTGGTGTGCGTTTGCAGCTTTAGAGTGTTTGGAGTTCCGAATTTATTACCCATTACCATCTGTTTCCCTAAAATTCCCGACCTTGCCTGTTTTCCGCCCGCCATGACCGTCTGCCCCTCTCGACCACGAACCCTGCCGCCCGTCCTGACTTCCATCCTGTCCCCGACTACAACTTGGATTAAAGATTTTTTACCACGCATTAACCCCCCCGGCCGCCCTCCAAGCAAGTTACGTCAGGTAGCGACCGGTAGCCTACCCCCACAAGTCATCCCGCTCTGCGGCAGGGCCTGGTGAATACCGGGGGCCCATTTGACTCCGCTCCCTGGGGTGGCTTAAATACCATCGCTTGCAGTGGTCCAGCGAATCCACCGAACCATTACAATTTTTTGGAATAGGGCATTGACTATCACTGTCTTTTACAGCAGCATGACCCCAAAACCAACAAAAATGACCTTTCGGACACTCAATAAAATTAGCAACAAGAAATGACTATTTAAAATAAGATTTTTTGGAATATGACATTGACTATCGCTGTCTTTTACAGCAGTTGGACCCCAAAACTAGAAAAAAAAGGACCTTTCGGCCACTCACAAAATTTGCACGAAAAAATGCAGATGGTTGGCAGGGAGCCCCAGATGACGCTGCAACACTGACAGTCGGTCTGAAGCAGGGTGTGAATGTCGGGAAATTGAGCTCGACCTCAAACATTTCTAAGGGGGACAGTCAAGACCGGTACGCTTTTAAAAATTTTTTGCCAACCCCGTTCAAGACTGTGCCAGGAAGGGATGTGCGAAGTCAAAACCCATGCTAAGGGCCCCAAGTCTTTTTTCCCTTGTCGCACACCACCTTTCCTGTCCCCGGGTTCTTAGGACCCACCAGGTTGGTCTAGTTGCAGGGGGCCGTCCACAGCCCTTTACCCGTGTATTGACGGTCGCAAAAACAGTTAGTTTGAGATGGCCCCGGTTTTTCCCTTTTGGGAACGGAAAGCTAACCCATCGAGTTGGGAACTGGGCTTTTCACCATCCCCGCAGTATGGGAAAGTGGGCCACCGAGACCCATCACCAGAGGCACTTTCATCCACCAAACTCACCCAGTGAGCAGTCAGGGAGATGTAACGCCCTTGACCGTGCTTACTAGTCCATGTTTCTGTACTCAGATGGACTTTGATGGACACAGATGCAGCCAATGCGCTGGAGATCTTTTCTGCCTCGTGGCTGGCCAGGGCAGGAACAGCTTTTCTGGCAAAGAAATGCCTGCTTGGCATTTGATATTGGGGGCATGCCAGGGCCATGACGTTGCAGAATGCATCAGTGTCCACTAGGCGGAAAGGCAACATTTCCTCGGACAACAGCCTGGCAATGCCAACATTCAGGCTTTTGGCTTGGGGATGTTTGGGATGAATTAGTTTCTTCTGCTCCCACACCTGGTACACAGAAGGCTGGTTGCCGGACTGGCCACGGCATGCAGGTCAAACTGGTGGAAGGAGAAGGGTTAGGCTGTGTCTCTGGTGGTGAGAACACATCAGCAGCAGAGGACCGCTTGGTCTTTGAAGTGGCGGAGGAGGAGGAGGCAGAGGATGTTACAGTGGTTGGAAGCCCAGGAACTGTGTGCCCTTTTTCTCCAAGTGGCTCCTCCACATCAATTCAAGCTTTAGATGCATGTGCCTGTTCATGTTCCTGGTGGTTAAACTCTTTAGATTCTTTCCTCTACTGACGCATTGAAAGCAAAGCCGGCATATGACATCAGTCGGCAAATATGAGGCTTAATCGAAAAAGGCCCAGGCTTCACAGGTCCTGGACCTCTTCCACAGGGACAACCTAGTAGCAGTGTTCCCGCTGCCAAAACTGACCATGGCTGGAGGATTAATGTCAGCGGACTTGTGCAACTGCTCTCTCGCTTTCTGCGGGCGGACCTGCAGCATCACAACCCCATCCTCCTCCTCCAGGCTGCTGGTAAAAAGACCACATCTGATCCGCAATGTCGTCATCATCATCATCACAGGTGACTTCCTCTTCCTCACAGTCTACATCCTCAAGCTGTGGGCTAGAAGCCACAGGCACTCCAAGGCATTGCTGACCGTTCAGGACTTCTGCCAATGGACCAGCTTCCTTCTCCTCTGACGGCATCAGTGATTGGGCGTCAGAGCAGACAAAATCATTCACTTTGTCCTCTTGATCTTTTGAAATGCCTTCTGACTCCAACCGCATTTTGTCATCAAAGAGCTCTTCAGAATAAGGATTATCCACAGTGGTCTGTACATTGGGTAACATTTGAGCTGTATTAGCTTCAGGTGGGACTGATGATGATGATGACATTTGTGGCCGTGACTGAGAGGAAGAGTAGGTCAAACCGCTGGATGCAGGGTTTGTTAACCATTGAAGAACAGATTGGTGCCGATCTTCAGAAATTAGATGCACAGGGAACCGACCAAGTGATGACAGGTCTGAGGATCCTGCAACTGACGATGTGCTGGCTTGTGTGTTGTCGGGAGCACTTGAAGGAGTGCCTAGTCGCATACCTCTAGCTCCATGTCTTACGCCCTTCCTTGCTCGCTTACTACCTCTACTTCTCTCCATGTTTAAAAAGATAAATATTAAAAAGAAAGTGTACCCCGAATAGTGGAAAATAGAGTTTTTTTTGACTCCCACTAATTTCCAGCAAACAAACAGGATCCAAAATAGATTTCTTTGTATTGGAAATTTGCAGATGCTATATCATGCAATGCCTATAGCAACCAAACCCAAAAATACACCTTTTGGGGCCTAAAAAATATTTAACATAAAAAAAAAAAACATGTTTGGAAACAGACTTCTTTGTACAGCAGAGTAGCTAACAGTGTGTTATGGAACAAGTGTACCCAGAATAGTGGAAAATTAGAAGTTTTTTCACTCCCACTAATTTCCAGCAAAGAAACAGGATCTCAATTAGATTTCTTTGTATTGGAAATTTGCAGACGGTATGTTATACAATACCTAACTAACTACCTAACTAACCTATGACTAACCTAACCTATGTCTAATCTGACCTATGCCTAACCTATACCTAACTAACTAACTAACCTTACCTTCCCTAATCTAACTTTTCCTGTGTAAAATCACTGATAAATCAGCATGCATGAAAGCAAGATGACATAGAGCACTGTGTTCAGTTCAGACAGTAAAGTTGGAATAGCGACTTACAGGAAATACAGTCTAATACATAAAAAAGAGGGTCTGTGATTTTAGCAGCCAAGGGAGACCCAAACCCCCACCCCCCCCCCTTTTGGGGAAACTGGTGAGGGTTTTTAACCCCCCTCGTCCTGCACTGATTAAAGGGCCACCAAAATTACAAAAGCAGCTTAAAGTGAAAGTGAAAAGGGCGCTAGGATCGAGTCTCGATTGCTATTTTTTCCTCCGAAAAAAATCGGATCACAATTGAGAAAAACTTAAAAATTGTTGCTATTTCAACTTTTCTCGATTAAATCATTTAAAACAATAGGTCACCCCCAGTTTCTTGAAATGTTTCCTTAGGGAAGCCCCTCCTTCTTTCCCCTTGGCATTTGTGCTTGAGATCATTGCTTTGCTGAAAAAACCAGCCCCTTTTCATCTTGGGTGCCCTTACGAGGGAAGGAGGGACTGCACTAAAAAACTCACGAAAACATTCCCATTCTTTTTTCCCGTGTACAGGGGATCACACCCCCGGGTTTTCCCTTTGCAGAGATACGCCCAAACCATGAGGGCCCAAACCCCCCTCCTTTACAGTAGTTAAAATGTTCTTTTGGATGCAACTCAGCATTCCTCTCCCCTCCAAACACGACAAGTTGTGTTTTCAAACCAAACAGTTCTACTTTGGTTTTTTCTGACCATATCACATTCTCCCAATACTCTTCTGATCATCCAAATGCCTCTAGAAAAACTTCAGAAGGGCCCGGACATGTACTGCTTAAGCCGGGGGACACGTCTGGCACTGCAGGAATCTGAGTCCCTGGCGGCGTAGTGTGTTACTGATGGTAGCCTTTGTTACGTTGGTCCCAACTCTCTGCAGGTCATTCACTAGGTCTTTCCATATGGTTCTGGGATTTTTGCTAACTCGTTCTTGTGATCATTTTGACCCCATGGGGTTAGATTTTGCATGGAGCCCCAGATCGAGGGAGATTATCAGTGGTCTTGTATGTCTTCCATTTTCTAATTAATGCTCCCACAGTTGATTTCTTCACACCAAGCTTTTTGCCTATTGTAGATTCAGTCTTCTCAGTCTGGTGCAGGGCTACAATTTTGTTTCGGTGTCCTTTGACATCTCTTTGGTCCTTACCATAGTGAAGTTTGGAGTGTGACTGTTTGAGGTTGTGATCAGGTGTCTTTTATACTGATAACAAGTTCAAACAGCTGCCATTACTAGAGGTAATAAGTGGAGGAATCTCGTAAAGAAGATGTTACAGGTCTGTGAGAGCCAGAAATCGTGCTTGTTTGTAGGTGACAAAATACTTATTTTCCACCATAATTTGCAAATAAATTATTTCCCAAATCAAACAATGTGATTTTCTGGATTTGTTTTCTCATTTGTCTCTCATAGTTAAAGGTCTACCTATGAAGTTAATTACGGGCCTCTCATATTTTTAAGGGGGATAACTTGCACAATTGGGCTGAATAAATTAAATTTTTTCCCCACATTTACCTTGGGGATTTGGGTTGGGGGAAGGGGGGTTTTCCCCTTTCCCCAGTGTGGCCTTTGTTTTAAAAAGAGCAGGACACAAACCAAATTTAAAACGGGAATTTTTAACACCCGATGACAGTAAAAGCAGTTCCCATAAAGGGAAAAAAACCCCCAAAAACCCGGGTTAACACAGAGTTGAGGGATGCCCAAAAATTTTTCTTTCACAGGTTTAAAAACAAAATCTCGGCCCCCATTTGTGAACCTGTTTTTGGGGGCCCAAAAAATCACAAAATTCCCTATTTCCCAAAGGTTTTCCCATCGGCAAAAGACGAGTTTTAGGACCTAAACAGTTTTTATACATGTGGGCCCCCATGCCCACTATAAAATCACAAAAAGAAAAATAAAAAAAAACAACATGTCCAAAAATTTTCCCCCAAAAGCTAAAACTGTGCACTAGAAAAACTGTTTCCCAAAATTTTTATTTAGTTCTAAAAAAATGCACCACTTTACAAAAAGTTTTTGGGATATTTTGGGCTTTTGGTTGAAAAATTAAGGACAACAACCCAATTTTTTTTTTTTTAATTTCATAAATAAGACCCTCTGTTACCCCCGTTAAAGAATGCAAAATGGGCCCAAATTTTCCATTTTTCTGTTGCCTTGCACAAATTGCGATCCTAACAAGGACCTTAAAAAACAAAATTCCCAATAGGCCCCTTTTAATTCCCCGAAATTTACTAATTTAAATTTTAGGGATCAATTTAAACTTTAGGTCTTTAAAAAACCTCCCCCATCATGTTTAAAATTTTGACATCATGAGTCCAAACAACAAACCCCCAAATTGGTTTACAGTACCTCACTAAATTGTAAGGGGTTCAACAGGATGCTTTTTAGATGGAAGTGGCCCAGTGAGCCTTTGTGGGAAAAAAGATGCATCAGTTGAGCCTTTGTTGTGTGAACCCTTTTAACTTTGTATAAACCGGTTCCCCCCAAAGACCTGAATGCCCTTCAAGAGGGAAAAGGATACCATTCCCCAGCCGTCAATACTGGGAAAACTCGACTTGTGAAAAGCATAAGACATTGTTGTCAAGCTGTAGTTGATGTTCAAGGCCACCTTACACCTTACACGTTATTGAAACATTGACTTTTTTGTAGTGAACAGCCTCCACAGTTGTTTGTTTATTTTCTTTAAATTTTGTTTAATGAGAAAATAAAAAGGATGTATGATTTAAAATGGCCGATTTTAGAATAAAAATTTTGTAGAGTGAAATTTTTACATTTTCCATACATTATACCCGAAAGCCAAATATCCCTATCTTTTTGTGAGTAGACATGTCAAAGTCATATCTAAATTTTCCTTTTTCTGGGGACCAAGATTCAGTTCACTGCCCAAACCTTGCATCTAAATATTCAGTTCAGAGCCGACCATCTTGTTGGCGCAATTTCTTACTCTGGCACTACCACATAGGTATGTTTTAACACTGTCACATCAAGGTTTATACATTTTTTATCCTCTATACATAAATGCAATCTATAACTCGCTACCAGTTATCTGTTTTCCATGAATATAGGGCTTAGAAAACATAAAAATGCAAAACCAGTCACAAATGGTTAACTGAATCAAAATCTGCTACATCTGTGGTTATTTAGGATTACAATTTATTATAAGCGCTGGTGGGCATATTTTTGTTTTGCTTTTTTTGTATCATTAATAAAAAAGTTAATCAAAGAAATTTAATAAAATTACTTTTTGCTAACAGTTTTAGGAGAAGTCGAAACAATAGACTGGTATAATCCACAAGGAGAGAAAATAACATCAAACCAGAGAGTTGTAGCACAAAGAGAAGGCATGAGATCATGGCTTACAATATACAATGCCAACATAGATGATGCTGGGATATATCGTTGCCAAGCTACTGATTCAAAGGGACACACTCAAGAGTCTACAGTTGTTCTGGAAATTTACCGTAAGTATTTGTGAAACAAAGTTATTATTACTTATTATGCCACAGCTGAAAATTACTGTTTTTTGCCATTTGTTGATACTTTTGCAAGAAAAAGTGAATCCTTAAAATTTAGGTTATTAAGTCTACTATAGACACAATTACAAAACTAATAACACACAAACAGTTTAATTCACAGTATGGAGAGAAAAACTAAGTGAAATTTTCAAATGTAATACCTTTAGATCTTTTAGCAGCAATCAGATTCATTATTCATTTCCCGAAGCTGCATATAAGATTTGAGGAGGAAATTTGGATTATTCTTCCCTACAAATATGTTTTGGCTTATTAATATTCTTTGGATGATTTGTGTGCATCTGACCTGGCCACTCTGAGGTCATGGATTGCTGACTTTACATTCCCCTGTAAATATTTTTATACATCTTTAAATTCATTGTTCCCTAAATGAATTCAAGGTCTCCAGGCCCTAAAGCATTGAAGTAGCTCCAAACTATGATGTTCCCTCCACCATTCTTCGCAGTTGGAATGAGGATTTAGTTTTGGTTTGAAAATTTTTTTTTTTTTCCCCCAAACATAAATTAAATTTTTCGTGCTCAAAAGTTCCAGTTGTATGCTGTCTGTCCATAGAACATTTTTCAGAAGCACTCTGAAACATACAGATGATCTTTGGAAAACTTTAGACAGGCAGCATTTTCTGGTTTGTAACAGCTTCTTTTGTGATGTACTTAAATTAGCACCATTTGTTTTAGTGTTTTTCCTACAAACAGAGATTTTTGAAGTTTTGAAACTCTTTGTTAGGTCTTCTGTTGTTACCTTTGGGTTAATTCTTGCCTATTTCAGATGGCCAGTTGTGATTTTCAGGTAATCTGAACAAGATGCTCTTAGGAAGAGTGGTAACAGGACTACATTTTATCCATTTGTATACAGGTTCTCTAACCATCACATTTTTAAGCTTTGTTTACCCTAATGATGCAGACTTTGGCACCCATAAGGCAGGAACCAATGGTCTCTAAAGGAATATTTTATTTTTGATTCCAAAATTTCCATCAGGCTGGATGCAGATGTTTTATATGTCTAATATTGTCATAAGTATTACTATTATTTAGTAGTAAGTAGTTATGAGCGATTGTGTCAACAATCATTTTTGGGCCGATAGTTGATATCGGCAATTATCATGTCGATAGTCGATTATCGCCGATGATCATTAAAGTCTATGGGAGAGGAACAACTGCTTCATTCTTACACCCAGGGGAGGAGAAGCTGGAATTAAAATCCACAACAGTAAACTGGATACGTGCTACATCTTAGGCAAGACAATTAGGCTATAAAAGTCACAGAAAAAAATTCATATGCTAAAATAATTCATTATGTTCAATGGCTAACCAAAAACATGATGATGGAGTAGCCACAGCAGGTACAGCGGTAGCAGCTGCTACTTGGCATCTTTCACACAAAACAAGAACCGGTATTGGAAATGGCACATGGGAACTGGCAGGAGACCCCTATCACTTTTTGGGGACCAACATCTCATCATATATGTGGTGGCAGCAAGAACGTCTCAACGGGGGAATGTGGAGATTCAGCTGCCAGGGCCCTAGAGGGTACAGTTGGTCAACGAGCCCTGTCTCAAATTCCTGCATTCTACTGTCAATTTGTGTGGGTGGAAAGGAATTGCTCACTTTTGATTTGGGAACGGGGATAAAGGGAGGTGGAAACCCCATAACCGCTGTTAATTTTAAATGGCCTTAAGCTGGAAAATACACTTTTTTCGGGCCCTTAAACTATCCTACTTTTACAGCAGAAAGAACCGAAAAACCTCACAAACCCTTAGGCCCCCAAAAATAAAAAGTCCCGGGAAAAACAAGTATTTAAACCCCTTTTTTTTTAGTAAACGGGGACTTGAAATAACCCGTTTTTTACAAAGCATCATGACCCCAAAAACCCCCAACAGATGCCTTATTAACCCCCAAAAAAAAAGTCCCCGAAGAAACAAGTATGGATACACATTTTAGTAAACGGGACATTAATATCCCTTTTTTTTAACACACATGACCCCAAAAAACTGTACAGATCCCTTATGGACCCTCAAATAAAAAGTGCGGAAGAAACAAGTATTTGAACCACTATTTTAAAAAAACAGGACATTGAATACCCTGTTTTTTCACAGCACAACCAAAACCTGCACAATGCCCTTATTACCCCAGAATAAAAATGCCGGAAGAAAAAAGTAGGGAACCAAAATTTTAGAAAACAGGACATTGACTATCCCTGTTTTTTTAACAGCCGCAGACCCCAAAAACCCTGCACAATCCCCTTATGGACCCTCAGAATAAAAAGTCCCGGAAGAAACAAGTATTTGAACCATTTTTTTAGAAAACAACTTTAGATATCTGAAAGGGCCCATCAGGGACACACGAGAAGACACAGACAGAGTGGGGCCCAACGCGGGCCCAACCCCGCCCTGCCTTTTTGGGGGTACCCACTCCTTAAAAGGTCACCCCCCCCATAAACAAGACTACACTGAATACTTGGGGAACCAAGACACAGACAAACAAAACAAAACACAAAAAGGGGAATGTCAGGCAAGCAAGGTTGGCAGCAACGGCAGCGCAGTAAAAAATAAAGGAGAAAAAAATAGTCAAACCCAAACAAGTCAGGAACCAAAAACCCAACAATAACAGGCAAAGCAAAAAGAAAAGGGAAAAGCCCCAATTCACACTGTAACCAAGAATAAAAGCATTTGTCAAAAACCCCGGTTTCCTCGCAACGGCCGGGGCCGGGCGACCAAACTCGGAGCTGGGGGTCTGTCGGGCATGATCATACAGTACCCCCCCCCTCTATGGGGGGGCCCCCGGGACCCCCACAGACCCTCCGGGTTTCCAGGGTGGGCTTTGTGAAGTTTCCCCTTTACCAGCGGGGAAGTATTTTTTTACTGCGGACTCGAATAGGGACCCTTTTTGGTCTATCGATGTTTTTTTATCGATTTGTTTTAGTTGGGCTTTTTTTTAGAGTTTATGACTCCTACCCCAGACTGTGCACATCTTTTCGGGCATTAAATTTTTAGTTTCCAAAACCTGTAAGGGCGGAATAAGTGGGGTGGAAACCATCATCACAGCAAAAGTGGAGCTCTCAAAAGGGGAGCAAACTTGGTTGTCTGTAGTCGAGGAATAAAATCTGAATTTCACGTGGCGAAAACTATCCCGGAGAAACAATATTTTTCGGGTTCCTCAATATCTCGGTACATAGATTCTCGCCCGGGGGGCGAATATTGACTCTGCCCCCAGAGAGGTCTATAGTGCAAACACCCGGGCGGGTGCAAGACAGTTTAAACCACCACGCTCCATCAAAGCCCCATTAAAAAAGGGAAATTACATTCAAAATGCTAGTAAAATTCCCGCCATACCAATGATGCACTGCCTTAGAATGAAACCACACGATCCCCCCCATTTGATCAACTCTGGCTCCCATCGAACACGGGAATATGGAGGGGACCAGGGCAACCCAAGAAAAATTTCCCCGCATGAGTTCTCCATGACAAAAAAAGGAAACTTTTCGGATGCGAACTCCCAACATCAAAAGTGATCTCTGCAGTAAAATTTATACTTCCCAAGTTAGGGAGTAGAACGTACTAGAAACTGAAAAGGGAAAAACGCTTTAACTATTCCAAACCCCCAAAGCTTGAGCAACAGCCCTGCTGTAAAACTCTGCAGCACCTGAGTCAATCAAAGCCGACAAGCAACCCTCTTGGAACTAGAAACCAAGTTACGGGCAAAACAAACTTGTTTAAGTTAGAAGGTACCGTACATCCAAGTTACCTTCCCTAAAATTTTGCCGGGCCCTTTGGTTTTCCCTCGGGGTACTTGGGCCTAGTCGGGCATTTTTCAAAAAGTTCGGTTTTTCCCAAAATAAAGGCAAAAATGCGTTATCCTTTCCGGTGTCTCCTCCGGGGGCACAGAAAATCAACCCCAACCCCCATGGTTCTTCTTCAGAAGACTGAGAGGGAATGGAAAAAAGAACTCTCCAAAATTTAGAAGGGAGGTTTTACGGGAAACCCTGATTTTTAGCTGAAAAAAAAGAAAACCCCCCCTTTTTCTTTTCCCTGCTCCCCCCTTAGTCTCTGTCAATAGTTAGGGCTAAAGCATGAAGTCTTTTAGGGTCTCAGGGGTTGGGTGCTCCCATGAATTTTTTTAAAAAAAGCATCAACAACCCTTTGCCTAAAAGGGGTTTTTTTAGAGTTGGGTCAACCCCCTCAATTCCCCATTGGGGGAACTCTAAAACATATCTTCGGCCGAGCAAAAGGGCCTTTCGAATAGATAACAGCTAAAGTTTTCGCCCATTTTGCAAGGGTTGGATTATCATAAACGGGGCCTAACTAAAAAAAATCTGTCCACTGATCTCCACCCGGGGCTTCAGGGGGTAAAAGCTAAAAGCCCAATCCTGAGGTGGGCCCTGAAGGGGAAAACACAGCAATTGCTACTCCTTTCCCCCTCATGGAAAAAAAAGTTGAAGCGAAAAATAATACAGGATTTCCCCAATGCCGGGGTCGTCAGATTACCACAACGATCCGGTACACATCTTAGATTTTTTACGGTTTCTAGGGTCCCAGGGGCAGGGGGACACGATGGGAGGCAGTCCAGGGACCGGGGGCTTATGGCGTCCAGACCTGTGAAATTAGATTATAAGCCCCCCCATGCCCTGAAATTGGGGGCGTCAACCGTCCAGACGTCATGACTCGTTTTGGGGGCCATGTTGAACCGCCGGGGGGGGTTGACGGAATATGGGGCCCGTATAATGTAAGGGACCAGTCAGGGGGACCAAAACACAGACAAGTGAGGGCCCTGACCAGGTCCCCCAACCCCTGTCCCTCCTTTTGGGGGAAACCCGACTCCTTAAAAAAGGCGCCCCAACCAGAAAACTGAAACTACCCTAAAACTGGAACACAAGACACAGACAAACAAAAACAAAACACAATAAAGGGAATTTTCCCAAGCAAGGTTGGCACAAACGGGCAGCGCAACAAAAACAGAGGAAAGAAATCAAAGCCAAGCAAGTCAGGTAAAACCCGAAAATCCAACAATAGACAGCAAGAGAAAGTAAGGGAAAAACCCAATTCACACTGGTAACCAAAAAATACAAAGATTATTCAAAAAACCCGGTTTCCGCGCAACGGCCTGGCCCGGGGACCAGAACTCGAGCTGGTCTGGTCGGGCATGACATACAATACCCCGTTTTTTACAGCACAGAAAAGCCAAAACCCCCACAGATGCCCTTTTTAACCCCCAGAAAAAAAATTTCCGGAAGAAAAAAAGTATGGAACCACATTTTTAGTAAACAAAGGGCATTGCTATCCCTTCTTTTACAGCGGCATGACCCCAAAACGCACCGATCCCTTAGGACCTCAAATAAAAAGTGCCCGGGAAAAAAACAATATTTGAACCACTATTTTATAAAAAGACATTTACTTTTCCCATCTTTTACAGCGGCATGAACTAAAACCTGCACAAAGCCCATTAAACCCTCAAAAAAAAAGTGCCGAAGAAAAAAAGTATTGGAACCCTATTTTTTTGTAAACGGAATTTGAATATCCATTCTTTTACAGCGGCATGACCCCAAAAACCTGCACAGAGCCCCATGCACCCTCAAATAAAAAGTGCCGGAAGAAACCAAGTATTTTTAACCACTATTTTTTAAAAAGGCATTGACTATCCCTATCTTTTACAGCGAAAACCCCAAAACCTCACAATGCCCCTTATGGGCCCCCAGAAAAAAAGTGCCGGAAGAAAAAAGTATTTAACCACTATTTTAGTGAAATGGGCATTGACTATCCCATCCTTTAAGGCACTATCCCAAAATCCCACAGAGGGGCTTATGAACCCCAGATTTTCAAAATGCCCAAAAAATTAACATTTGAACTACCATTTTTTGTTGAACTTGGGCATTGACTATCCCTTTTCCCGTACCACAGCAGAAAACCCCAAATTAAAAATGCTGGAAAAAGTATCTTTCAACCACCATTTTTTTTTGAAATGGACATTGACTATCCCTTCCTGGACCGCAGCTGACCCCCAAAACCCGCATTACGCACAATCAAAAAGTGCCAAAAAAAGTATATTGAAACAGTATTTTAATTGAACTGGACATTTACATACTTGTCCGTACCACAGCATACCCCATTCGTAAACTGAAGGATGATTGGGAAAACCGAAGGGGGCAGGTTGCATTAAACCCCTGAAAACAATTGGCGACGCTCTTTATTACTGAGATTCCTGGGAACACCCACGATGACAGGCCCAAAGGTCCGCAACTACGATGTGCAGCTTTCGTTTTTCGCACATTTGAAGGGCACCTTTTCTCGTACCTCTACTCCATTCCTACACCCCTCTTTGCTCGCTTACCACCTGTATTCGCTCAAAGTTTTAGAAAGATAAAAATTTAAAAAGAAAAGAAGATTTTTTTCACAGTCTCTTACTGAGAAACTGTACTGCAAAGACGGCAAATCACAGTTTTTTTTTTAAATCCCTCTATTTTCCAACAGCCAACTAGGATTAGAAACAGAATTGTTTCTATCAATTATCTGTGAAATGCGGTCTGGTGGAAAAACCGTAACACCAACTCAACAGTGTTCTTCCTTAAGTCCCTGAGATTTACAACTGCCCTGTAGGACTGGCAATTGATAGTTTTACGCAAATAGCACACTTGTACGATAGTTTGTTGAAAACTGAGACGCACGGAGTACAATAGAACTTTTTAAAAGTTATATGGATTACATATGGCGGTTTTGGCACCACTGACAACAAGCGCCAGTTACTATAAAATATCTGTAATCAAATTTGCATACAAGTGAGCTATTTGCACCAAACTGAGACGCACGTACTGCAATAGAACTTTTTAAAAGTTATATGGATTAAATATGGTGGTTTTGGCACCACTGACAACAGGCACCAGTTACTATAAAATATCTGTAAAACAATTTGTGTACAAGGGGGCTATTTGCGACAAACTGGGACGCACAGACACCAATAGAACTGCAAAAACAAAAGGGACAATTTCACCTCAGATGGGAGGTCTGCTGGCCACAAAGTGTTAAAAAAACATTGCTATTTCAATGCCAGTTCAGGACAGGACAGGCTGGGCTGCACATCATCCCCCCTCCTTTCCAACCCCCTCCCTTCCCCGTGGCTGCATACAGCAATAGATGTCTTTACAAGTCTCTCACTAACTAAATAAGAACTAAAATTCTCTAATGTAGCTATATCCTAAGCTTCAGAGCTACAAGGATGGTTTTCTGTACAAACAAAGAGTGTCTCTCTGAGCTGTGACAACAGCTTTTGGGACAGGTAGCGAGACGTGTTGCTCTGTAGTGAAATTGTGTAGGAATGAGACTGAACAGGAAATGCAGTTGTATACATAAAACGAGGTCATGTGATTTTTGCAGCCAATGAGATCCATACAACGCCCACAGCTGACGTTGTCTACCCCCCTCACCCTCTTCTATGCTCTGAGCTGATTGGCTGGCCGCCAGAATTACAGGAAACTCCGAAAAAGGCGCAATAGTAAACGTGATAATGATTATCTTTAAGATTTTCACAGAAACTATCGCGTCATCGGAAAATTCCAATAAATGTAAAAACCGTGCCGATTTAAACTTTTGTCGATAGAATCGCTCATCCTTAGTAGTTATCTAAGCTTTTTTTAAGCCCTCACCTGTTCTTGCTGTGCCAGCTCCTCAGACAGGCTCTTCCACAGATTCACAGTTCTCATGATAAAGAAGACTTTTCTCTTCTGGATATTGAATCTTTTTTTCTCCTGGCAGATGGAGTGTCCCTTTGTCTTTTGTGGTCATTTACATGAAATAGATTTTATGCATACTTTTTGTAGGGGCAATTACTATGTTTATATAAATTAGGTTGTGTGCATGATGTTTGCATGGTACACACTAATCAATGTTCTTGAGAAGAACAGATTGTCAATAATCAGACTTTAAGTGCTTTCATTTAATGAGCAAACCACCTATGAAACCCACACTTCTTATCCACAGGATGCATTTATGTAACCCCTACCAATCTCAGTACAAGGGACCTGTATGCCACTATGTTCAATGGTGGGGTGATCGGTTATGGTGAGTACTATACTCACCTTTCTTCATCAATCCCACAGCCTTTGAATGTAAGTGCATATATTTAAGTGCCACTTCATTTATAGGCAAGACATGGGACCCATATTTTCATGATTAGTAAGGAGCCCATTGGTTAGACCCTCATTAATCTGTCATTTATCCACTATCCTTAGGATAAGTCAAAAATTGTGATTAAGGGAAATCCCTTTAACTCAGTGGTTGCCTGATTCTGTGTAATGTGATAACAATCAGACCACATTTTAATAGCCATAAATGAAGACATCTACATTATTCGCAAAGGTTCACTTATTTATATATTTTTATTTTTTGAAAATGTGTGTGCTGTGTAAATGTATTAGATTACACTCCTTTATTGTTTGATAACATTGAAAACTATCAATAGAAGTAATTTTTCCAAACGTTTAATATAGTCCTTTGTCATGCCTTAGCATATCTAGAGGAGTAACACATTAAGGGCGCCAGGTATGATCGGGAGTTGCGCCTGTTTTCTGGCGAAAACGGCGCGTCACCGATCCGAATTCCCTGTCGGACAAAGGAATGCGATGTTAGGCACAGCCTTCGCCACTTTCGGCTGCGCCTAACTAGAGATGGGCGAAGTTCTCAAAAATTCGATTCGGTTTCTTCGCCGAATTTCCCGACAAAATTTGTTTCGGTCCGAATTACTTCGGGAAAATAGCGTTAAAAAACAGCTATTTCCAGGCTGCACAGAGCCTGCAGGGTGCTGTAGAACGTTGTGCCATGCTTAAATATGCCGAGGGATCTTGGTTTGGTCTTCATACAATGTTGTGTTTTAGTATGACACGCACATGACTGCCGCCGCTCTTAGAATCGCTTCACTATAAAATTTCCTGGGCAATAAAGAGGGCAAAACTGACCAAAAAAACTCAAGCGGGAATGTAGCATGATAAAGTCATGGCAGCGGCAGTTGGAAAAAAACAAGCTGTGGACCCAGGTGGCAACATTAGTGACAGTGTGTGGAGGTGACGGCGGCAGCCACAGGCAGCATGAGGTCAGAGAGAGGCACAATGACATTCTGGAGGTGGCCAAAACAGTATTAGGCCACAGAGTGGCACAATGACACAGTGTAGAGGTTACGGCAGCAGCAGCATGAGGTCAGAGAGTGGCACAATGACATTCTGGAGGTGGCAAAAACTGGAGTAGGCCACAGAGTGGCACAATGACAAAGAGTGGAGGTCACGGCAGCAGCAGCATGAGGTCAGAGAGTGGCACAATGACATTCTGGAGGTGGCAAAATCGGGAGTCCTCCACAGAGTGGCACAATGACACAGTGTGGAGGGCACGGCAGCAGCTACAGCAGCAGCATGAGGTCAGACAGTGGCAAAACGACATTCTGGAGGTGGCAAAACAGTAGTAGGCCACAGAGTGGCACAATGACAGAGAGTGGGGGTCACAGCAGAAGCAGCATGAGGTCAGAGAGTGGCACAATGACATAGTGTGGAGGGCACGACAGCAGCCACAGCAGCAGCATGAGGTCAGACAGTGGCACAATGACACAGTGTGGAGGGCACGGCAGCAGCCACGGCAGCAGCATGAGGTCAGACAGTGGCACAATGACAAATTCTGGAGGTGGCAAAACAGTATTAGGCCACAGAGTGGCACAATGACACAGTGTGGAGGTCACGGCAGCAGCAGAGAGTGGCACAATGACACAGTGTGGATGTCACGGCACCAGCAACAGCAGCAGCAGCAGCATGGGGTCATAGAGTGGCACAATGACAGACTGTGGAGGTTGGTGGCAATACCAGTCCCTGGTAAAAATGGTGGTAGGCAGATGGAGAAACTGGCAGCAGATGTGGCATCAGGTGGGTGGCGGCATCAGAAATGGCTGGGCAGGTAGTTTGAACCCAGACTCATTTCTCAAAAATTGGGTGAGGCATCAGGGCTGATGTAATCTGATGCCTAAGGCATTGGTGTGTAGAAATCCTGGCCGATCCACGCCTGATTCATCTTGACAAAGGTCAGTCGTTACACATTTCCCGTGGACAAGCGGGTTCTCCTTGGGGTAACGATGGCCCCCGCCGCACTGAACACCCGCTCTGATGCCCACTACTGGCGGGCAGAGACAGCTTCTTCACTGCAAATTCGGCAAGTTGCGGCCACACATCCAGTTTGGCTGCCCAGTAGTCCAGCGGATCTTCTAACTGGGGTGGCAGAGTGCTGTCCAAGTAGGCCACCACCTGTTGGTTCAGGGTCTGCTCCAGGTCCTGCTGCTGACGACTGCCCTCCTCACTAGGAGGGTGAAGAAAGCAGCTCATCAGTGACTCCAGACTTAGGTTGCTGCTGATGGAGCTGGTACTGCTCCTACCCCCTCACCCTCCCACAGCAGCCACGGCAGTCGTACGTGAGCGCTGAAGAACCCTCCGGTCAGACCTGTCAGAGGAGGGACGATGCCGCACATAGGCAGCCTCCAACTGACTACGGAGGATTTCTCTATAGTATTTGAGTTTGTCCTCCTCTCACAGCAGCTGGGAAAAGGGCTCCCTTTTTGGACCGGTAGCGAGGGTCCAATAGGGTGGAGAGCCAGAAGTCATCCCTCTGCCGGATGGTGACTATTCGGCTGTCATTAGCCAGGCAAATCAGCATGCTGCAGGCCATCTGCACAAGTGACTACGGGGGGCCCTCCCCGGGCCTCCATTCCACTGTATACTGCCCAGGGTTTGCTTGTGGGTCATTCTGCCTCGTCTTTCTAAATCTTATCTACCTCCTCCAGCTGCTCCTGCTCCTCCTCTCCTGTCACCTGGATAGAAAATCCACTAATTTCACCAGACAATGCTTCTGCTCCAATGCCTCCTCCTCACCCTCCATTCAGTCCCCACCGGACTCGTGTGGCCGCGAAAATGTGTGTCGCCATGTCTCCAGTCCCCTGCCCAGATGATTTTTCAGCATCTGTTCCAGGACATGAAGCAGTAATCGGGAAATTTGACGTTATTCCATCCCGTAGTCCGGCGACTGACAAATAACGTGGCCCCTCAAATGGCCTCAGCAAACGGCAGGTGTCACGCATGAGGGGCCACTGGCTGCATCAAAGTTACACAGGGGATAACCCTGTCCGCCTGATCATCAAAAAATTGTTAAGGCCTTTCTCTGTTCATTACAGTTGTTCCAGCATGTGCAGGCTGGAATTCCAACGGTGGAAACATCGCATATCAATGTGTGTTGGGGGAGGCCTTCTGCTGCGCAACCCAGGAGGGTGTTCCTGCTTTGATAAAGGAAAGTGCATGCCCAGTTTCCTGGCCATTTTCAGAATTCTGAAGATCGGGAAACTTCCGGAAAACCCTTTCACAACCAGATAACACACTCCGCCTGCAGGGCGCATGACCATCCCTCCTGGTTTCAGCGAGGACACCAGTACTCCCATTGTCCTCACCAAGGTTCCGATTTGCAGTTGGCCCCGGAGAAAGCCACCCATCGATTTCTTGCTGCCCGACGCGGAGCAGTCTCTTCCCGGGGTGACTTCGTTTGCCGAGCCAAGCCAGGTGTAGAACTGCGTGACACCGCTTGTGCCCTACACATGTGGTATGATGGAGTAGTACTTATAGGAGGCTGAGATGGTGGTGGTGGTGGAGGAGGCAGACATTGGCACAGGAGCCGGGAGTTTAACAACGTGGAGGGGGAAATCGGCGTCTCCTTGTCCAAGTTGTTGGTGTGCCTGGGCAGGAAGCACATTTACCCAGTGGGCTTAAAGGAAAATGTACTGGCCCCGACCGTAGTTACAGCTCCAGACGTCCCCCGCTGCCCGTGCACCTTAGAACAAACCGATAACTCAAGGACTAGCCCACCTTTGTTCTAATATTTATGAAGTGTGGTACTGTTTTTTTGGAAAAAAATTACGGCTTGGAAATCCCATCTCGGCCGGCACAAGCATTAGTTCTCTGAATGGGCAGGTCCCCCCATTTGGAAAGGGAGGTATGCAAATACAACAACTTGGACAGGGGCACGGTCAGCTTTTGCACCTTAGGATGTTGGGACGCAAAATGTTGTCTCTTTTTCAAACCCCCCCCCCCCCCCCCCCCTAACGATGCTGGGGCCATGAGTGCAGGGGAGGAGCATTGGACCGGGGGATGATGTCAAAAGAGAAAAGCTCCCTTTTCAAAGGTGGGGAGCCCTTTACTGGCTGAAAAAGGCATGCGTGCCACTGGGCCTGCTGCTGCTGTTGCTGCGGCGGCAGGAAACTACACCAATTGAGCCCCAATTTTCTCCCAGGCCACCCGGGGGACGCTGCATGTTGAGGGGCCGTGGGGCCAACGTTTTGCTCCCTGGCACGCTTCACTTTCTGCCCACGATTCACAAAAAACCCTATTTGGGCCCCCCGGGGTCTTTTGCAAAAGAACTGCCACACCGCCGAGTATTGGATTTTACCGCCAACGCTCCGCACTGTGTGACTTGTACCACCGCTGCCTCGCTGAGCCCCTGTGCTGCTACTTTCTTGGACCTGCGAAGCGGGTTTTCTACCCCGTGGCCGCTTGGCTCCCGACCTCACACTGTTGCTACCCTGCTGACTCACGGCTACACAACCCACTTACTGGCTGCGCCGCTGCCTGACGCGCAAGCTGACGCCCTCTTCTCCTGACGATGATGAAGCCCTTGCTTCACCCGGCTCCCAAGTGCGGTCAGCTACATCATCATCTATTTGTGTTTCATCGTCACTGCTGTCCTCATCACCGGTCTTGGTATGCAGAGGCTGACCCCTCACAACATGACCTCCCATGCCACTCTCCACATCTATACTTTGCCGCCTACTGCAAGAAGCGGGGATATTGGCCCCTTTTCTTCGCTGCCAAGTAGCTGCTGACTGCTCCTCAAATTGTTCATCCTCGCTATATAGTGGCGCTCAGCCAAGACCACATAGTAGATCTCTGGCTGAGGGAACCGGATGGGACAGAGGCGGGTTGAGGACAGGTGAGGGCCGCTGACCCGCTCCTGGGCCATGCCAACTAAGGGTTGTGTCTGACGTTCCCACCGACTCTTGGCTGGGGTTGTCAGATGTCATCTGGGAGGAAGTGGATGACCTAGTCAACCAATCAAGAAACCATTGGGTTGCTGAACAACACACGGCCGCTAGATGACAGCGGCAGTTGTGGCCTCACCGATTGACCCCTGCTGCGACGTCCCCTTGCTGTGCTGCGACCTGGAATGTTTGTGCCACTGCCACTCGCAGGTGAAGAGCCTGCAACCTCTCTGTCAGACATACTGTTTGCTCTAAAATGTACAGACACTGTTTGATTAAGATATCTGTATATGATAAATACACACCCTGTATTTTACTCCAAATGAACCCATTAACAAGCTTGGTTAACCCTTGGATATAAATTGCGCTCCACAAATGGCCAGGAAAAATTTACTTGTATGTGCCGATTTTTAAAAACACTGTGTATTTTTATGAATATAAAAGCACAAACAGGCTTAATTAACCTTCGGATATGAATTATGCAACAGGCAAAATTTCTTCTTTGGGCGGTGAAAAAGAACGTTTCTTTTAGTGACCACAACATCAGAACAACACTTAATTAACCCCTGGATGTAAATTGCGCAAAAGAAATATGCTGCCAACAATTACCAGCTTTGTAGCGTGTTAAAATGGCGTGTTTTTTACGGTACAGAACAACAGAAAAACTTGTAATTAACCTTCGGTTATGAATTATTCTACAGGCAAAATGTCTTCTTTGGCGGTGAAAAAGAATGTTTCTTTTAGTGACAACAACAGCAGAACAACGCTTAATTAACCCTTGGATCTAAATTGCGTAAAAGAAATGAGCAACCAAAAATTACCAGCTTTGTAGCGTGTTAAGGTGGCGTGTATTTTACGGTACAGAACAACAGAAAAACTTATAATTAACCTTCATTTATGAATTATGCTACAGGCAAAATTGCTTCTTTGGCGGTGAAAAAGAACGTTTCTTTTAGTGACCACAACAGCAGAACAACGCTTTATTAACCCCTGGATCTAAATTGCGCAAAAGAAATGAGCAACCAAAAATTAAGTGGTATTTGGATTGTAAAAACGTTGTTTCTTTAAATGAATACAACAGGAACAGGCTTAGATAACCCTTGGATATTCATAAGCAGCCGCGGCAGCACCTTCCCTACTCAGTACAGTGAGAGCGGTATGAATTCAATGAGTTAATTTTTATTTCTTTATTTCCGTTACCTGCATATTATAGTTAATTTTTTATACACATCGGTACAACTTAATGAGTGTTATCATTTGATTTCTGCCATGTACAGTTTTATTATAGATTGCATTAGAAAACCCATAAGAGCGTCGCTCGCTCTCCCATTGGCCCAAATAACGCGCCTTTTTAAATTTGGGCCCAATCACAAACAGAGCTCGCTCTGCATTTCTTTTCCCCATAGAACTCTATGAGAAGGTAGCTCACCGTGTTGGGCTAAATGACGAGCCCCTTCCCCCAACAAATTAACATACTAAATATTTTTCCCCATAGACAGTATAATTTTAGGGCGCCCTTCTTTTTGCGCCCTTCTTGCTCCACTCAAAATAGATGCAAATACATATGATTGGTGGATTCATATCTGCCGCCTGGTCTCAACCAATCAGCTCTTTTCTGCCTTTTTTTCTGTATTTTGAACTGTCCCTCCTTTTCATTTGATTGGTCAATAATTCTCCATAGGTTATAAGGTTCACGTCGCTCCTATTCTGATTGGCTGGTTTCTGCCGACCAATGAGAAGAGCTTAAGAATTTGAATTACTGTATTTCCCCGGGAAAATTTTCTATATCCCAATTCTATGTAGCGCCGGTCTTTGCACAAACGTTGTTAGGTATTTGATTGATCATGTTTATAGAAGGTTTCAGCTCTTTTTCAGATAATATTTTACACCTAATAAAAACGATTTTTTAATCATACTCTATGCCGCACGGCGCTGAGAGCCGAGATTTCATTGCCCCGATCTGGCCATAGACTACAATGGGACAAAGTAGCTCGCGCTCTGATTGGCCGAGATAGCCAAGCCCCCGCTAGCTCAACCAATCAGCTCCTTTTTCTACATTTTTTTCTGTGTTTTTAACTGTCCCGCCTTTGAATTTGATTGGTCCCAAAATTTCTCTATAGGTTTTTAATGGGTCCCTGTCTCTCCTATTCTGATTAGCTGGTTTATGCCGACCAATGAGAAGCGCTTACAGAATTTGAATTACTTTTTTTCCTGGCAATTTAAAATATCCCAATTCCCGTTGTAGCGACGGCCTCAGCGACAAACGCGTTGTTAGGGATTTTATTTATGTATGTTTATAGAAGGTTTCAGCTCTTTTACAGAGAATGTTTTACACTTAATAAAAACGATTTATTTACTAATACTCCATGCCTCACTGCGCTGAGATTTCAGTGCTCCGATCTGTCCATAGACTACAATGGGAGAAAGTAGCTCGCGCTGTGATTGGCCTGGATAGCCAAGCCCCCGCTAGCTCAACCAATCAGCTCTTTTCTACATTTTTACTGTGTTTTGAACTGTCCCGCCTTTGATTTTGATTGGTCAATATTTCTCTATAAGTTATAATGGGTCCCTGTCTCTCCTATTCTGATTAGCTGGTTTATGCCGACCAATGAGAAGCGCTTACAGAATTTGAATTACTGTATTTCCCGGCAATTTCAAATATCCCAATTCCTGATGTTGCGCCGTTCTTGAGTTTTGGAAAGTGATTTTTATTTATGTATTTTTTTAGTAGGTTTGAGCTCTTTTTCTGATAATGTTTTACACCTAATAAAAGCGATTTTTTAATTCATACTCTATGCCGCATGGACATGTTTAATGATTTCTTGCTGATTTCCAGCCTGCCGATTCCGATACATGTTAGGCGGCAGTCCACACTGATGCCTTAAGTCCCCCGCCACTGCACCTCACACCACTGGCGAGGCGCGGCGGACATTTACCCCCGCTTTTATGGGGCGCACCCCTCGGACGGCGAATATTAGGCGCAGTCCCACACTGCGCCTAAGTCCCCCGCACTGACCTCACACACTGGGCGAGGCGCGGCGGACTTTACACCGCATGTAGGGGCCGCACCCCCCGGCCCCCAAATACATGAGGTGCAGCTTTCACGTTCGAGCGCTCGAAAACTTGCGCTCTCATGTGGCGAGCTTCATACATGTCGCCCTAAAAGTATACATGTGTATCAGATGTACACAGATATTGTTCATACTTTAGATGTAAGGTTACCCTTCAATTGCAATTGTAGTTTGTAGTCCTAAGGTTACCCTTAGATATAGTGGTAGTGACCAAAAAAAAACAAGGAATAGGGAGTTTTGAAGTTAAAAAAAAAAAAAAAAACATCTTTTAACGACATTTGTCCACTTTAGGTAAGAAACCACAGCTGACAACAGAAGAAATGTAAAAAAAAGTATTAAAGGGCATCAGCTAAGACCTGTATGAGAACACATATAATTTATAGTAGAAATTATCTTTCCGTCACAACTCATTTTCATATCTAGTTTAAGAGCATGTTATTTGCATTTAATTTTTTTTGTTTGTTTTAATGTGAAATTTGAAATGTTATTTCTTTTATCTTTCTACTTGAAAATTGTTATAAAATATTGAATAATGTTAAATAGTGAAATATCAGAACAGAAATGAAAATTGCAGACAGGCTTATGTATATATTAATTATAAAGACAATTATATGCAGCAATTTTATCCAGTTTGTTGCAAATATAAATCATTCCAACATGGGTCACAAATCATTTACCTATGAGTCGTTGTTAAGTGAAATAATATTTGATTTCTCTTTATCTTAGAGAAACTGACATTTGAAGAGGTCAGATCACCACAAGAATTCCGGAAAGGTGAAGATGCAGAAGTTGTCTGCCATGTCAGCAGCTCACCCGCTCCAATGGTCAGATGGTTGAGCAACAATGAAGATGTAACAGACATTGATGACAGTTAGTATTTTGGTAACGTTTTAAGTTATGTTTTTCACAAGAGGTTTTAGCTACTATTTTATAATCTAAAAAATATCATCAGAAATTTAACTTTACTTATTTAATATATTCCATCAAATATTTCTCCATTACTGTTGCATATACATAGTGTTAGGAAAACAGTTTAAAATCAAATTTAATACACAGTAGGTACAATACATGTTCTTAATGACAGCACAATTCATTTACAAATAGTCTTTTAAAATTTTGAGTTACTTGAGGGCAGTCACTTATTCACGACCCTCATCTCTTATTACATTTACTATATATTACTATAAAGAAATTGTCTCTTGCTCTAGAAGACCTGGAATACCCATATATTGTAGGACCAGTCCACTGGTTCACACCCAAACTCTGTGACGCTTATATTTCTGTGGTGTGTAGCTTGAGAATTAAACCCATGCTGCTGGTTTTCTAAAAGATTACAAATGATCACTGGGAAACAGTCCCTGTTCCGTTAAAGCTGTGCAATTTGGAAATTATGAGGTTAAAGATAGTTAATCCTGTATTTAGCTTGTAAACTTCAAGAAAATGCCATTTTAATTCCTATATTTCCAGAGCTTAGAGGGAACACTAGCCCCAGCAGCAGGATATCATTAGACAACACCTTTAGTACCACCTGTGGCCTTGCATACAATTCACAGGTTTATGTAACATTGCACCCATGTTTTTTCTCCACTAGAAGCACTGGAAACTTTAAACTTAAACATGAAGGGCCACAGGTATGAAAACTATATAGGTCTAAAACTCATTTTTTTTTTTTTGCCCATAGTAATCTATGAGCAACAAAGTGAGTTTTAGACATAAACCATTTTCATACATGTGGCCCAAAATGTCAAATCTGTCTCCCATGTGAGATCTTGTCCTCATAGAACCCTGATTATAGATTTGTTATACAGAGCGGGCCGTTTATATGGATACACCTAAATAAAATGGGAATAGCTGGTGATATCAACTTCCTGTTTGTGGCACATTAGTATATGGGAGGGGGAAAACTTTTCAAGATAAGTGTTGACAATGGCGGCCATTTTGAAGTCAGACATTTTGGATCAAACTTTATTTTTTCCAATGGGAAGAGGGTCATGTAACACACCAAACTTATTGCGAATTTCACAAGAAAAGCAATGGTGTGCTCGGTTTTAACGTTACTTTATTCTTTCTTGAGATATTTACAAGTTTGTGTTCAAAGTGCTGTCCATTGTGTTGGATTGTCAATGGTACCCTCTTCTCCCACTCTTAACACACTGATAGCAACACCGCAGAAGAAATGCTAGCACAGGCTTCTAGTATCCATTGTTTCAGATGCTGCACATCTTGTATCTTCACAGCATAGACAATTGCCTTCAGATTACCCCAAAGATAAAAGTCTAAGGTGGTCAGATCGGGAGACCTTGGTGGCCATTCAACTGGCCCATGATGACCAATCCACTTTCCAGGAAACTATTCATGTAGGAATGCTTGGACCTGGCACCCATAATGTGGTGGTGCACCATCTTGATGGAAAAACTCAGGGAACGTGCCATCTTCAGTGCATAAAGAGGGCAACACAACATAATGTAGCAATTTCAGATATCCAGTGGCATTGAGGTTTCCATTGATGAAGAATGGCCCCACTATCTTTGTACCCCATATACCACATCATACCAACACTTTTTTTGTGTCCCAACAGTCTTGGAGGGATTTATCCACTGTGGCTTAGTGTCAGGCCAATAGTGGTGGTTTTGTTTGTTAATTTCACCATTCACAAAAAAGTTTGCCTCATCTTAATGTTTTGTGTAAACTGAGGGTCCTGTTCCAATTTTTGTTTTGCCCATTCTGCAGATTCAGTGCGCCGATCTGGGTCATCCTCATCGAGATGCTGTAGCAGCTCGATAATGTGCGCCGAAGGGATGTTCGACTGATGCCACTCTCAAGTCACATGCGGCGAGTGCTATGCTCTGGGCTCTTGCTGAATGAAGCTAGGACAGCCACTGATGTTTCTTCACTTGTGACAGTTTTCTTGTGTCCACATTTTGGCAAGTCCATAACTGAACCTGATAAATGAAATTTGGCAAGCAGTTTGCTAATTGTAACATGGGAGATGTGTGGTCTCTTAGAGTGTCTTGCATTGAAATCTGCTGCAATGATCCGGGTACTGCGTTCCCCAGACATCAACACAATTTCTATCCGCTCCTCACGTGTTAACCTCTGCAACATGTCAATGGCTGTAAACAAAGAGAAACTTGTAAATAACGTTATAACCAAGCACACCATTGTTTTTCTTGTGAAATTCTCAATAAGTTTGATGTTTTACATGACCCTCTTCCCATTGGAAAAAATAAAGTTGGATCCAAAATGGCCAACTTCAAAATGGCCACCATGGTCAACACTAAAGATGGGCGAATTTCCCCCAAATTGT